>JAEQBA010002709.1:0-206175 GCA_019434445.1 Phalangium opilio
TCTCTCCCTCCCTCTCTCTCTCAGGGGGAGTGAATAGCCCCTCGATAAAATTATTTACCCGTAAAATTTACTTATGGGTAATTTTGTAATATTCCGGAGAATCGAAGAAAAATTTAGAGATTATTAATGTTATTTTAAGAATTAAATTTGCTACTTTCATATTAATTAATGAAGTCTGGTGGAGTATACGACCCTAAAGATACGATGTCGCTAAATACCCTACCTACACAATTCAGAAGTATCCGACCCCACAGATAAAATTCAAAAGTATCCGACCCCACAGATAAAAATTCAAAAGTATCCGACCCCACAGATTGAGGTACCCCACCCCCACATCACCCCGACATTTTAGATAAAACTAAACGATAAAAACTCGGGGTTTCTATCAAGTTTCTATGGCTCAGTGGTAGAATGTCTTTCTACTGAGTGAGCGACCCGAGTTCGATTCCCGGCTGCGATATCCGAGCCCAGTCACCCTTATGGGTGGGTTGTGGTAATATAGAGTTCCTTTTAAGCTAAAAAACGATAACGAAAGCGAAAAGCGAAACTCCGGCCACTACTACTATTACTACTACCACCACCCCCACCACCACTACTACTACACTACTATTACTACTACGGCTCGGGTCAAACTAAGAGCCTCATCGTATACTACGTTGTGGCTTAAAATAGCTTGCCCTTCGAGAGAAGAGTGAAATACTGTTGGTGAAAATGGCTGGTAGATACTAAGCCTCCGTAGCTCAGTCTGTAAGGCGTTGCACTCTGGTGCCTGTATGGATACAGGGGTAGCGGGTTCGGTCCCGGTAGCGCCAGAAAATTAATTCTTCAATAGTAATGGAATATTTACAGGACCTCGTATAGATGTCGCTGAATTCAGTATTTCTAGCGGGAAGTTTAAAATGAAAGTAGCTCTATGATGGATTCTCAAAGGTCATATTAAAAATTGAGGGCAGAAAGGAGGGGGAGCAGACGCCCAGCCGTAAGGGAGAGAACAACGCTTTCGCAGTCTATAGACCCCAAAAGCAAAAAGAAAAAAATTACCTAGCAAACGTTGTTCGTGCGGAAGTTGTAAGACCAATTGCAGGTACCGTGACAAAGCCATACTAACCGCACAAAATGTGTTTTTTCCATAAATTTCCCAGTATAATTTCGAACAATGTAAAATATCGGTGAAAGTTTCTAGTTTCTCGGACTTTAACATGGAATATTTGCGAAAGAAGGATAAAAATAAATCAAGGCGAGGCGTGGTGAGAAGGGATGTTCAATGAAAGTAGCCAAATCTCAAATGAAGCAGCGCATAGCAGATGCACTTTCAATTTGGGGTGACTTCTTTCCAAGTTTGAAATATAGGGGCGCCAGCTATGCCGATGCTCTATTCAAACATGCACCTTTAGTCCCTTTCATATACAAGGGTTTTTATTCTTCTAACTAAGTGGTAATTTTGTATTAATTTTAACTATTTTATTTTTAAGGACATCCAGAATGGATAACATTACGAACGAGATTTACAACTATATGAAAATGCACCCTAAGTGAGTACAGCCGGAAAGAAATCACAAATTTCAGTGGAATGTCATGTAAATATGGTTTTAAACCATTTCTGTGAATTCAAAAATATCAAGCTTTTAATTCTCCGATTTCTTGTTATTTGGCATTGTGCTTTTGAAAAAGCTTCATATGAAATTATTTGAAATCCATTTTTTATGAAAGGCTAAAACGTAGGCCGACGTCACAGGTATATTTTTCACGTGAGATGTTGCCACTCTCTCTCCTATCAGACCCAGAGTTTAGACTGGCGAGAAGCTCGAGACGCGTATTAGGATTCCCGCGCTTTTTTCCCTCCTCATAAAACGGGCGAACAAGCTCGACAAGACAAAATTATTAATATATGGAAACAGTTTTCGTGATTTTTCAATGGATTTTAAAATAGAAACTTTGGTTCAAATCTATTAGAAACTTGATATATGTTATTCCTATGGAAAAATTTCCCTTTTTTACTCGTACGGGGGAATCCCCCCTCGCACGAGTATTGGTCCTGGTTTTCAAGGTCTCTCTAGCATAGCTTTGGCAATGCATGGCGACAGGAATACCGTGTGTTCGGGCTTTTCATCCCCATCATTTCTATTTCGATTTTTTAAGTAAACACTTAATTGGTGACTCCACCAGAACGAACTCTAGTTGAAGCCGCAAAAAAGGATAAATAGACTCCGCCTCCTCCGAAGCACGCGTTGGTGCGGTGGGTTAAGGATGGTGGCGCGCGCGGTGGTTTGGGCATGGTGCTAGTGGAAAGCTTAAGTCTTTAGAAGGAGTTGTCTGCTGCGAGTTCTACTGTTAATGTTTATTAGACTCTCACAACTGGAGGTATAGCGTCTAGCAAAGAAATTTTTATCTAATGCTCGC
Organism: Phalangium opilio; assembly: GCA_019434445.1. Taxonomy (NCBI): domain Eukaryota; kingdom Metazoa; phylum Arthropoda; class Arachnida; order Opiliones; family Phalangiidae; genus Phalangium; species Phalangium opilio. Next base: position 2,401 of record JAEQBA010002709.1, read on the forward strand.
TTTTTTAGCCCCTATTATTTAAATTTTTATTATCTTACATATACCGCACGAGTGTCCTTTCTGCTGGGGCAGCTTGTTTGCCAAAATGACTGAATAATTTTATGGGAATGAAAACCACTTTATTTTCTAAAAGAAAAACTATTGGAAGGATCTCTATGAAAATTATAAACACATATTAAGAGCATGGATTTTAGTTCAGTGGAATATTTTCAAACCAGTAAACATAATATAAAAAGTTACATCCACCACCCTTATACATTAAAAACAGTATGAAGTCTTATCTAAGAGAGCTACCGCCCTCTCAGAATTCATATCATGTCTTCAAAAGTCCGAATTTTAATATCTGTACTTCAGGCAATTAAATTATAAACTTATCTCTTACTTTTTCTAGTCTTTGTCCGCAAAGACAGTTTTTATTAATACTATTGAGGACCCAATACAGGGTTACTACTGTTAATGCAAGACGGGTGCTAAAACACTTGGTTGTTGTGCTGACATTGTCAGCGCACTTTGATTTTTGGGTTACACACGCCACCAAAACAAGGCGTAGTACCCATGGACGACTCTTTTTCAAAGTGCACTAGATGGGTCAAAGAGAGAGCTCCCTCAAAATTATATCCCGCACGCAGGATCTACTTTTCCGAAAGATACAAACCGAAATAAGAATAGGGCAAACAACACTGAAAATAGCAGCTTATTAAATGAAACTAATCGTTTTCAATAAGTAGCATGTTTGAAATCATACACAGAACTTGATACAAAATGAAATTCGCATGACATAAATAAAAAGGGACTAAAAGGCACTAGGGTTACGGAACTAAGATGCTGGAAAACATTCAACCACGCTGGTTTCAGGCCTGTGCGAGTACTCGATCAAAGTCGAGTACTCGATCGAGTCTCGACTCGAGACTTGAAAATCAAAATTTTAGGATTTTTAGGACTTGAGAATAATTTCGAGTCCTCAAAAATCCTCACTACTGGACTCGAGGCGGACTCGAACCGAGGCTTAACACCATATCAAGTCCAAAAATATTTACTTTGGATAAAGAATTTATTCTTCTTTCGTCTCTTGTCAGCACGCACAAATATACATGAATGAATGAATGTTTTATTGACCTAAAATCCCTTTTGAATCAGGGAGGAACCCGCAAGGGGTTCACAGGTCCAAAAAATATATACAAAATTTGTAAAAAGCAAATATACCGACAATAACAATATCAATATCAATATCGAAACCAAATTGGCTAAGGACAAAGAATCACGTCACAATAATAAAATTAATGGAATATACATAAACATACAAAATTATACAGCCGCAAAATATGAAACAAACAAAAAACCCAAATAACCCAAATACTGGTGAGAGGCAGAACGGATCACGAAGAGCTCTGGAGGCGTAAGGACGCCCATCGACTTAAAACCAATTTGGTGACCTCAATGACGCCATTCGCAAAATCACCCCCAAGAGCCAGCCTATCCTCAAGGGTGGGATTCCCAAAATTCTGGTACAAATCCCTCGCGGGAGTAAGGACCGGACACACCATAAGGATGTGTTCTACGTCCTCTCGCGCTGCCCCACAAAGTGCACAAACAGGGTCTGCGTCCCCAAAAACACGCGATAAGCGGGCGCCAGTCGGAAGAGCACCAGATCTGGCCAAAAAAGATAGCTACTCGAGATGGAGTTCGAATAAAATTGCTCAACAGCCGGCCGCTCCTTCAAAGCGTAACGAGTCAGGCTCGGATGCCGACTAAGCTCCATTCGCCACCTTTCCTGCGAAGATTAGACCACCACCCGACCTATAACCCTGTACCAATCCCGCAGGGAGTCAACGTCGCGCCTTGACACACCGGCACCATAACGCTCGTGTAGGCGTTCCACGCGCTGTAACCACGAAGTCTTACGGGGCATCGCGCAGATGTAAAGGTAGACGCGCTTAGCAAGGCGTGAGTCGTCCATATACCAAAGCCTCCCCAGAAAACACAGCTTACTCTCCTCGAAGGTCGACCAAGCCATTTCCGCATGGGTAGTCAAAAAATTACCACCTAAAGCAGCCTTTCCAACAGAGAACTGAGCCTGATCGAGACGGCGAAACGTCGTGGCACTCAAACACAGCACCTCATTCGCATAAGTAAGGGCCGGAACCGCCACAGCCTTCCACAGCGTCCTCATGACTTTATATTTGTTGTACGAGTGATAGCCCTTGTGTTTAATGGCGCCAGCCAAGCGATTTGCTTTCGCAGCTATGTAGGTATCGTGGCTGCCCAGAAATGGCATCCTATTTGTCAATTTGGCCCCCAAATATGTCACCTCCCCTACCTCCAAAAGAGCACCACCTTGAAGGGAAAAAGGAACCGCCGAGTCCCCCACAGGCGCGTTGACAGCTAGAACAACACACTTTTCGGTACTAAAGGTTAACCCGGCAGCGGACGCAAACAGCCCACAAAAATCCAGAATACCCTGCAAATCCACCCTCGATTCTGCAGCTACAAAAATGTCGTCAGCGAAGAAACCCCCCGATATCCTGAGCTCCACACTCGAGGTGCCAGGGAGACAGAGGGAAAAGCCGCGGTTGGACGTTCTAAGGGCTCTTTCCAGGGGCTCCAAATATAAGGCAAAGAGGAGCGGCGACAAAGGACAGCCCTGTTTCAAACCGACCGCACTAGGGAGGAACTCCGTAGCTAACCCACCAAACCAAAACCGATATTGTACATCCGTATAAAGGGCAGCTAGCAGAGCAACGAACCGACCAGGAATGCCCAACGATCTCAAGGTCTCCCATAATTTTGGACGGCTAACGCTATCATACGCCTTGCGGAGGTCAAGGAAAGCTAGGAACAGAGGACGCTGCTCAAGTCGAGAAATGTCCATCAACTGCGTCACTATAAAAAGGCTATCAGCCCCCCTTCTATCCCTACGGAACCCATTCTGCATCTCACCAAGAATCCGACCTTCCTCGACAAATGTTGCTAGCCGAGCCTTTAAGATCGCGACAAACAATTTCGAAAGACACTGCGAAAGGGCAATTGGACGGAACGATGATAGGTGTTCTATGTCTTTCCACCACCTTTAAACAAGAGTTTAATTTCAGTTAACCCCCATGATTGAGGAAAAGAAGCCCGGTCTATAACATCAGTAAACTGGTCACACAGGACTTGTCGCGAACGACCCCCCAGAGATTTCAAAAGTTCGTACGATATAGAGTCTTCACCCGCAGCTTTCCCCGCAGGAAGAGCTTTTAGCGCAGCATCAACTTCTGGTAACAAAACCACACTACAGAGAGAGTCACTAGACTCCACAACCCAGTCCCCTGAGCAGGCAGCAGCGGCATTAAGGCATGGTACTCAAGGAAGCGAGCCTCCTCCGCCCGGAAAAAATCAGCCACCCTCGTACGTACGTCCTTAGGGCAAGACAGAACCGTAACACCATCCTCCGCCTTAACGGACGCCACGACCAGATTCGCAGGCGGCGGATTAAACAGCCGCCAAAATTTCTTCCCCGCCAATCGTTTATCGGAAAGGATATCCCGTTCCGTCTCCCGGTTTACGTCACCAATTTTACGCGCCACGAGTTGGACCACGTCCCTCTTAAACGTGCGGTACGATTGCCATAGTGTATCAAGGAACTGAGGTGAAACAGCACTGTTGGGCCGACGAGCATCACGAGCTGCCCTACGATACCTCCTGTTAGCCTCCTTACGTCGCTTTATAGCCTGTTTCACCTCATTGTCAAACCAACGCTTCAGGGGTCGACGCGCACCTCTCCCCGCCGAACGGCCGAGCTGGTCGGACGCCGCCGCGAGTACGACCAACTGGAAGTTATCAAGCGTCGTCACCCGGTCACGAAGTAAAGCTTCATTGACTGCCTTGCTATAGGCCTCGACTATACGCGAGTCATTCGTTCGCCACCGCGAAGTGGTTGACACAGGACCTACACCCGCGCTACCCCGCAGGGAAACGTTAAAAGTCAAGGTTATCGCGTTATGATCGCTTCCCAGGCTTAAAAGACCGTCTTCATCAACCTCATTCGCGATAGAAGAGACATAAACCGCTCACTACCAAGGGCATAGTCAATGGTGGATGACATTCCCCGAGCCGACCGTGTGGTTTGGCCAGCGCACACTTCAGATAGGGTATTTACAATCGTCAAGTCATGATCCAAAACCCACGAAACAAGTCGGCGGCCCGTCAAATTGTCCCGCCCATCAAGGTCAGGAAGATGAGCATTAAAATCGCCCAGAATAGAGATCGGCCTACGACCATCGGCATTGAGTTGAGCTAGGTCTCTCGAGAGACACTGAAAAATACTACTATTCCAACTGGAATCCTCTTTGTCCGTCGCGAAATACACGACCGCAAGAAGAATCTCAAACGCGCCACACCGAATATCCACCCACATATGCTCAAAACACGACCGCACAAGCCGACATTACATAGAGGCCTAGCTTTCCCGTGCTAACAACCGAAGCTGCAACAAAGTATATCGAATAAGCTGCCTTCGGAGATAGGGAGTAGCCTACCTTCTAGCGTGAAAACAAATTTCCTCACGCTCATCCTTTATCCATATTTCGCCTGAACTCGGTGACTCGGAATTTCAAGTAGAGCGCGGTATCTAGTGGGGGTTTTACCGATTTAGATTTTAGAGAAGACAGGTGATTGGACAAAAATTTGACGTCAGCTAGAACATGTTTATTGACGTTTGTTACTTTTAATATCCAAGCTGTGATATTTGAACAAATGAAGAGTAAAAAATAAAAGATATGGAAATATTAAGCCTTGATTTTGACATGAAATAATTTATTAGGACTCGACTGGGACTTGATATAATTTATTAGGACTCGACTGGGACTTGATATAATTTATTAGGACTCGACTGGGACTTGATATAATTTATCAAGACTCGACACTGGGCTTGAGACGTAGTTTTTAAGCTGACTTTAGGACTCGAGTACTCGATACCAGTTAAAAGACTCGACTCGAGATTCTATAAGAGCTTTTTTTAGGACTCGAGACTCGACATGAAGCCCAAAAAACTGGACTCGCACAGGCCTAGCTGGTTTATAAGTATGTATACTTACTTTTTTCATTACTTGAGAACCCCCTCCCAAATGATTTCGATGTGAAAAGCAGTTTTTTTTTATAAAGCCAAAATGCATTTAAGCTATATACTGAAAAATGAACAAAGAAACTATTAGGTGTTTTAACACTTTTAAGTACACAAAAGAATTAGCTTCATTTCGGACAAAGAGGGAGAAAAGCGGGAATAAAACCATCTTCTTAAAATAATCTAAATGCCTTTACACATATGAGAGTATAGATAACAACGTCGAGAATAAAAAAATCATATTTCGTACTTCATTTACTATTTTAGCACTCTGCAAATGTGAAATAAAATGGTTTCATGTCCAACTTCGAGATCTCTTAGCAACAAAGCTTTTCATTGTACGTGGATGTGTTCATTAATAGCTTTTATCAGCAACGTCGGTTCTCACTCGGCAGAAAACACGGCAGAAATAGGTTCGACGGAAATTTTCTTACGCCGAGATCGCCGGAAATGCTCTTCGTTTGGACAGAAATCGTGTTCTATTTTTTCCGTCGAGCCCGGCGTAACGATGGGGTATCGTCCAATGAGATTTCGAGCTATTGATGATGGACAGGCTGTTGGGATATTTTTTTATTGTAATTTTTTGAATGTTCGCAAACCTATGCGTAGTTTTTCTACGGCCTTATAACGCCACCCATGAAAAACTAAAAACCTTCTGATTCAGTGTGAACAAGGCAATATTTATAGAGGTCAGAAAATATATATCTCTATAATTTAATCCATATTAGTAAGTAAATAATATGAATAGCTTTAATATAATTACAAAAAGTGTTTATCTAACAAACTAAATTGAAGTTGTAAATGCTTAAAATACTCAGATCATCACTGACAAATCCTCCATTTTCGTTTTCTCTCGCCACACTCGTGTCTGACTCTATTTCACGGCTTGTCGCTAATTGCGCGAAAACGCGAGCCCATTGATCACGTAACAAGATACTTTCCGTCGAGTGTGAACGGTCTGCCGTCGGAGACCGACAGAAGTTAAAATTTCTACCGCCGGCTTCCTTATTTCTGTCGTAATTTTTCTGCCGAGTGAGAACCTAGCTTTAGCTATCGCTCATTCAAATTTCATGAATTTTGGCGGAAAGCTTTTTTCTATAGAGCGTGTGTAGGGTCCTTTACCCCTAAGCCGCATTGCACATTTCTAGCAAGGCCTTTATTATTATTAGATTGTTTATCGTATGTAAAACTGATATTTCGGAGTATTATACGAAACCCATAAGTGCAAAAAGTTTATTTGTGTTTTTATATGCACGGAAATTACATAAAGCATTTGTCTATTTTTAGGTTTGGCCTGTTCAGCAATCATGTGAAAATAGTGGTAAGACAAGTTTCATCCCTAAAAAATGTAAACAGGCACATTTTATGATACAGATTTTGAAACGTGACTTTTTTAGGATCACTCACTCTTAGCTCTTTTCTATAAGTCCACCGAACTGAAAACTACATCAAGCCAGTTTTATTTTAAAGATATGACGACTTTAACAGGGCATAAATATCAGACGGATGTGTCTTCTGATGTATTTGGTGCGTTTCCCAGAGACGTAAGTTTCAATTAGTCCAATATATTGAAAGAACTTACAGTATATTGTGCAAAAAATATATAAATTGTTTGAAAAAATTTATAAATTGTTTGAAAAAATTTATAAATTGTTTGAAAAAATTTATAAATTGTTTGAAAAAATTTATAAATTGTTTGAAAAAATTTATAAATTGTTTGAAAAAATTTATAAATTGTTTGAAAAAATTTATAAATTGTTTGAAAAAAAATTATAAATTGTTTTAAAAATTTTATAAATTGTTTGAAAAAATTATAAATTGTTTTTATTTTATTTTATCTCAATTAAGATAAAATTGAAAATGTTTCACTCCTCTTGACGGAAATATATTTGTTCAATTTAATTTTGTTCGATTTAATTTTGGTTTGGTAAATCAGGGTAAACAAAACCCCGTATTATAAAGTAGTATGGAACGTTCTAGTTGGGGGTAAGATCCTCCATAAGAGAGAGAAGAGTTAAGATTTGGGTGGTCTGTATAAACCCCGACTCATAGGTTTTCTCACTCTCTTTAAAAAAGGGAAATTTTTGGGTAGAAAAAACAGGAGAAAAATATAATCAGAAATTCAGAATGTATTGGAAGTTTAAGGTGGTCGGTCGAGAAGTTTTTACCTAGTCAATAAAAGTTTTCTTTTTTAAGAACTCTGTTCGAATTATTTCGGGAGTTAAGTCGACACTTAAACCGTTATAGTTTTTTATGGAATTTACGAGCAAGCCATAACGATTCCTAAGTCACGGGCCCAATATCAACAAAATAAGTTTAGGTGGTTTAAATAATATTCCACACCTCTCACTGCTCATTTTCTCTAGTAGTTTTATTAAACCTTCTCTCCTCTCATTCTCAATTAAGATTTATTACCGTTAAGATAAATTCGATTAAAATCTAGGCCTAGCACAACTTCAAATCTTTCCGTGTCACTGCCATAATTATGGCAACATCCATTGCAACCTAAAATATTTATGCTTTTGATAAATTCTGCTTTTGAGCTTCATTATTTGTTGAATCAGAATCAGAACTTGAAGTGTTAAAAGCACCGACTACTTATTTTGTCCAGAAAGTTCCGGAAAGAAGTGATTCTCGAACGATAAGCCAGAACACGATGCCGCTCGAGTTATATAATCTGCGTAACAAGCTGTCAAGATAGATTTTAGACACATCGTATGATGAACATCTACGATGTGGGTCTTAGTTTGACCTGGCCGGTTGTTGGCGGTGGTGGTGTTGGCGGCGGCGTCGTTAAAGAGAACTGCCTAAGACAGTATAAAATTTTTCGTTCGTGTATTTTAAATGGAAGGGAATTATAACAGTAAGTTTAAGAATTGGATTTATTTGTACTAGTAAAGTTTAACATTGAGAATTGTTTAAAACTCCCTTTAAAATTCCTGTCACCCGTCGACAATGAGGGTTTCAGGCTTTTCAAAATTCAAAGAAATCGAGGGGGAAGTTTTAAGAAGCAATAGAAAGTATATACCGACGTTATATTTAGAATAGTTTTAAGGCGGTGTTTATTATTGGAAGTTACGTCTATTTCTCCAAAAATCGAGATGAGTTTAAAAAGAAGGTACTAGGCTAGCTGGGGCCTCGGATATTACAATTATAACGTAAGTAAAGGATTAAGAGTTATGATTTTTGTTAGGGCATCGAGGGGCTATTCACTCTGACCTTCAGTACTTATTTTAATGGGTGTTTTCTGGTATATCGTTTTCCCACTGTTAAAGGATGCGCATCGTGGGGGTACGTTTTCCGTTATCAACAATTTTCTCTTGGCACGCTCCGTGTTGAAAAAATTTATCGCGAGACTTGAAAAAATTTGCGTGATGTGAAAATTGTGGCGTGAGACATGGAGCGTGCCACGAGAATTTTGTTAACAAAAAGGCACGGCGTTACGCGATTGGTCGGAGTGGTAGGATTGCACTTTATCTAACTAACTCAACTAACAGCGGTTTCTGACTAATTAGACCACGGGGAGTTCGGAAGAAATTGTAAAAAAATTCTAAACCCGCCGCAAGTTGGTCAAAAAATTTTTTGAAAATTTTAAAATTGCATGTATTTACCATAACCCCCGAGAATTGCAGAAAAACCTAACTCCGTCGTCTGCAGCCAGAGAGACTTAATTCTCTCTTATGTAGCCGAGCTCGATCTTACCAAATGGACTCGCGGCGAAAATAGTGTTATAGCTTATTCTAGATCTTACTAAGAAATGGTAAATCTACAAAAATTATGAGATTTATGCTAATAATATTTGAAAAAGTGGACTTTAATTGAGAAAAAATTAGGAAAAGGTCTCATTTTATTTGCGTGGTAAAAGAAGTAAGTTTCAAAATTTTGGAAAAGGCGGATTTTAGAAATATTTGCAAGAGGCTTCAAATAATTTGGGAAGCAAATGAACGTCAAGGCAAAATTATGGAAAATTACGCGAATTATTTGGAAATTAATGGTAATATTTGGAAAAGGCGTCATATTTTACATCAATATTTTGGAAAAGGCGTCATATTTTATGGCATTATTTTGGAAAAGGCGTCATATTTTACGGCAATATTTTGGAAAGGCGTCATATTTTACGGCAATATTTTGGAAAAGGCGTCATATTTTACGGCAATATTTTTAAAAAGGCGCCATATTTTACGTCAATATAATGGAAAAGGCGTCATATTTTACGGCAATATTTTGGAAAAGGCGTCATATTTTACGGCAATATTTTGGAAAAGGCGTCATATTTTACGGCAATATTTTGGAAAAGGCGTCAAATTTTACAGCAATATTTTGAAAAAGGCGTCTTATTCTTTTTGAAATATCTAAACACAAACGGGGATATTTTGGAAAGGGTTTCAAATTACACAAGACCAATCATATATATACGCATAAAGTGCCATTACATCTAACAAGCATTATTACGACAAAGATTCGATACTCGATTATGAATAATCGCCACTCTAACCAAGTTTGCCAGTAGATAGAAAGTATTTGTTTGGGAACATGGCGTCAGCCAGTGCCAGCATCGTGCCAGATGGCACCAATAAATATGGCGTCAATGAATCAGACATGGCGTTTACCGCATTTTTCCACTTATGGCGCCAGTAAATCAAACATTTTCCCCCAATATTGTTGTGACGTCAGTGAAACGTACATGACGTGTGCTCTTATGGCGTCAGTGAATCAATCATGGCGCCAATGTTTGGCAAAAGCATCATATTCGACAACGTGGTCCGTGCGGTAAATAACCCTTGTCATACACGTGGTTTAAACGCCATGTTCACTATAAGAACATGATTGATCTAAAAAGAGAGCCATGTTTACATGGTCAGAGCCTAGAATGTCACGTGACATTAAAGTATAAAAGACGAGGACGGTTTAAAGATAAGCCAGACTTAATGTGTTTCTAATTTTTGGGTTGGCTTATCTCAAATCTTAAAACACCCATAAAATATTAATTTTATTAATTTTTATTATTAAAAAAATAAAAATTTCTCTTATCATAATATATTATTATTAGAACTGATAAGGGAAATAAACTCTATGTCCAAATATCTGTCTCACAGTGCCAACAGTAAAGCGAACTTTCGATCTGATAAGAGAACCAATACAAATTTTGAAATGATAAAGATAAAAGCATATGCCTCGATTTATCCACTCTTTCACATACATGCCGAGTAAAGGAACAAATATTTGATCTTCCTAAAAGTATGGATTAAAAGTAAATAGAAAAGATGGCAATTGAATCTCCTAAAAACAAACAAAATCAAATTCAAACCATACTCAACAATGATAAAAGGGTAAAACTCATTTCCAAATCATCGGTAAATTTCCTCCGAGCACGAGCCAGCAAAAGTTAAATTGATAAGTGCAGAAGTGAACTAATTTTAGAAATATGGCGGGTCGACTTTCGAACTACCCACGCTTTAGTCCATGCGTTTAATTCATTTCTAAAGTCAACATCATTAGAGCAAACTTTCCTAATATTGTTCATACTTTCCCTATTATTGTTCATACCATTCCTATTATTGTTCATACCATTCTTATTATTGTTCACAGCTTTCCTATTATTGTTCACAGCTTTCCTATTATTGTTCACAGCTTTCCTATTATTGTTCACAGCTTTCCTATTATTGTTCATACCTTTCCAATAATTTTTCATAATTTTCCTATCATTGTTCATACTTTTCCAATTATTGTTCATACTTTTCCAATTATTGTTCATACTTTTCCAATTATTGTTCATACTTTTCCAATTATTGTTCATACTTTTCCAATTATTGTTCATACTTTTCCAATTATTGTTCATACTTTTCCAATTATTACCTCTCCGAGTGACGTATGTCACGGAGAGGTTCTGTAACGATCGTGTCTGTCTGTCTGTCTGTCTGTTGTTACACCCACGTGACCGCGTTCGCAGTTTCCAAATCGGAGCAAACGTGTTCGCCATTTCCGAACTGCTTTCACAGTCACAGAAATGGCTCCTCTACTTGAGTTCTCACACCACCATGTTCTGGTCTTTGTCCATCCCACACGGACACCAGTCTGTACTTACTGGCTTCTAATCACCACCATCTTTTGATCTTCGTCCATCCCACATGGACACCAGTCTGTACATACTGGCTTCTAATCACCACCATCTTCTGGTCTTCGTCCATTACACTTGGACACCAGTCTGTACATACTGGCTTCTAAACACCACCATCTTCTGGTCTTCGTCCATCCCACTTGGACACCAGTCTGTACATTCTGTCTTCTAAACACCACCATCTACTGGTCTTCCGTCTATTCCACATAGACACCAATCTGTCTCATTGGCTTCTTCTCCATTATCATCGTTTGGTTTTAGGATATACGCGGCGATCAGCTAGGGTTACGAGAAACGTCTAGCCTCCCTAAGGTGGGATCGCCACCAAAGGTTTTCGCAATTGCGCTTTTTCCTTACTATTATAATGGAAACGAATCGTATATATACCCCAAAATTTGAAGAAACCGGGCAAGAGGGGTACCCTTCACTTTAAACGTCAATATTAGCAAAGTTTGAGATGATAATAGGTATAACTTTATTTTAAACGATTTAACTATTATTAATGTTAATTATTGAAGATTAAAATAATTAAAAATAATTATATTTATTTAAATATTAAAGATAATCTTGTTTCTCAACTCAAAATTAATACGGAAAGAGTTAAAAAGCAGTCTATGTTTTTGTCTGTGTGTGTCCGTCCATTGTTACACTAGTGCGTCGCGTTAGCAGTTAGCCTTGTGTTGATGTGTTAAGAAATCATACAGAACCTTAATATTCCCTTTTTCCATAATATAAAGTGAATATGTGGAAGTATTTTTCGTAATTATGATGCATTTAGTACTTTTGTAGCTTTAAAGCTCTGTTTCATTTTGATATTCCAAAGATTTTTTAATATTGTTATTTGAAATGGCTGTTTATATATTATTTAAGCTATACTACATCTGTATATAGAATAAGTCTTGGTTTAGTGATTTCATGAAGAAAGCTAAGACCTAGACTCCGGCGGGTATATTAAGTATCATCCGCAATAGGCTTAGTGAAACAAAGAGTAAATAATTGAGGCCTGAGGTTAAGTAAACTTTGGGCTTTGATTTTCGTGTCTGAAATGAAGAGACATCAACGGTTCAGAGTGAGCCGAAAGTTAAATACACTATTAAATAATAAGGTTAAGGTTTTATAATAGAAGAAAAGATCATGGTGGCAATTCGAATAGTAAAAGGGCTAATGGTAAACGGGTAGTAGCTACAGACTTTTTATTCTCTTTATGGTGCGCATTGACTATCAGTGCGTCTAGCTACAATTTAGCTGTGGTGTTATTTAACGTTAACATTCATGTTGGCAAACTAAGAATATTGTTGAGGTGAGACGAGACGATAGTGTTTACACTGCAAACCAGTTGTGAATGTAGCTATCAGAATATACGGTAAACAGCTGAAGCGTAGACTTCATTTCCTGATCTTTTCCCCATTGACTGATTTCCATGTGTCCAAGATTTATCCTTATTGGATGTAAAATGTCGTCTGCTTTACTGTATATTCGCTATGCTTGGAATACTGCTTCAATATTTCGTAAATTTTTACTTCAAAAAAGAGAAATAATTCCATATCTAGGTAAATAAGTTTGTAGTAGTAGACCTCTTGACTCGGAGAGGTAAAATTTTGGTTTTCCCAACTTGTTGTTCATACTTTTCCAGATATTGTTCATACTTTTCCAATTATTGTTCATAATTTTCGTATCATTGTTCATACTTTTCCAATTATTGTTCATACTTTTCCAACTATTGTTCATACTTTTCCAATTATTGTTCATACTTTTCCAATTATTGTTCATACTTTTCCAATTATTATTCATAATTTTCCAGTTATTATTCATACTTTTCCAGTTATTATTCATACTTTTCCAATTATTATTCATACTTTTCCAATTATTATTTATACTTTCCCTATTATTATTGTTCATACCATTCCTATTATTGTTCATACCATTCCTATTACTGTTCAAACCTACCCTATTATTGTTCATACCATTCCTTTTATTGTTCATCCCTAAAGGTACCTTCGCAAACGAGCGTAAAGTGAAAACTGAAAGCGGTATCTGAAGCAGATTGAAGAATTAGGTTTCAGCGTGGCCTTTCGCACACTAGACTAACGCGGATTTGTTTAAGCGGTTGTGCAAGCAGGCGCTGAATTCCATTTTCAGCTAATATCTGTTTCAATTAGATATTCCAGTTTCCTCTTGGGACCACGTGATATACTTTGACCAATTAAGAGTTAATTTAGGGAAACCACATTCGATTTACGTCAATTTTTAATCTTGTCGTCCTGTTATACTTCAATTTAGTTAGTAGAGCTATTTATCTGCCATGAAATCGGCCAAAACATTAGTACAAGAAACAAATGCTAAAAGCTTGTCAAATAGTTTGGGACACATCCTTGCGTGGTTCTGAAAGTATCAAGGGGTGTGTTTCAAAACCTTGCATAGCAGAGAATATTCTATATAATATGGAAATCCCCTTCTTTCTTTATATTTCGCCAAATGGAATGAACCCACCAACGAGGACTATTCCTAGTTTTCAATGTTTTTAATACAGTGCGTTAACATTAACAAACGCTTATCTCTTGCACTAGCCATCTCTACAAACTATGCTCTTTAATTAGATGGCGTGTTGGACGGCAAACTTTAATATCCCTGGAAATAATTAAGTGCGCCTATGCGATAGGTGTAGGAAAGAATCAGAAACGAATTTCCTATTCTGAAGCACAAAGCTGAACTCGAAAGCAGAAAGTGTTCAATCAGTTTAAGCTTCTGAACGGCGGATTCCGCTCGTTTGCGAAGGTACCTTTAAGTCAACATGATTAGAGCAAACTTTCCTATTAGTGTTCAAACCTTCCCTATTATTGTTCATACTTTCCCTATTATTGTTGATACTTTCCCTATTATTGTTCATACCATTCCCATTATTGTTCATACCATTCCAATTATTGTTCATACCATTCCTATTATTGTTCACACCTTTCCTATTATTGTTCATACCTTTCCAATAATTTTTCATACTTTTCCAATAATTTTTCATACTTTTCCAATTATGGTTCATACTTTTCCAATTATTGTTCATACTTTCCCAATTATTGTTCATAATTTTCCTATCATTGTTCATGATTTTCCAATTATTGTTCATACTTTTCCAATTATTGTTCATACTTTTCCAATTATTATTCATTCTTCTCCAATTATTATTCATACTTTTCCAATTATTTCTCATACTTTTCCAATTATTTCTCATACTTTTCCAATTATTTCTCATACCTTTCCTATTACTGTTCACACCTTTCCTATTACTGTCCATACCTTTCTTAATACTGTTCACACCTTTCCTATCATTGTTCATACTTTTCCAATTATTTTTCATACCTTTCCAATAATTTTTCATACTTTTCCAATTATTGTTCATACTTTTCCAATTATTGTTCATACTTTCCCTATTATTGTTCATACTTTTCCAATTATTTCTCATACTTTTCCCACTATTGTTCATACCTTTCCTATTACTCTTCATACCTTTCCTAAAACTGTTCATACCTTTCTTATTACTGTTTACACCTTTCGTATTACTGTTCACACCTTTCCTATTACTGTTCACACCTTTACTATTACTGTTCACACCTTTCCTATTACTGTTCATACCTTTCCTATTACAGTTCATACGTTTCCTATTACTGTTCATACGTTTCCTATTACTGTTGATACGTTTCCTATTACTGTTCATACGTTTCCTTTTACTGTTAAAACGTTTGTTATTTCTATTCAAACGTTTGTTATTTCTATTCAAACGTTTGTTATTTCTATTCAAACGTTTGTTATTTCTATTCAAAAGTTTGTTATTTTTATTCAAACCTCTGTTATTTTTATTCAAACCTCTGTTATTTTTATTCAAGACTTTGTTATTTTCACTCAAGACTTTGTTATTTTCACTCAAACCTTTGTTATTTCTGTTCAAACTTTTCTTATTTCTTTTTTAAAACTTTAAGATTTTTCGTTCATTTGCTTAATTTTTCCTTCATATACTATATTTTCAAATCATCTGGTTAATGATTCCTTCATCTGCTAAAATTACCCGTCATCTACTTATTATTCTTAACTTTTCCTATTACTATTCAAACGGTTCTAATTGCTGTTCATATAATTTAAAAAATAAGCCTATTTGTAGCTAAACTAATGTTTTTTCTGTTCAATTCTTTGTTTTTCTGTTCAAACCCTTGTTATTTCTGTTCGAACTTTTGTTAATGACTGTTCAAACTTTTTTTATTTCTGTTCAAACTTTTTTTATTTCTGTTCAAAATTTCACTGTTTATGTTCAAATTTTCACTCCTGTTCAAAGTTTCACTCTTTCTGTTCAAAGTTTCACTCCCATTGTTCAAAGTTTCACTTTTTCTATTCAAAGTTTCCCTATTTCTGTTCAAAGTTGCACTCTTTCAGTTCAAAGTTTCACTATTTCTGTTCAAAGTTTTACTATTCCTGTTCAAAATTTCTTTATTTCTGTTCAAAGTTTCACTCTTTCTGTTCAAAGTTTCACTATTTATTTTCAAAGTTTCACTATTTATTTTCAAGTTTCACTCTTTTTGTTCAAAGTTTCACTCTTTCTGCTCAAAGTTGCACTCTGTTCAGAGTTTCACTCTTTCTGTTCAAAGTTTCACTCTTTCTGTTCAAAGTTTCACTCTTTCGGTTTAAAGTTTCACTTTTTATGTTTAAAGTTTCACTATTTATGTTTAAAGTTTCACTATTTATGTTTAAAGTTTCACTTTTTATGTTTTAAGTTTCACTATTTATGTTCAAAGTTTCACTATTTATGTTCAATTTTTCCCTGTTTCTGTTCAGACATTTCTTATTTCCGCTGAAACGTTTTTTATTACTGTTCAATTTTTTGTTATTTCTGCTGATACGTTTTTTATTACTTTTCAAACATTTGTTGTTCCTATTGAAACGTTTCAAACTTTTCTTATTTTGTTGCAAGTTTATTTATTCTTTTTCCCCAAGCTTTTCATGTTTCTGTTCTAATTTTTCTTATTTCAGCGATTTAATTACTTTTTCTGAAATTCTAAATCGCTTTACTAATTTTTTTTGAAATCGAATTTCAAAGTTCCATAACCAAAATTCCCATGTGATATAGATGTGATGAATACCTTAACACCTAACAATTTATGAATTCCTAGAATATAAACGTCTTACTCTTAATCGGAATACATTAATTTATGATTTTAAATTACTTTTGCATTGTGATATTTACAACTCTAGATAAATTCATAATCCAACTGCGAAAGTTTATATTGAAAACGAATTTTCAATGTGAAAGATACGTAGTGTAAAACGGATGATTTCAAATTCAGACTAAATAACAGAAAATCAATGAAACACCATCTCCTCATTAACATTAATTTGTGTTTTGATATTATTTCAGTTTGGCTTCTAATATGTTTATAGGTATTTACGTACCAGAAAACGTTTTCAAATGACAGAATTGCGATTAAGTTTTCTTCCCAAGAAACTAAAAAAGTGGTTGAAATTGACATGAAGTGTCTATAATTCATTTTAAAGTATCGGCAAAACACTAAAAATTAGTTAAAGTTTTGCTAAATGCTTAGTAAACGTTTCGTTATTCGACTTATATATATCCGATATTGTTAATATATGACTATTATAAAACAGGTAATGAAGTTGAATGACGAAAAAGAGGTCGAAAGTGTTGTTAATCTACTAAAATTCAGATGGAACTGATGTGAAATGAAAGCATTCGATTGAAAGGGAACTAATACGACTAAGTAAGTGGATAAAAGTTTTGTTAAACTACTAAAATGTGGTTCAAATCACATTCAAAGGACCGAAAAAGTAGTTGAACGTTCATGAAATGACAAAAGTACAATTGTAAGTAATTTGTTTAATATTTTTATAAATTTTACAAGGGTATAAATACTTCTCGCGGATCTCAACAGTGTGTGAAATTTGATCAAACGCATGTTACCAGTAATTGGTCCATTAACGTAACAAATGTGGATGATTACCAAGAAATAAACCCATTTGATTTCAATCGTGATATGATACTATCATATCTAAAACTTAGGTATATCACGACGTTTCGAGGAGACCTTTAGACACTTAATACTAGTTAAACCCTATTGGTGAGAAATTAACAATTGCTAAACTTGTTTGCAATATAAACCAGGGCTTTGAACGCAGAATTTATCCCAGTCTGTTTATTTTATCAGTAAAGATCTTCTCAAGACACACTTTCTTATCAGTTTGATAAATTGAATTTTCACTGGTGATAAATTATAAAGTGGAACGTCTAATAAATCCCAATGCAAAAACAGATGGACACGCCTAGGTTCAATAGAGAATGATTTACCACAGACATTGGATGGAAGTGTCAAGGCTAACAATCTCAAGACCAGGGGAGGGCCGCCACTCGCGTTTTTTCCCCCGGCGCATGTTTTATTACATCATTCTCTATTGAACCTACGCGTGTCCATCTGTTTTTGCATTGGGATTTTTCTGTTGAAAGTGGTCAAATGATATTTTCAAATTTCAATGTAAGATCGAAAAGACGATAATACCGATAAAAGAGATGCGGATTTATTAGACGTTACACTTTAAAATTTATCACCAGTGAAATTTCAATTTATCAAACTGATAAAAAAGTGTGTCTTGAGAAGATCTTTACTGACAAAATAAACAGACTGGGATAAATTCTGCGTTCAAAGCCCTGGTTTATATTGCAAACAAGTTTAGCAATTGTTAATTTCTCACCAAGAGGTTTTAACTAGTATTAAGTGTCTAAAGGTCTCCTCGAAACGTCGTGATATACCGAAGTTTTAGATGTGATAGTATCAAATCACGATTGAAATCAAATGGGTTTATTTCTTGGTAATCATCCACATTTGTTACGTTAATGGACCAATTACTGGTAACATGCGTGTGATCAAATTTCACACACTGTTGAGATCCGCGCGAAGTATTTATACCCTTGTAAAATTTATAAAAATATTAAACAAATTACTTACAATTGAACTTTTGTCATTTCATGAACGTTCAACTACTTTTTCGGTCCTTTGAATGTGATTTGAACCACATTTTAGTAGTAGTTCCCTTTTTTAGATTAACAACACTTTAGACCTCTTTTTCGTCATTCAACTTCATTATCTGTTTTATAATAGTCATATATTAACAATATCGGATATATATATAAGTCGAATAACGAAAGGTTTACTAAACATTTTGCGAAACTTTAACCAATTTTTAGTGTTTTGCCGATACTTTAAAATGACTTATAGACACTTCATGTCAATTTCAACCACTTTTTTAGTTTCTTGTGAAGAAAACTTAATCGCAGTTCTGTCATTTGAAAACGTTCTCTGGTACGTAAATACCTATAAACATATTAGAAGCCAAACTGAAATAATATCAAAACACAAATTAATGTTAATGAGGAGATGGTGTTTCATTGATTTTCTCTTATTTAGTCTGAATTTGAAATCATCCGTTTTACACTACGTATCTTTCACCTTGAAAATTCGTTTTCCATATAAACTTTCGCAGTTGGATTAAGAATTTATCTAGAGTTCTAAATCTCACAATACTAAAGTAATTTAAAATCATAAATTAATGTATTCCGATTAAGAGTAAGACGTTTATATTCTGAGAATTCATACATTATTAGGTAATAAGCTATTCATCACATTTATATCACATGGGAATTTTGGTTATGGAACTTTGAAATTCGATTTCAAAAGCATAGAAATTAGTAAAGCGATGTAGAAGTTCGGAAAAAGTAATTAAATCGCCGACATAAGAAAAATTACAACAGAAACATGAAAAGCTTGGGGAAAAAGAATAAATAAACTTGCAACAAAATAAGAAAAGTTTGAAACGTTTCAACAGGAACAACAAAAGTTTGAAAAGTAATAAAAAAGGTATCAGCAGAAATAACAAAAAATTGAACAGTAATAAAAAACCTTTCAGCGGAAATAAGAAATGTCTGAACAGAAACAGGGAAAAATTGAACATAAATAGTGAAACTTTGAACATAAATAGTGAAACTTAAAACATAAAAAGTGAAACTTTAAACATAAATAGTGAAACTTTAAACCGAAAGAGTGAAACTTTGAACAGAAAGAGTGAAACTTTGAACAGAAAGAGTGAAACTTTGAACAGAAAGAGTGAAACTTTGAACAGAAAGAGTGAAACTTTGAACAGAAAGAGTGAAACTTTGAACAGAAAGAGTGAAACTTTCAGAAGTTTATTCGTTTAAACAATACAACAATTTTAGATGATATTTTTTGAGATTGAATAATCCTAGTAAGATTTTAACCGACAAATGTATTCAATCGGCAAAATTTTCCGAAAAACAATTATGTAGAAAAAAGGGTCGTACTCTACGTTCGGTTAAATTAAAAATATTTTCTATTATAAAATCCACTTGCTTTGAAGTCTAACTTTTAGCGTAATATTTTGTAATTTAAGCTTTGTGAAAAATATCCAAATCATTTTTTTGAAGTAGACTTTCATCTGAAAAGTTGTCACTAATATTTTTTATTATAATTTAACAAGTATACGCTTTTCTCCGTATCAGTTATTTATGATCAGATCGCCAAACTCACTTATTGTTACAATCTTTTCGATAAAACCCAATTCCAAAAAGCCATAGTTATTACGTTAGTGGACTCTATAGCAAAATACTTTCCACCAAGCACCAAAAAAGTATATCTGTGATATTTTCGCTATAGGGATCTCGTGATACCGCTTACCGTATCGTCGAAATGACGATAGAAGCAACAACAATTAATGTGTAACATCAGAAAGGGATAATAGATAATGCTAGCTTTAATTCGAAAATGGATGTCTTCGATTCTTGGTGCGAAGCCCATCCATATTATCTCAACATAAACGCCCTAGACTCGAACAAAGACGGGTTAGTGTAATATAAAGGGTAAATGTAAAAAGGGGAAGTGAAATAATATTTGAGGATCACCAACATACCTATTTACATAGATATGCAATCATTTCTCTTTATTGATAAACAATTGCAGAAGTTAAAACAAAACACAGACAGACACGTCAGGTACAAAGCCTGTCTCTAAGGAGAAGTATAAATCCACTCCTGCCTACCACCTACTATATTTTAGAAAGTCACACTCGAAACATATTTTGATCATTTAGTTGAAAACGACTTCTCTATACCGTTTCATTAACTTACGATATCAATACTCATCCTATATTAACTTTGGAAAAAGTTTCATGATACAGTGGAGTAATGTCTCAATTTTTCGCTTTATACAAACTATTAACTGAATCCAGTCTATCGACTTCTTACCCAATGTTCGTTACTCGTCCTTTATTAACTTTGACTACAGATTTTTCAGTTAAGAGAAGTTTTTCTCAAAAAATTTATTAAAATTATATGATATTAATTAGTTTTATCTGAAGTTACTTATTATACTTCTAGTTGTATCGTTTTAAGAGACGTTTTTCCTAGAGTATGCCTCTTTCGCGAGTGTCTGAAAGACCTTAAAATGGTGTAGTTAGATTGTTGATGACAGTTAATAGAATAGTGGTCAGTACAGTTTTTCAGATACCCGTCAACTGTGAATACGATCCGGAAATTGAGAACCCTTTTGTTCAGATTATGAAACTGCGAACGCGATCCCTTGGGGTGTAACAACAGGCAGACAGACCAACAAACACACAGACAGATGAATAAGTCGAGAACAGAACGTTTCCAAAACAATCATAACTCGATGAAATAAAAAATCTAGCCTCTATATTGGCTTCATATGAGTCCAATATTGTTCGACATTTGTCCAATGTCGGTTAGATATTAAACCATTATGGGCTCGATATTAGTCCAATATCGGTTAGAAATTGTCCAATGAGGGTTTGATTTTAGTCCAATATCGGTTAGAAATTGTCCAATGAGGGTTTGATTTTAGTCCTATATTGGTTAGAAATTTGTCCAATATGGGTTTGATTGATGTGTGAATAATATCTTTACCATTTCTGGGTAATAATCGATCCCTTAATAGATGATTCTGGATCGTATTTTGGATGAGGCTTCAAATCTGGCTTATCGTTCGACCCTCCCTTATTGGACACTAGTTACGTTATCCAAAAATAGATTAAAAAATGTGCTGTCTCAGAGTCAGCCGTTTGAATCCATTTACATCCAATTTTGGACAATATTTTTTAACAGTGCACGCCTTAGGAAATAGTCAAGTGCTAATTGAGTAGTGATGAGGGTACTATTTATCGCGTATGTGATTCGGTTTAGTAACGTTGCTTTTTACCTCTCCGAGTGACGTATGTCACGGAGAGGTTCTGTAACGATCGTGTGTGTCTGTGTGTCTGTCTGTGTGTCTGTCTGTGTGTCTGTGTGTCTGTGTGTGTGTCTGTTGTTACACCCACGTGACCGCGTTCGCAGTTTCCAAATCGGAGCAAACGTGTTCGCCATTTCCGAACTGCTTTCACAGTCACGGAAATGGCTACTCCACTTGAGTTCTCACACCACCATCTTCTGGTCTTTGTCCATCCCACACGGACACCAGTCTGTACTTACTGGCTTCTAATCACCACCATCTTAAGGCCTTCGTCCATCCCACATGGACACCAGTCTGTACATACTGGCTTCTAACCACCACCATCTTCTGGTCTTTGTTTTTGTCCATCCCACATGGACACCAGTCTGTACTTACTGGCTTCTAACACCACCATCTTCAGGTCATTGTCCATCCCACATGGACACCAGTCTGCACACCTGGCTTCTACACCACCATCTTCTGGTCTTTGTTTTTGTCCATCCCACATGGACACCAGTCTGCACACCTGGCTTCTACACCACCATCTTCTGGTCTTTGTTTTTGTCCATCTCTCATGGACACCAGTCTGCACACCTGGCTTCTACTCCATCGTCATCGTTGGGTTTAAGACATTCGCGGCGATCAGCTAGGGTTACGAGAAACGTCTAGCCTCCCTAGGGTGGGTTGTCCACGATAGGTTTTCGCAATTGCGGTTGTTCTTGCTTTTAACTGTAGTTCGACACCATTATATACTACCTATTTGATTAAGGCGAAGCAACCGGCGTATGCTTCATTTCAAACGCCAATATTAGTCAAGTCTCTCAAGAATGTTTAATTGCTCTTTTTTAAAACGATGTAACGTTCAATAAGGCGAATAACTAACGAAGAAAATATTAAATATTAATTATATTTATTTTAATATTTAAGATAATCTTGTTTCTCAATTCAAAATTAATACGGAAAGAGTTAAAAAGCAGTCTATGTTTTTGTCTGTGTGTGTCCGTCCGTTGTTACAGTAGTGCGCTGCGTTAGAAGTTCGTTTTGTTTTGATGTGTAAATGAATCCTACAGAACCATAATATTCCCTTTATCCTTAATATAAAGTGAATATGTGGAAATATTTTTCGTAATTATGATATATTTAGTACTTTTGTAGCTTTAAAGCTCTATTTCATTTTGATATTCCAAAGATTTTTTTTAATATTATTATTAAAAATGGATGTTTATATAATACTTAAGCTATACTACATCTGTTTATAGCATAATCCTTTCTAAAGTGAATACAAGCACAACGCTACTATGTTGGTCAAATGAAATTTTATTTGTCAATAGGCCTAGTGAACCAAATAGTAAACGCTTGGGTTTGGTTTTCGTTTCTGTAATGCAGAGACATTAACGGTTCAGAGTGAGCCGAAAGTTAAATACACTTTTAAATAATTAGGCTTAGATTATATAATCATGGTGGAAATCTGGGCCGCGTTCAGCAGAGCCCAGCGCTGTTAGCAGTGTCCTACATAACGGGATTTTGTTTTTGAATTTTGACGTCACGGTGCTAAGCGCTGAGCTAGCGCGGTCTTCAAAGAAAATAGTCGGCTCTTTGGATAACGTGACGTAAAACGCATAGTTCTCAGCTTGGCGAAAAAACCATGGAGGAATTAATACAAATAGCACTATGGGACTATAGCTATTTAATTGGCGTGAAACCAGTTGATCACGCGAGAATTTTAAAAGATATGTTAGTTTCTAATTTTAATTATAAAAGCTGTTATCTATCTCTATAAATATGTTATCATACAATTTTTGTTAAGCCTTGGTACCTTGCACGCTTTATTGCGCTAGCGTCATTTATAAAACGCCGATGACCGGAGAAAAGCTATGACGACAGACCTCACCGGTAAACATTTCCAAAATCCGCTGTCTTTTTTGGTGAGCTCTGCTGAACGCAGCCCAGACCAGTGAAAGGTCTGATCGTAATCGGATAATAGCTTCGTGTTTTCATGCTTTTTATGGTACGCATTTACTTTCAGTGTGTGTAGCCACAAATAAGCTTTGGTGTTATTTAACGTTAACAGTCATGTTGACAAACTACGAAAATCGTTGAGTTGAAACGAAAGGATAGTGTTTACAATGCAACCCTGTTGTGAATATGGCTGTGAACATAGAGGGCATACAGTTGAGGAGTAGAAAATTGGGCCTTTACAAACAAGTAAAGGTAATATCCCTCCAAAGTTTTATCTCTTCATTTCCCGTTTTTCCCCCATCGGATGATTTTAATGTGTACAAGTATATCATTATTGGATGTAAAATGTCGTCTGATTTACAGTATATTTGCTGTGCTTTGTATACTGCTTTAATATTTCATAGATTTTAACTTAAGAAACATTTCCATATCTGGGTAAATAAGTTTGTAAGTAGTCGTCTTGACTCGGAGAGGTAATATTTTGGTTTTCCCAACTTGTAATGTTCTTATGTTACCACGCTTTGTGGTACACTTCTCTCGAAGAGAAGTATTATATACTTTTGCCAATCACACGGTTTATATTTATAATTCATATCATTATCAGGTTTTTTAATACAATTATTTGTCAGTGATTAAAACTTTGCTTTTTTCGTTAATAATGAGCTCAAACAATTTAAAAAGATCAGATTTCATCGTAAAAAAATTGAAGTGGCGGTTGCTCGTCCAATTACTTATCGATAAATGAAACCAAAACCACATTAGTATCAAGAATCGTATGGATCATAATTTATTTTTCGAAATCGAATAAAACGTATCGCAAAAAAACTTTTTTGAGTAAAATTCTTCTGATTATGTTGAAAATTTTAGTTTTTCGGAAAAAATACTTACGATTAATAATTGCATCACTCTACCTTTTTCCAAAACAAATCGAGACGAAATAAAGTTGTATAGTCTTCGTTTTACAAATTTTAGTATGATAATTTGTTTGAATAATAGTTAACCGATCCCCGAGCCCTACTTTGAACAGAGAGAGTGAAACTTTGAACATAAAGAGTGAAACTTGGAAAATAAATAGTGAAACTTTGAAAATAAATAGTGAAACTTTGAACAGAAAGAGTGAACCTTTGAACAGAAAGAGTGAAACTTTGAACAGAAATAAAGAAATTTTGAACAGGAATAGTGAAACTTTGAACAGGAATAGTGAAACTTTGAAATAGTGAAACTATGAACAGAAATGGTGATACTTTGAACTGAAAGAGTGCAACTTTGAACAGAAATAAGGAAACTTTGAATAGAAAGAGTGAAACTTTGAACAGAAGGAGTGAAACTTTGAACAGAAAGAGTGAAACTTTGAACAGAAAGAGTGAAACTTTGAACATAAACAGTGAAACTTTGAACAGAAATAAAAAAGTTTGAACAGTCATTAACAAAATTTTGAACAGTCACTAACCAAAGTTTGAACAGAAATAACAAGGGTTTGAAGTTTTGAACAGAAAAACAAAGAATTGAACAGAAAAAATATTAGTTTAGCTACAAATAGGCTTATTTTTTTGAATTATATGAACAGCAATTAGAACCGTTTGAATAGTAATAGGAAAAGTTAAGAATAATAAAAAATATTAAGAAATATTAAGTAGATGACGGGTAATTTTAGCAGATGATGGAATCATTAACCAGATGATTTGAAAATATAGTATATGAAGGAAAAATTAAGCAAAGAAACGAAAAATCTTAAAGTTTTTAAAAAAAATAAGAAAAGTTTGAACAGAAATAACAAAGGTTTGAGTGAAAATAACAGTCTTGAATAAAAATAACAGAGGTTTGAATAAAAATAACAAACGTTTGAATAGAAATAACTAACGTTTAAACAGTAAAAGGAAACGTATGAACAGTAGTAAGAAAGGTATGAACAGTAATAGGAAAGATATGAACAATAGTGGGAAAAGTATGAGAAATACTTGGAAAAGTATGAATAATAATTGGAAAAGAATGAATATTAATTGGAAAAGTATGAAAAATAATTGGAAAAGTATGAATAATAATTGGAAAAGTATGAATAATAATTGGAAAAGTATGAACAATAATTGGAAAAGTATGAAAAATAATTGGAAAAGTATGAACAATAATTGGAAAAGTATGAACAATAGTTGGAAAAGTATGAACAATAATTGGAAAAGTATGAACAATGATAGGAAAATTATGAACAATAATTGGAAAAGTATGAACAATATCTGGAAAAGTTTGAACAATATCTGGAAAAGTATGAACAATAATTGGAAAAGTATGAACAATAATTGGAAAAGTATGAACAATAATTGGAAAAGTAAGAACAATAATTGGAAAAGTATGAACAATAATTGGAAAAGTATGAACAATGATAGGAAAACTATGAACAATTATTGGAAAAGTATGAAAAATTATTGGAAAAGTATGAAAAATTATTGGAAAAGTATGAAAAATTATTGGAAAGGTATGAACAATAATAGGAAAGCTGTGAACAATAATAGGAATGGTATGAACAATAATAGGAATGGTATGAACAATAATAGGAATGGTATGAACAATAATAGGAATGGTATGAACAATAATAGGAATGGTATGAACAATAATAGGGAAAGTATGTACAATGATAGGGAAAGTATGAACAATAATAGGAAAGCTTGCTCTAATGATGTTGACTTTAGAAATGAATTAAACGCATGGACTAAAGCGTGGGTAGTTCGAAAGTCGACCCGCCATATTTCTAAAATTAGTTCACTTCTGCACTTATCAATTTAACTTTTGCTGGCTCGTGCTCGGAGGAAATTTACCGATGATTTGGAAATGAGTTTTACCCTTTTATCATTGTTGAGTATGGTTTGAATTTGATTTTGTTTGTGTTTAGGAGATTCAATTGCCATCTTTTCTATTTACTTTTAATCCATACTTTTAGGAAGATCAAATATTTGTTCCTTTATTCGGCATGTATGTGAAAGAATGGATAAATCGAGGCATATGCTTTTATCATTATCATTTCAAAATTTGTATTGGTTCTCTTATCAGATCGAAAGTTCGCTTTACTGTTGGCACTGTGAGACAGATATTTGGACATAAAGTTTATTTCCCTTATCAGGTGTGGGTTTCTAATAATAATATATTACGATAAGAGAAATTTTTATTTTTTTAATAATAAAAGTTAATAAAATTAATATTTTATGGGTGTTTTAATATTTAAGATAAGCCAACCAAAAAATTAGAAACACATTAAGTCTGGCTTATCTTTAAACCGTCCTCGTCTTTTATACTTTAATGTCACGTGACATTCTAGGCTCTGACCATGTAAACATGGCGCTCTTTTTAGATCAATCATGTTCTTCTAGTGAACATGGCGTTTAAACCACGTGTATGACAAGGGTTATTTACCGCACGGACCACGTTGTCGAATATGATGCTTTTGCCAAACATTGGCGCCATGATGATTCACGGACGCCATAGGAGCACACGTCATGTACGTTTCACTGACGTCACAACAATATTGGGGGAAAATGTTTGATTTACTGGCGCCATAAGTGGAAAAATGCGGTAAACGCCATGTCTGATTCATTGACGCCATATTTATTGGTGCCATCGTGCCAGATGGCACGATGCTGGCACTGGCTGACGCCATGTCCCCAAACCAATACTTTCTATCTACTTCTGCCATATTATTATATTGAATAAAGACTGACTACTCGTGACCTATTCATCCGAATTGAATTTGGTGAAAACTTTTCAAATATGAAAATCGCATTTATATCCTCGAGAATCCAATATTTTCAAAGTTGATAATTTTGACACTTCCGGTGTCCGGTATAAGTATGCAAAGGACAACTGTGGAACGGGTAAAATATGAAAGAGGAATGCAAAACTTTTATAACGCACTTTATTTCAGAGCGCTAGCTTGAATAGTTTTTGAAATACAGTGAAATATGTGCGAAAAACGCAACGCGCAAAGACCTTTTTAACAGTCTGTACTGGGCTGGCAAAAGAAAGGTCCGCGGTTCGATTCTCCGTGGAGGAAGAAAACTTAAAAAATAATTTCTTCCTTGTAATAATTTTAAAACTCCACCTGTGAACTGTAACGTCAACTAAAAAGAAAAATATTTTCTCTCGACGTTCAAAAATGACGAACGAAAAATTTGATACTGCCAAAGGCAGGACTATGACACCCCTACGACTACTACAACAACAGGGCAGGTCAAACTAAGAGCCTCATCGTAGATGCCCATCATACGATGTGGCTAAAAAGGCGCGATTGGTCGGAGGTCCTTCTTTAAAATTACCCTTAAAATCTGAACCTAATTTGAATTTTAAAATCATGTGTAAGTATTTCCTGAATGTTTGACTATGCAGACTGGTCTTATAATTAGTAGAAGATTTTCTACTTTACCCTCCCTTTAAGTATTAACTTTAATAAAGTATTGTGCGAAACTGACGCTTGTTATAAACCTTACCTAAAAAGGAATGTGCTATAATCAGGAGAGGGGTTCTTGTTTTTAATTAGCGTAGAATTCATCGTTGAGATAAATATTGTTTCCTCTAGCATAATAGTTGGAATAGCTTATCATGAAATGTGCTATAACTGATGCTACATCCTTACATTAGGATATAGCGTACAAACTTTTCTGCATATTCTCTGGGGGTCGAAAGAGGTAAATCAGCGTAAATATGGACAGACGTTAGCAATTATATTGGAAAACGAAGTATAACGAGAGGGTATTGTTTTAATTTAACTACCGAAGTATAACGAGAGTGTCTGGTTTTACGATGTCACCAAAAAAGGAGGGCTTCGTACAAAAAGAAGTGAGATCCTATCAAAAACATTAACATGTACAAAAATAGGCCAAGCCTCGCTTCGTGCCCTCTCTGCAGTAAAACGTTCTGAGATCCCATGTACAGCCAAGTCTGTCACTTTCTTTTCATTCAATCGCCAATTGAACAATTATGTTATAAATTAAGTCCTTTTCCTAATTAATAACCAATAGTATTTGACTCTATCATTATTATACATCTTTGTTCGTATCAAAAATATCGTGACTTGGCAATCGCAGGTAACTAATACTAAAAGGGAGTCGAGGGGATATTCACTTAATTGTTTATGGTCGAGTGGATATGCACAAGTTTAAAAGATGAGTCATGCATAACCCTATGGTACAAGTTTATATGGTGAGTTATGCATAACCCTAGTTACAAGTTAATACGGTGAGTTATGCATAACCCTATGTTAAAGTTTATAACGTAATTACCTGCGAAGGCCAAGTCACGATATTTTTGATACGAACAAAGATGTATAATAATGATAGAGTCAAGGAATATTGGTTATTAATTAGGAAAAGGACTTAATTTATAACATAATTGTTTAATTGCCGATTGAATGAGAACAAAAAGGCAGACTTGGCTCTACATGGGATCTCAGAACGTTTGACGGCGGAGAGGGCACGAAGCGAGGCTTGGCCTATTTTTGTACATGTTAATGTTTTTCATAGGATAAATATTACCTTTGCACTCCTCCCCCCTCCCCGATATTAGCGAAGAGACGCGAACATCAAAATCCTCACTTAAAAACGTTTGTTTTTATTACAAGTATTAATGTAGGTAGAACATATAATAAGTAACAACAAGATATATACTAATCCTTGTATTTATGTCCAACCTTCCGGTAGCATCCCTCGTGCGATTTGCAAAATGTTTCTCTTATGTGCCACCAGGAAAACCCGTGTCGCGAGTTTTACCCCGACAATGCCTGTGGCTAAATTCCCTCCGATTCACGCTTACGGGTGGTATGATATGCTTATGACATAGCGTATACGTTGGCTTCGATTGTCTAGAGCTCGGCATTATCTATCCATTATCCACAAATTGGTGGATAACCGATTATTTATAAACATAGTTGTGGATTATAATACGATTTAACATGTAAGTTCTGTGGATATTTTTCGAGTATGGATAAAGAAAAAATAACGTGGATAATGGATAGATAATGCTGAGCTCTACGATTGTCCAACTGCGAACACGATGACAGACAGACACATACACAGACACGTCCAGTGTAATACCTCTAAGTGACGTCATCGCCACTCGGAGAGGTAAAAATTAACTAATGGATGGATCTTTTCCAAATTTTAACCACATATTAAGGGCACGGATTTTAGTTCAGTGGAAAATTTTCAAAACAGTAAACATAATATAAAAAGTTACATCCACCACCCAGCAGTATGAAGTCTTATCTAAGAGAGCTACCGCTCTCTCAGAAGTAGTGTGAGGTGGTGAGTAACTGAATTCTCTTAATGTATAAGGAGCGTTTTTTGTTTAGATGTAACTTTTTTCGTATTATGTTTATTGTTTTGAAAAAAATTACACGGATCAACAATCCAGGCCCATAATATGTGGTTAAAATTTCAAAGAGATCCATTAATTAGTTTATTTTATAAAAAATAAAGTTGCTAAGGCTGGTTTTCATTTTCATAAAGTTATTCAGTCAATTTGGCAAAAAAGGGAAATGTTCCCATAGGAATAACATGGGAAATGTTTGCTGTGATAGCCAAAGTTTCTCAACCATTTTTTGAAGACTATTTTTTCGATAGGTCTGAAATAGGTATTGTTTTTCATAATTTTAATTAAATACTCTAAATTGCACTGAAACTGTGGAACATACGACTTTTTAGTGGTATGGGTTAGGTAGTCGTTTCACTCCGATTAGAGCGCCTTTATAGACGATTATACTAGGTTGGGGATCAAGGGTGATTAAACTAGCAGATAGCGATCAAGGATACTTGAACTAGCAGTTAGCGATCAAGGATAATTGAACTAGCAGTTAACGGTCAAGGATAATTGAACTAGCAATTAGCGATGAAGGATAATTGAACTTGCAGTTAGCGATCAAGGGTAAATGAACTAGGTTAGCGAACAAGGGGTGGCGCTCGCGCTTGGCTTTTCTGCGACATGCCGTAATTAACGTATCAAGGAGAAAAACCCGCCAAAAATCTCTGCAAATTTGCTTTTGCCCCCCTAAATTTCAAGTTTTCAAAGTTTTTTTCCCGTGTTTTCCCTCATAGTTAAATATTGATAAAGCATATTTTTGGAATCAGATGAGTTTTAACTCCCAAGAAAGTAAGGTTTTCTTTAGATTTGAGATAAAATTTTTAAACCACGTCGCTATTCCTTTAATATATTAATGGAAAGCGGTTGGTTACTTAATATATTACTGTGAGTTACTCTGCCTGCTTAACATGTTAGCTCGCACAAGGCTAGGTCCCCTTGGTTTTCAACCACCACGAAAATTGGACAAAATAGCTTTGAATGTGCTAACATCATAAACTGACTTTGTACAACGAATAACGTTTTTGCCATAATTTACAAATTAATTAAAATAACATACTAAGACTTAAATGTTTAATGAAACTTGGAAAGGCACTTGTTAGTATAAAAGTATTCTGAAACATAACTTGGCTAGTAATTCGATGGAGTGGATCACCAAAAACCCGTGGTTTTTCTATGAGACGCGAATCCTAAAAATCTGTGACCTTTTCATTTAAAGGAATGGTAACCCTAGAATTTTTTATTTTTTATTGAAAAGATCATATAAAAATATGGATATTTAAAATTGGAACCATGTATTTATCGGTTTTATCCACAATATGAGCATGTAACGTAATACAGTGGCCCCTTCGCGCAAGGCCATACTGTGAGGTGCCTTTCTCTATTTTCAAAAATTTCGCCAATTTCCTAGTCTAAAATCTTATTGGCTTTGCGTACCCTCTGTTGGCAAATAATATAACTTTAAAAAGAGTGAGACGATCCAGAAAACGAAATTTAAGGGAGCGTTTCTAGCAGCAGACTACGTGTATCACGAGCTATCTACCTGGTGGAGTGTATGAGCCAATCATCGTTTGGACTAACACGTCTCACAACATACAGAGAAGTTTCATTACAGTGGTATATGGCGGCGCCCATATAAGTTATTTAATGGTATTTAATTGAAAAGCTGGAATCGTAATTAAAAATAAAACCCGGATCTTTGCACTTACGCTATATATCAAGGAGAAAAAAAAGTAGGGTTGTCTATTCCTTTAACATTACGGAAGGGTGTCAAGTCATATTATACAATTACGCGTTAACTTCAGTGCAGTGTTTTTGCATTCTGTGAGCAAAGTTAGATGAAGGGCATTTACTCCATTAAACGTGCCTATTTCTTAGTACGTATAATAAATGTAATAATAATTTTTTAATAATTTCAAAATTTTACCTTATAGAACGTCAGATATACCAAAAGTAAATTTTACCCCCTCTAAACAAAATGTACAAAAATATTTGCTACCAGAAGTTGATGTTAGTTCCCTGTGACGTAGAAGGTGAAAATTATTCATGAAAATAGTCTTAGGTTTAAGTCTAATCTTAATAACATACTGAATGATTAATCTTGTAGAAAAATGCAAACGTGACTACATAATTCTTATCCAATTTATGAGCATGACCATTTTACTACTTTGTTTATTCATTCCTTTTTAAATTTATGGCGGTTCTAAGTCAAGATAAAGGAAATTCGTTCTTTACAATTAAGCATTCTAAAAATACAAGGAGTGACCTAATGAAATACAATTTTCCAATTTTCTGTCAACTGTAAATGCTAACCGGAAATTGCGAAAACGTTTGCTTCGATTTACAATAAGGTGTATTAACGAACAGACACACAGACTCATTAAAGACAGAACCTTACCATGACTCAGAAAGTTATGAAGTAAAAAAAGATTAATAAAATCTGTCATTGTAGACAAAGACTGGAAAGTGTAAAAGATAAGGTTTGAAAATGAACTGCCTGAAGTGACAGATATTAAAATTTTCACTTTTGAAGACATCATTATAAAACATCAATTATTTTAAAAAATTCTTATCTTACTTTTTTTCACCAAAATTACTTCGGGAAAGTATTTTAAAAAGGAACATGCGCGTTATTTTAAAAATACTACGGCTTTACATTTTATTTTTTATCAAAAATTTAAAATTAGGTAGAAAATTGACCCTATAACGTGAGAAAATCGTTGAGAGCTTACAAAATATAAACCGTATTAAAACTTTACAAAACATATTCTTAAATTGTAGAGCTTTCAAAGTATTAAATATTAACGTGCTGTGTTGCTCTCAAAGATCACGATCAATCTACAGATCTTTTCGACACTAATAACTAAATCACAAAGAAAAGGCCTATATTATTTTCCGCTACGCAATATTTTCAATTTCAAAATATAAAAATTTAAACTCTTCAAGAGAAATCTTTTCAGATATCCAAGCATTTGAATCTCCTAGAATCAAATGTTAGTTGAAAGTAAAACCAGTACCAAGCTAGTATCCCTTAAACCCTTCTAGGTGACAACTACTATTGAGGACAAAATACTTGGTAAATATTGCTGAAAAATATTTTGGGAAAATGAAATTTTGGTGAAAAAAAGTAAGATAAGAATTTTTTAAAATAATTGATGTTTTATAATGATGTCTTCAAAAGTGAAAATTTTAATATCTGTCACTTCAGGCAGTTCATTTTCAAACCTTATCTTTTACACTTTCCAGTCTTTGTCTACAATGACAGATTTTATTAATATCTGTCACTTCAGTCTTCATATTAATTAAAATTCTTTAGAAAATATGGGAGAAAAAGTCCTAGGCCGTTGCGCGTCCATCGGTAATCTAGCTTAAATACCAGCCGTCGGTAATACGGCTTAATTACCAGTCGTCGGTAATCTAGCTTAATTACCGGTCGTCGTTAGTCTAGCTTAATTACCGGTCGTCGGTAATCTAGCTTAATTACCGGTCGTCGGTAATCTAGCTTAATTACCGATCGTCGTTAATCTAGCTTAATTACCGGTCGTCGGTAATCTAGCTTAATTACCGGTCGTCGGTAATCTAGCTTAATTACCGGTCGTCGGTAATCTAGCTTAATTACCGATCGTCGTTAATCTAGCTTAATTACCGGTCGTCGGTAATCTAGCTTAATTACCGATCGTCGTTAATCTAGCTTAATTACCGGTCGTCGGTAATCTAGCTTAATTACCAGTCGTCGGTAATCTGGTTTAATTACCATTCGTCGGTAATCTGAATTAATTACCAGTCGTCGGTAATCTGGTTTAATTACCAGTCGTCGGTAATCTAGTTTAATTACCCTTAATTGGTAATCTAGATTAATTACCCTTAATTGGTAATCTAGATTAATTACCCTTAATTGGTAATCTAGATTAATTGCCCTTAATTGGTAATCTAGATTAATTACCCTTAATTGGTAATCTAGATTAATTACCCTTAATTGGTAATCTAGATTAATTACCCTTAATTGGTAATCTAGATTTATTACCCTTAATTGGTAATCTAGATTAATTACCCTTAATTGGTAATCTAGATTAATTACCCTTAATTGGTAATCTAGATTTATTACCCTTAATTGGTAATCTAGATTAATTACCCTTAATTGGTAATCTAGATTAATTACCCTTAATTGGTAATCTAGATTAATTACCCTTAATTGGTAATCTAGATTAATTACCCTTAATTGATAATCTAGATTAATTACCCTTAATTGATAATCTAGATTAATTGCCCTTAATTGATAATTTAATTAGTAACCCTTAATTGGTAATTTAATTAGTAACCCTTAATTGGTAATTTAATTAGTAACCCTTAATTGGTAATTTAATTAGTAACCATTAATTCGTAATTTAATTAGTAACCATTAATTCGTAATTTAATTAGTAACCATTAATTCGTAATCTAGTTTAATAACCTCTAATTGGTAGTCTAGTTTAATTAACTCTAATTGGTAGTCTAGTTTAATTAACTCTAATTGATAATTTATTTTAAGAACGTTTAATTGGTAAACTACTTTAATTATTTAAATTCGTAATCTAGTTTTTTATCTTTAATTGGGAGTCTAGTTTAATTATCTTTTATTGGTAATCCAGAATAATTAGCAGGGAAAAGTTAAAATGTCCATTAAGCTAGTTTGAATTTGACTATATCCGCGACAATTTAGACCCGTGTGTTTTGATGGCGTCGCTGTAGCGGCCGCGTCAACGTCACTGCAGCAATATTAAAGCCGTCTTATCTCACTATCGATAGGCCATTCCAACCAAAAGGCATTAAGAAGAAACAATCGGATTATTATGAGGCAACTATACGTTAAAAAATGCCAACATTGGTCTCGCTGATATTTCCTAATAAAACAGTGTATAAATGCTAAAATATCGCAGATTGGGGTAGTTTTTAAAATTTAAAATTAAACATACTTAAAATTAATTTTTCTCAAAAACCTTAAAAATGGTCCTAGAAAAAGGTTTAAATTTTGATATAAAACCATTCCCAAACGTAATAAACGAATATTTCATTTCAAAAGGGTGGCCACAAAATGGCTAAATTTGAAAAAAACTCCATGTTATTTCTATGGGAAAATTTAACTTTTTCACCAAAAGGGCTGATTAATTTTATGGAAATGAAAACCACCCTTAGCAACTTTATTTTTTATACAATAAACTAATGGGTGGATCTTCTTGAAATTTTAACCACATATTGAGGGCCCGAATTGTAGTTCTGTGGAAGTTTTTCAAAGCAGTTAATACGATACAAAAAAAGTTATAACCAATCAAAAAACCATCCTTATACATTAAAGTCGGTATGAGGTCTTATCTAAGAGAGCTATCGCTCTCCTAGAATACCTTTTTTCACAATAGATTTACCAGTGGACACTTAGTTTTTCTCTTTTTTGGGCGTTGTACTTGTGCATATTCGAGTTTCTCAATAGATCTTTGTCTGATCACGTGAATAACAACTTCATTTATATGTTCTGTAAGAAATGCGTGGATGTACTCGGGATTTTAACACTAAAAGGTAAGTTGTTTACCTCTCTGAGTCCAGTGGAATATTATCTTGGCATATACTATCCCTGAACATGCATCTTTTATACTGCCGTTAAAATTATAATTTATGAAATATTCATGCGTTATAAAAAGGTCTATTCACAGCTTGGTTGGTTAGTAATTACACAACATTATCGAAACTTCCATTGTCACTGCAATATTGCTTTTTTTTACTAGAGCTCAGTACATAGTTTTCAGACTAGGACGATTGATACTATGCACATTAGGGGGCAGGCTACTTAGCAGGTAATGCAGTAGCCATAGCTGTCCGCGCTCACCTTAATTTAGCGAGCCCGAGCGCGAATTGAGCGAGGCTCTTCGAAATTATTGATAAAGTCACGAGCCCGAAAGTTTATAAAAAAGTTTTATGAGCTTGAGCCCGGGCTCACAATACGTCACAAACAAAGAGAGCCTTGAGCGGAGCCCAGGTTCAACTGTAAAATCAATGAGAGCTTGCACTGAGCTCTCTTACAAATGTTTTGGCTGTCCTGAGCTCGAGCGATGCCAACTGAAAACTATGAGACCGCTCATTTTGAAAGGGCGCTCACTGTTTTGAGACAGCGCTCAGCTTGGCTCAGCGCCGTATTCAGTGCCAACAGAAACTAGCGTAACTCATTGCTAGATGAAGTTTTGAAATTTTTTTAATACAAATGTAGTGCCAGTTATTTGGATAGTAAATATGTATTGTAATTTTTCATTTATCGCGTAAAAATAGCTGCAAAATGTTTTATTTCAACATCTACACTGTTTGGAAGAAATATTCTTCGGAAATATGAGACCAAGCTCGAGCTTGAGCTTACTAAATTGAATGAGCCCGAGCTCAAGGTGAACCTTAAATTCTATCGATTTTGAGCCCGAGCTGAGCCCGCGAAAGATATTAGAGAGAGCTTGAGCTAGAGCTTAGCCCATCAAATTTATGCGAATGAACCCGAGCCCGAGGCGAGCTCATTTATAAAAACTAATTGAGCTTGAGCTCACATTGAGCTCTAAGGAAACATTGTTTCAATTTCGAGCTTGAGGTGAACTCGTTGTCAATTTCTATAAAGTAACGTGAGCTGAGCTGAGTCCAAGCGATGGTGGACAGGTATGGCAGTAGCAGGTAGTCTCGCCTCCTAGTGTAAATGGTATCAGGGAGTATGCGCATAGGAATGGAATCCATAGAGTAATTTCTTCCCCATGTACGTCAACGTCATAACCCTCTATCTATTACCTTAGGAATTGATAGATTTTCATAGCCTTATACATAACTTATATTAAAGAGATAATCCATAAGGAAGAGAGAGACAAAATAAAATAACGAACTGTTTATTAAACAAGTGAGAGAGTGAGAGTGATATAAATGATAACATAACATTGCTATTTATAGCAGTTACCAAAAAACAGTATTAAGATATTAGTAACCGGTTAAAAAACTAACATCGCATTTCTTAGATTACAGAGTTAATATAATCCGAGTAGATAAGAGTCGATTTCTCCAACAACCCTTCTCGACGATTATCGGATAATCCGGCTTTGGACATCAAGTGCTTTAGTTTTTCTTTTGTTAAAGGCTTGGTTAACATGTCGGCGGTCATTTCCTCGGTTGGACAATAGTTGATATCGATGATGTTGTTTTCTCTCATATCCTTGAGAAAGTGGTAACGGACGTCAATGTGTTTCGTCCTAGCGCTGATCCGTTCGGAAAGACTCATCTTGATGCATCCTTGATTGTCCTCAAATAAGCAGGTTGGCTTGGTAGCCGGGAATCCAACATCTTCGAGAAGCTGTCGTAGCCAAATGACTTCTTGGGCGGCATGAGCTGCTGCGACGTATTCGGCTTCTGTCGATGAGAGCGCGACAGTTGATTGTTTCCGACTTGACCATGCGATCGTTCCCTGTCCGAATTGGAATAGGTATCCGCTCGTTGATTTCCGGTCTTGATGATTACCGGCCCAATCTACATCGACGTAGCCTACAAGTTCTGGTGTTTCCTTCAAAGCTGGGAAATGAAGTCGGACATCTTTTGTTCCCTTGAGATAACGCATTACTCGTCTGACGGCCGTCCAATCTCTTTCTCTCGGCTTTGAGACTCTTCGGCATAGGTAGCTGATGCTAACTGCAATGTCTGGTCGTGAAACGGTAGCGATGTGTAGAAGTATTCCAATTGCTTCTCGATACCGGTTGTTGTTAGGTAGGATATCTTCGTCTCCAGACAATTTCGGATAAGAGGGATCCATAGGAGTTTTGGATATCTTCGCATCTTGCATGCCGAAGTCTTCGAGCATGAACGCTATTTTAGTTCCTTGATGGATTGTAAAACTTCCGTCAATTCCTCGCTCAATCTGGATACCGAGGTAATACGAGGCGTTTCCTAGGTCCTTTAGCTCGAAGTGCTTATTTAGTTTCTCGTACAGATTGTTGATGGTGGCTTCATTCTCGTTCAACACCCACAGAACATCTACGTATAATAGGACATACGTCCAGGTACCGTCTTGTTCCAATTTCGAGTAAAGTCCTGGATCGGCTTTGCTACGATTGAATCCTTCATCAAGTAGAATTTGATTGGCTTTGACGTTCCAGGCCCTTGCAGACTGCTTCAATCCGTATAAGCTGCGCTTGAGTCTGCAGACCTTCTCTTCATTTCCAGGTTGGATGAAACCCGGAGGCTGTTCCATATACAGGTCCTGGACTATGTCTCCATGCAGGAATGCGGTTTTGACGTCATAGTGTTTGATCGGCAAGTTCTTGGCTGCGGCGATACTAAGTAGAAGTCGTACGGTGTCGTACTTCACGACAGGTGCAAACGTCTCGTCAAAATCTTCGCCAAACTTCTGAGAATAGCCTTTGGCGACTAATCGGGCTTTATATTTGCTGAGTGCTCCATTTTGATCATGTTTGGCTTTGAAAACCCAACGACAACCAATGGCCTTCCGATTTGGTGGTAGGTCTGTTAACTCCCAGGTGCCTTTTTCATGCAAAGATGATATTTCTTCTTTAGCAGCATCTGTCCAGTTCTTCCTTTCTCTCGGATTTAAGTCGGCGAGTTCCTCCAATGAGCTTGGTTCGCGAGGATATTGAACCGTTGCCTTGTACGTCAATCTCTTTGGTGGAATGCCCTTATTATCCCTTTCCGATCGTCTTGGAAGAACAGGAACTGATGGTATTTCTTCAGATTCTTGTTCTCCATCAGATGATGATTCTGATTGTTCCTTTTTCGGATGTGACGTGATCAAGGAGTCAGCTGAATTAGTCTCTTTCCCCTTCTGGCTCTGATATGATGCTTTCTTCAAAGGTGTTGTCCCTTGTCCCTTGTTCCTTCGTCGAAAGTGACAGAACGGCTGAAGTGAACTTTGGCAGTCTCAGGATTGAGAATACGATAGCCTTTCGTTTCTAAGCCATATCCGACCAGGACTCCTTTAAAAGCTTTGTCTCCGAATTTTACTCGTTTCTCCTTGGGAATGTACGAATAGGCTTTACTTCCGAATACACGGATGTGTCCAATACGTGGCTTTGAACCACTCCAAAGCTCATAAGGTGTTACGTCAATGGCTCTTGTTGGCAGACGATTTTGAAGATAGGCGGCGGTCGTGACAGCTTCACCTCAGTAACGGTCCTCGAGTTGTGCGTCTAACAGCATGCATTTGACCATTTCCGTCAAAGATCGATTCTTGCGTTCCGCAACTCCGTTCTGTTGTGGATTATACGGTACTGTCAACTGCTGTTCGATGCCAAGATCCTTGAGCTAATCTTCAATTTCATGGCTGATATATTCTCCACCATTGTCTGATCGAAGAGCTTTCGGGTATCTTCCGAATTTGGTCCTTACGGATGCAATGAAATCCTTGAATGCAGTTAGAACGGAGTTCTTGGTCTTCATCAGATAGAGCTGTGTAAATCTTGAGTAGTCATCGATGAATGTTAGTATGTATCGATTACCGCCAGGTGTCACTGTCGGCATTGGCCCGCATACGTCCGTATGGATTAGTTCCATTGGCTCCTTGGTCTTCGATGTAGATGTTAGGAATGGTTTAGCTGTCATCTTTCCCTTTAGACAACATTCGCAAATAAGCTTCCGCTGACATTCGGATAGCTTGATACCATCGGCAAGATTCTTCGATGAAAGTGACTTCACAGCATCTATATCCCGATGCCCTAGCCGTCTATGCCATAGGTGAATGCAATCGGCTGTATGCGAGTTTCTTGCAACTTTTGCTATATGCTTGGTTTGAAGTCGATAAAGGAATCCATCCATCTTGGCGAAAGCTGCAACGTTTTGACCTTCCATGATTCTGCATTCGTCGTCTTCAAAGATAACAGTGTGTCCTGTCTGTGTCAAACGGTGTACAGAAATTAAGCTGCCTCCTAGTTTTGGAACATAAAGGATGTTCTTCACAGCTATGCTATGTACTTCTCCGTTTGGAGCGAGGCAGTCAATCATACCATCGCCAATCCCTTCCGCCATTATGATTGAGTCGTTGGCGAGATGAATCTTCTCTGATTTCGGCGTTATGAATTTGAAATTCTTCCGATCGCTGGACATGTGACTGGTGGCCCCTGAATCCACATACCATGAGTTCGGTTGTGAGCGATTCGAAGCCTTGAAGGCTGTATACTCCCCGCTCGTTCTCTTTTCTACCGCTGCTTTACTTCGCTCACTTCGGGATGTAGCATGTTCTCGATCCAGCTTATCTTTGTAGCCTCGGCAGTCCTTCATATAGTGCCCTGGCTTGTTACAATGATAACAGACTCCTCTGCTTGGACGACGCCGTTGATTATTGAATCTTCGACCTTTGCTTTGACTTGAAGTCTGCAACGCTGTGTCATTCCTAGAGGAAGCTGCTCTAGTCTCTTGACGTCGATTGAATTCGTCCAGTAATTTCGCTTTCACTAAGTCTTGTGTCAGATCTGCTTCCGGTCTCACTTCGAGGGCTGTGTAAGATTCCGGTAGACTGCAGAGTAGCATGGCAGCGAAGTCTGTATCAGGCAACTTTTCTCCGATTCCTCGTAATTTCTCGACGATCTCCAACAAGGACACTATGTGTTCTTGAATACTTTGGTCATCGTCCTTGACGCGCATTTGATGCATCATCCGTAGCAGGAATAATTTGCTTGTGATGTTCGCTTGCTCATGTAGCTTCTGGAGTGTCTCCCACATGGAATGGGCAGTCTTCTCGTGAACGATATGAACTAATGGTTCGTCTTCCACAGACAGTGCTATAGCAGCTTGGGCTTGCTTGTCCCTCTTATCCCAGTCAGCAGGAGCTTCCGACGTAGGTTTCGCTTTCTCGACGACTTCCCATAGATTGTCTCTGGTCAGTACCATCTTCATTTTGAATTTCCATAGTTGATAGTTAGTATTGTTCAACTTCGTGACGAGAGATTTCAAGTCGCTAGAAGCCATCTTGTACGTATTGACCGAAGACTAAGTCAAATTATACTACTATACAAACTGGTACCCGACTGTCCTTAACATAAGTATTTACACGTGGCTGAGCCCATAACCTGATAGATTTTCATAGCCTTATACCTAACTTATATTAAAGAGATAATCCATAAGGAAGTGAGAGACCAAATAAAATGCTTTGGTCCCATTGAACCGAATTCCCATTCGACAGAAGGGGGTTTTTTTTGGGGTCCCTTTCGACCGAACGTAGCCAAAGGTGCGGTTTTATTATAGTCCCATTGGACCAAAATTCTATTGAACTGGAAGAAGACATACTGTGTGGTTTTGCATTAAATATATTTTTAAATTCACAACTTATTATTGTTAAAAAAATGTGAGTTGAAAATGTATTACGGCACTTATTTTAACTACGTTTTAATTACGGCGAACCTCACCTACCCTAGCCTAACCTAACCTAACCAAACGTAACCTAACCTAACCCAACCCAACCTTGTTTGGAGGTAAAAAGATTATTTATATGAGTATTAAAAGCCCGCCTCTTACCACGAACAATTTATTAGCAATAATAGAAATATTTTGGAAAAGATGTCAGATAATTAATTGGTGAATATTTTGGAAAAGTGGCAGCTAATTAATAGGAGAATATTTTGGAAAAGGTGGCAGCTTATTAATAGGAAAATCTTTTGGAAAAGGTGGCAGCTAATTAATAGGAGAATATTTTAGAAAAGGTGGTAGCTAATTAAAAGGAGAATATTTTGGAAAATGTGGCAGCTAATTAGTAGGAGAATGTTTTGGAAAAGGTTGCTTCTAATTAATAGGAGAATGTTTTGGAAAAGGTGGTAGCTAATTAAAAGGAGAATATTTTGGAAAATGTGGTAGCTAATTAGTAAGATAATGTTTTGGAAAAGGTTGCAGCTAATTAATAGGAGAATATTTTGAAAAAGGTGGCAGCTAATTAATAGGAAAATCTTTTGGAAAAGGTGGCAGCTAATTAATAGGAGAATGTTTTGGAAAAGGTGGTAGCTTTTTAAAGGGATAATATTTTGGAAAAGGTGGTAGCTAATTAAAAGGAGCATATTTTGGAAAAGGTGTCAACGAATTATTGGAACCAAACCAAACCAAACCTAAACTAACCTAAGCTAACCTAACCTAACCTAACCTAACCTAACCTAACCTAACCTAACCTAACCTATTCTAACCTAACCTAACCTAACCTAACCTAATCTAACCTAACCTAACCTAACCTAACCTAACCCAACCCACCCGAAACCAAAATATTAAAATTTTAATTTAAAATTTAAAGACATTGATGGAACTACCATTAAGACTGTACTTCATTTTAAGCACAATTTGTTTATTAATTCTATATATCTCTTGCCTTGAAAGGAATGAAAGTGAGCGTTTTAATTAGTGTCACGAAACATGTACTTTTATTAACATACCTTTCGGAGATTCGAACCAACAACCTATCGCTTCGCAGTCCAACATCGTATCCACTACACCACGGCTACAGTGTTTCAAGTTATATTCATGTATTTTTTAGGGGCATATTCGGACGATTGGGATTTCGGTCCATCGGGAATATAGCCATTGGGCTGGAAATCTAAAATCATTGCGGGATATTCGGTCGAATGGGATTTCGGTCCATTGGGAATTCGGTTGAAAGGAACGATACCAATAAAATAACGCACTGTTTATTAAACAAGTGAGAGAGTGATATATATGATAACATAACATTGCTATTTATAGCAATTACCATAAAACAGTATTAAGATATTATTAACCGGTTAAAAAACTAACATCGCATTTCTTAGGTTACAGAGTTTATATAATCCGAGTAGATAATAGTCGATTTCTCCAACAGGAATATCCCCCTTAATAGTATTCTCTATCACAGAGTTTCCGCCAACGCATTGAATATAGTTCACTCCCCTCTCTACCGAATTTACTTTATAGCCAGTGAGAACACATGACTTATAGCTATGGCGATCTAGTTGAGGTTAAGTTTCGGGGTTCGAGTAATGAAATAAAACTATTTTGCAGTCAGTTGTTTAACAGGAGTAGTCTTATGTTTAAAATTGCGATTGATTATATTTTATCTTTTCCAATTTAGCGGTTCCTGTATGCAATGTTACAGTGTTCAAAATATCGATTGTTATTACGATACTGTTCATTTGTTTCCCATATTTATTTCTATCAACTTGGTTCAGCAGTAGGATTACAACTAATTTCTTTCCGGATGTTAAATATCCGATTAACGGTATTAAAGACCTGGAAACCCACAAGAACCAAAAAGTTGTAGTTTGGAAGGATGATAGTTTGGGTGTCTCTTGTTATATCCAACGAACATATAAAGTTGTAAGTTCATCTTGTTGATTATGCATTATTCAAGGAATTAATGAATCACCCTCCTACGCATGAGGGTTATATCATTAATTTGTGGTATTATGTTTTTGTTGCACACATCTGTAAATGAACCATGAAAAGAACCCTTATAAGCACTGAGAACAAAGGAATAATGTGGAGAAGTTAAGAGACTGATATGTTTTGCTATTATAATCTGTATAAGGTGGAGATTATAAAAAGGATCCGGGTTCGTTACTAATGGGAAGCGTATAGAAAATTGAAGAGCTAAATGGCTAATGTTCTGTGTGTCTATATTAGATTTGAATTACTAAGAAGCATGCGCTATATATCAATTACTAACAAGCATGAACAAATAATTCAGTAATGAAACAAAATTGAAATGGTTTTGATCTAAGTTAAATAATAAGATCTCGTTAATCGAGATACGTTAAAAGATAGCGAATATATCGAATATTATAGACTCAAACTACGTAATGCTTTAAATAAAAGTAACGTTACGGTTTTGGCCATACTTCAAAAGGGACGCACTGGAGTTTTAGGGTTCGGGAACTGTAGTTCTTATTGTGTCATACTTGTTGACAAGAACTTAACACGACTCGTTAGGCAAGCAATTAAATCGGGCTACGATAGTTAATGTTCAGGAAACTAACAAATCACGCACAATAACAATGAAGGAATCGACTGCTAGTTTGTAAAATTACTATGGCGTTGGGGATTCCTTGTAGGGAATCTCTATCGAGATCAAATCCTTTTCCCTCAGTTCCTGTGACCAATTCTAAAGGCTTAATATGTATTTTTAGCCAAAGCAATTGTGCAGGTTCTTAGACAATATGGAGATTTTGTACCTTGAAAGAGCTTTTAACAAGAATCCTTCAGAATTTCGAGAATTTGTTGATTTAATATTTAATGCTCAACTGCCAGTAGTGGGACACGCGAGAGATTTCATTTTATTTCTCACTAAGATAAAAGATATTATTAATGCGGAACAACATCAGTATTACTTTCGTTTTGGAGAAGCTTCAAGAGCCAAACCTATCGGACTGCAACTCAACGACGATAATTCCACTGTAAAACAACAATTCAACGTAGAGTACTATATAGTTTCTTACACTTCAAGTTTCTTAAAACACAAGGAACAAGTTGGGAAACCAAAATACACCTCTCCGAGCCGAGACGAATTTACTTTCTAAACACAGGTCCACCAGCCAATGAGAAAAACCGGAAATACATAGTTCAAATTGGCGAAATATTGCCAAGGTCTTTAGCAAAGGCTTAAGCGTTTAACAATTTCCTTTTTATCCTCAATAATTCTAATGAGGACCTCAAATGTATCCCTGAAGGGTGTATTTAACTTTCGGCTCACTCTGAACCGTTAACACCTCGTATAAGAGGAGGCGAAACAAGGTCATTTCTAGTTTAAATCTAGGGTATCTTATTTCAC
Source organism: Phalangium opilio (assembly GCA_019434445.1). Lineage (NCBI taxonomy): Eukaryota > Metazoa > Arthropoda > Arachnida > Opiliones > Phalangiidae > Phalangium > Phalangium opilio. The sequence continues at coordinate 46,968 of JAEQBA010002709.1, forward strand.
AGACCCAATCCTTTCAACACTTGTGGATAGATGAAGAATTAACATCCATATTATCTAATGAATATAATAAATGCGTTTACACTATATATAAATGTAGTAAAGCTGAATCAAAAAGTAAACACCAAATTTGAAATGTTAATATCAAAAGATGTTCTTGGAATATTAAGATGAAACAGAGCTTTATAGCTACACAACTACTTAAAGAATCGTAATGCCGAAAAATATTTAAAATATTTCCATTTAATATTCTGCAAAAGGAAATGTTATCGTTTTGTAAGAGATCTTATCATCCTACTCGCTTTATATTAACTTTGATGTGCGTGTAGTGTTTCGAATCGGATGCAATCTTCATTACTCGTTCTATATAAACTCTCACTTGTGTCATTACATAGAAATAAGTTTATCTTAAATAATAAATTAAATATAAATGATATTAATTATTTTAATCGCCAGTAAGTAACTTTAAAAATAGTTAAATCGTCTAAAATAAAGTTGTTCCTATTATCTTTCGAAACTTTGCTAATATTGACGTTTAAAGTGAAGGGTACCCCTCTTGCCCGCTTTCTTCAAATTTTGGGGTATATATACGATTCGTTTCCATTATAATATTAGATAAAAACGCATTCGCGTGAACCGATGGTGGAAGTCCTGCCATTGGGAGGCTAGACGTTTCTCGTAGCCCTAGCCGATCGCCGCGTATATCTTAAAACCAAACGATAACGGTGGAGAAGAAGCCGGAATGGACAAAGACCTGAAGATGGTGGTGCATAGAAGCTGGTGTCAATGTGGGATCGACGAAGAACAGAAGATGATGGTGCTTATGAGCCAGCAAGTACAGGCTAGTGTCCATGTGGGATGGACAAAGACTAGCAGATTGTGGTCCTTAGAAGCCAGTTAGTCGAAACTGATGTTGGCAGATGAATGGCCAAATTTCCGTGAACCGCGAACGCGTTCGGGAAATCGGGTATTTGTTTGCTCCGATTTGTAAACTGCGAACGCGGTCACGTGAGGTCAGACAGACACACAGACAGATACGGCCGGTGTAATACCTCTCCGTGACATTCGTCACTCGGAGAGGTAAAAACCCGAGATATACCAAACCATCGATTTTGGATTGCTTCCTTTAAACGGAGGGTGAAATAGAAAATCAAGTCGATTTATCTACTAGGCTAATTAAAAGACCAATCCGCATAGTGAAACATTCCGAATAATTTTAAAATTACAATTAGTTTGAGATTTGATGTATAATTTTAAATAAGTACCTCCGACCAATCGCGAAACACCCTGCCTTTTTCTTAACAAAATTCTCTAGCAAAAATAAGTGAGAAAGAAAAATAGAACTTGTCTTTAAACTGGTTTTGGGGATCGAAAGACAAAGGAGTGAGAGAGAGATTTTTTTGTTTTGTTTTTACAAAACTATCTTTTATTCTGTCAGATTACCCAAAATATAGTAAAATAAACATGGAACACAAAGGATATTTTCAGTGTGTTATGATGAGGCAGAGAGGACAAAAAGAGCGCGAGCCGAAGGAGACAGGATATCCTTGCCCGAACGGAGTGTAATTTGTTATCTAAGTAGTCTTAGTATTATTTAATTATTACCCCTCCCAAAGAGTCGGGACATCCCTTAGGCTTTTTTGGCCGTGCCCTTGATCGTAAAACTCTACTAATACCGAACTTCGTCTCTGTTCTGTACCCCGACGCACCGAGCCATGCAGGCGGAGAAACCGGAGAGGCCTAGATTATCAAAGTGTTACGCTCGGGCCGATCCTAAACACCACGCGTCAAATTAATGAAACCACACGCGTCGATCGTTTTAAACACCACGGGAAGCCTCCGAACAAATGTCCTCCAGCGATACCAAAGAAGACTTTATGGAAAGCACCTTTTCGGTCAATGAAAAATTATTTTAAGTTTCAACTCGCCACAAGGGCGCTACCTTGGTATAGTTATTAATCAATCTCTGTTTGGTTGTTCACTTTCTGGTGCATGACGTACGTTTCTAATATTGAGCTCTAAATTAATTTCCGTAATTAGTTTTTAATCCGTGTGGTTATTTAGTATAATGCACGCGATTCCATGGATATTGCAATCGTAAAGGAGACTGGTAAAAGTGACCGTTTTGATTGTTCAAAAATCGTGGCACGAGGACGGTTTTGAAGTTCTATAAGGAGTTGTGAAACGTATCTTAGAAGAGTTTGTAGAAGTCTAGAATCATTTTCAAACTGTTAATGCAAATGACGAATTTCGCATTATTTCATAGTCCCAAAAGTATTACGACTTCAGAACCAGTTCTCGTATACATATTCCAATATTCATGAATAGAAAGCCTTCCTTCACCGGGAGCCGATTAGTCACGGTGATGTTGCCTTCGAAATTAAATTGACATCAGAAACACCTGACCAGTAAGTTGATGGATATAGTTTTTTGGCAAATTGTAAAATTTGTTACTGCAAGGGTTTATTTATGACTGTGTTGATCTACTATGCAATGATTTATGGAAAGAGAAAAAATGTGTGCAAAACTAGAATGGCACATTAGAGGGCCGTGGTCACCGTATCCCGCGAGTATTGAATTGGGCAGTATTTCTCAACGATACAAGTAATTCCGGAAGGGGATAATAGAAGAAGTATGCCACTCTGTATCATCTTAATGCATTAGTTATGTAACGTCATTCTTCCCAAGCTCACCCTTTTTGTTTGTTCGCCCGCTCATCAAACTACAGATGGGCATCGCACAGCAAGGTGAATTCTATAACTGTTTGGTACTAAATCCTCAGCAATGAACTCCCTAACCTCGTCAGGGAGGAGAGACTTGAGAGGGAGTGTTGATCTAATGCTAAAAAAACCGTCATACAAATTGTAAGGGGAAAAAAGTGAGGGTAGGAATTTCTCCGTTCCACGATTTTAGCTAACGCGCAGGCGCGAGTGACGTCGTTTACTACCGCCAACAACACTTCTTATAGTTCACCATAACGGATATTCAAAAACAACCTTTCTCTTCCAGTTCAAAGCCGGTTTTTAAATTTGACGCATGCGCGCGGACACCGCGAAGAGTGGCAGAGCCAGCGCCGGAGAGAAACGAGTTTAGCCACGAAGCGAACGAACAAGTCTCTCCTCTTTGACCTCGTCTTGGGGTGAGACAGAAATCCACAAGTGCGTCTTGCGAAATAGTTTAACGCAAATAGACTAATGATGAGGGAACTAAGTGATTCGGTTTAGTAACCTTGCTGCAAATGTTCCGATGTTGGGAAGAATGACGTTCCACTTACCCCGCTTTGTGGTAAACTTCTCTCGAAGAGAAATATTATATTCTTCTGGTAATTTATATTTTTATTGCTGCAAGCCCCAATAGTGTAAGCTTGGCTTACGCCAGGACCGGATTTAGTTCTAATTGGAAATTTGTAACGCAACTTAAGACCAAACACACAAACAACCTTCGCTACAACTTCCCAAGGGTCATATGTATAACCGAAAGCTGACAAAATAATTCACGTCCCTATATCCTGGCTTAGAAATCCAATTTATTTTCTTTACAGAGTTCTTCTGTTTTTCGACACAGCGCAGGCCACTCCAGTTGAACGTAAACTAGCATTTGAAGTCAAAGAGCTGTTGTACCGCCCATTGAATACCGAAACTTGGCGTCCACTTGGCATAGAAATAATTTGGAAAGCATACATGCCATTCTTTTTAGGAATTCCAGTCGCGACTGTTGTACTCTTATCAGAAATAATTTCTCAATGTTGGAACGAAAGGGGGCGCACAGTTCGTAACGTGTGGATGTAAAAGAATAGCTTGCAATAGAATAGACCATTTCGATTTAATTGTGTTTGGTGACTGAAGCCATTCACTTATTTAGTTTTCAAACAAATTTCGTACGTTATAGCTCTTTTTTGTTAATTATTTTGAGATTGAGAACAAATAATAACTTGTTCCTACTAGACGTTACACAAATGAAATTATATAGCCGATTAGAATGAGCTGGCAGTTTGGAAAATTTCAGTGAACTAATACTGGACAAATTTCCAAATTAGAAATATTTATAAAATTTCATAGAATATTTAGAACTATTTAATTCGCCCACAATGCTAAGAAACTGAAGACTAAACACTTTAAACTTTAAAAAATAAAATAAAAATAATAACAAAATATAGCCCTATAAATTATTGTCACGTTTTTTCTCCTCTTTATAATACCTTTTCACCTTTTTGATTATAAAATATTATTCTCAACTATTGTTCTAATTTTAAAACATAATATGTAAACCCCAACTTCTATCTTATCGAGCCTTAAAGACCAAAAACCTACTAGTTACCGGTAAACCAGCACGACATAGAAAATTAGTAAAAAAAGAAAAAACTTGGTCCCTAACTATTGGCTCTCTCAATGTGAAAAGGAGCCCAAATAAAAATAGGTTGACTAAGCACCGAATAGAAAGGTCTATAAGAAGAGAGAAGTTGGAGGAAACCCAAAATAATTTAACAATAATATAACCATTGATTGACTTGGTTCAATCCTAAATATTGGCGGATTTCTATTGTTAATATTGGGGTGAACTATGGAACTCAAATACTAGAGAGTGGCTTACCTATTTTAGGAACACCAATGGCGTCTATAATCATGGATTTATCGTTCGCGAAATCGTATAAGCCAGCCTGTGGGCTTCTTCGTCATGCTTTGGGAAAGATATTTCACCACGTAATATGAATTTATATCAGCAATAGCCGTCTATTCTCTGTGTAAGATTTAGGTGAGACTAAGTCAACGACGACATCAGTCACGTGGGGAAATTTCTTTCCCCGGGCTTAAACAAGAACCAGTCACGTGACTGCTGGTTCTTTAGAGCTAAGGCTTACGATTTCGTGAACGATAGAAGATGGATAGATGCATGATTATAGACACTATTGGTCCTGCTCAAATAGCTTTGCCACTCTGTATAGTATCAGTGAGTTTGTGCTCCCTGGTACTATTTAGTGCCATGGTTCATCCAAATATTAACAATGAAAACCCGCCAATGTTTAACGTTGAACCAAGTCAATCAATGGTTATACTATTGTAAAATTATTTAGCATTAATTGTAACACACTCTACTTTAAAACCATTAAAAATTATGATAACGTCTTTTGTGGAAATAATTCGACAATAACAAATGGCAGCCAACACTTTTGTTTGGTGTGCTGCGTGTTTTCATGTCTCCTATTTATACAGCATTTCATGATCACACAATGATGATTTTTAGATTGAATAATTTATTCAAGTTTCACTTTAATGTTTTAATAATTAAATTTGTTTTATAATTTATCGCCTTTTTACCGATATAGTTTCAACTTGTTTCTTAATTAACAGGTACGTAATTACATTTTTATATGGAGATAAGACCATTCCATTAATTACATGCAGAGAAACGAAGACACCCTCGCCCCAAAAAGACAACGCCAGACGGAGCCAGAATTCACTATACTTTGGAGGAGGCTAGCGGATTAGCGCTGTCTCTAGTGGTGCTTCTTGGCGCGAGGTGGTGTTTGCTTCCCTGCTGAAACTAATGAAATGTTCTTTCGAAGTCAGTACTTTTGAAAATGATAGCTTACCATTTCCAACCAAAAATGTTTCTGAGCTTTCCATTCTCAGTGTTGTACAGACTGTTAAAGAAGTCTTTGCGCGTTGCGTTTCTCGCACATATTTTACTATATTTGAAAAACTATTAGAGCTATTGCTCTGGAATAAAGTGCGTTATAAAAGTTTTGCATTCCTCTTTCATATTTTACCCGTTCCACAGTTGTCCTTTGCATAGTTATACCGGAAACCGGAAATGTCAAAATTATCAACTTTGAAAATATTGGATTCTCGAAGATATAAATGCGATTTTCGGATTCCTTGGGGTCGATTCATATTGGAAAACTTTTCACCAAATTCAATTCGGATGAATAGGTCACGAGTAATCAGCCTTTATTCAAAATCTGGCAAACTTGGTTAGAGTGGCGATAATTCATAATCGAGTATCAAACTTTTGTCGTAATAATGTTTGTTAGATGTTATGGCACCTTATGCGTATATATATGATTGGTCTTGTGGCGCAATACTTCGAAACAAATCAGACGTTCATTAAAGGGATGGTGAAGTGGAAAGTAATGTAATTTTTTATTGATTTTTCCATAAGACAGTGAGAAACAAGGAATAACACCTAACGATTTTTAAGCTACGATTAGTTTGAAATTTCATGAATAATTTTAAATAAGGTCCTCCAACCACCCTGCCTTTTTATGAACAATTTTCTCTTGGCACGCTCCGTGTTGAATAAATTTATCGCGAGACTTGAAAAAATTTGCGCGATGTGATAATTGTGGCGCGAGACATGGAGCGTGCCACGAGAATTTTGTTAACAAAAAGGCACGGCGTTACGCGATTGGTCGGTGTTCCTTTTTTGAAACTATTCTTAAAATCTTAGCCTAATTTGAATATTAAAATAAATGGGAGGTATTTCCTGAATTTTTCATTATGCATACTGGTCTGAGGATTAGTAGAAGAATTAATAAAAAATCCCTTTAATTTCCACTTCCCCTCCCTTTAAGAGAAAACCTGCGTCTTTTGAAGGAGAAAAGCGATTTGAAAATATTCTACAGGGCCGGTAGGCCCTGGTAGATATGACATGACACCCTTCTGTAATGTTAAAGGAAAATTCACAGTTTTTAGGGTTAGCGTCCCATAGAAAAAGCATTAAAAATTTTTGGTTGTTTAAGGCAATTGAAGCCGGCCATACGGAAAAACTATAGCGAAGTTAGTTTTCGGAATACTTCTAAATTAACAAGCATTTATTAAATGGGAAACTTACCTGTTTCGATTTTTAATTAATGAAGTCTAAGTATTGTACTTAAACTAATTAACAAAGTACATCAAAAAATTACTTTTGGATCAGAAGTCAGCCTAACCTTATAGCGCGCTTAAACCTATTTCTTCATTTCGTTCTCGTTGACAACTAGAAGGGCTTAGGTTTGTGGGTTCTAACAAGTTACGTTGACTAATTGCGAATGTTGGCTTTCTTGCTGCGAATGTTGGCTAAGGCTTTCTTGCTGATTGTCTTAATTTCTTAGCAGTAGACGCTAACAAATTACTTAGGTATTTCATCCGAGCTTGAGCACCTTTATATGTATTTTCTAATTAACTGTAGCACCCTTAATAAGAAATACGTCGTTATCAGGTCGAATTTTCATCTAAAAAATTAATTCAGGTAAATAATTACAGTTAATAGAGGTTTTTATATCTTTTGAAGTAAGGTTTTCGACGTCCTTTACGGCCAAGGCTTAAGTTGTATAGACTACTGGCACTCCATCTTATTTCCCCATAGAGCTTAATACAGTCGAAGGCAGAGGGCTGCCATTCCCCTATTTTAGGTACTCTATGTAATTTGAGTCTCATATAGTGTCTTTCCTCTTTAAAGATTATTAAAAAGGCTGATTTCCAGCTCTCATTTGTTTTGGAATCCTCTATACAGGGTGTTTCTGAAAAGTCCATCACAAATTAAGGGGCGTGTATATGGGACCAAACTGAGCGGAAAGTACCAAAGAACATGGGGTGTACAACATTTTGTTACGGAGATATGGCCTTCCAAACATTCGCCCCTAAAACAAGGAAATATCCAAAAATGAGGAGTAACACTTAAGACCGACTAACCAGCTTGTTTAAAATTACTAGACAATTTCAATAGCCTTTAATCGAACAATTGATTTCTACCTTTACTAATCAGAAGCGTATAAATGAGTAGAAGTATGCCTACGGTGGTAATGTAAAATTAATCCCAAGTGACATGATGTTTCAAGATCTTCCCAGCACCAAGTAAAATGGTTCTGATTGAAGGGACTTTTATTAGCACAGCGTAAACAACGTTATTTTCAGGAATTAGTCCAAATGTCCACGGGCGGCATTACAAAAACGAGGCAGTCTTTCGAATGATACTTGGACATGTTGGAAGATCCCTGGCTTGTTCCTGTTATCTCAAACCGTAAAAAGCTACGCAAATCTTCATCATCACGGACAACACTCTTGTACGTTAGGTATGACCTTGAGAAAACCTAAAAGGACATCTCGAATGTATTTGAAAAACCCATCTCCAATTAAGGGGCGTGTTGTTTGTTTCCAACAGAGTAAACTCGCCCAGAGAACAATTACAATGCAGAGCCACGTTTCGGCGTTAATGGCCCACAAAGGTGGTCCCAAAAACAAGAACAAACTTTAATTTGTTTCGTTCAGTAAGTGTTTCATGTGTCATAGATAAAACGCCATGATTAATGCACGAAGAAAATGAATTTATTGACAAGTTTTAACATTTAATTGCAACTAGTTACAAAAATTGTTCAAAGTGTTCACCACCCGCGTTAAGGCACACATTAGCACGTCTTACAAATGATTCCCTTACACGTTGAAAAATGCCTGGAGTTTCGCGAATTGTTTGACAGCCGTGAATTATTCGTCGACGTAGCTCTTCAACATCGGGCACTTCAGTCTGATAAACTAAGTCTTTCAGGTGGCCCCAAAGAAAGAAATCACAAGGGTTCAGATCGGGTGATCGAGCAGGCCACTCCACAGGTCCACCTCGACCTAACCACCGCAAAGGGAAGGTCGCGTTAAGATAATTTCGGACCGCGATGCTGAAATGTGGTGGTGCACCATCGTGCATGAACCACATTCTGTTTACCAAACCTAAGGGTACGTCTTCGAGTAGTTCCGGTAAATCGTCCCGTAAGAACTGCAAGTAAGCCACACCGTTTAACCTGGGCTCTAGGAAATATGGCCCAATTAAATTGTCACCCACAATACCACACCACACGTTTAAACTGAATTGTACTTGGTGACTTCTAACGCAAGTTGCGTGGGGGTTTAGCTGGGACCATTGATGTTTATTATGTAAGTTAATAATACCATCCCGTGAAAAGTTAGCTTCGTCAGTAACCAACAAATCCCGTGGGAAATCGATATCGTTTACTTTAGCCAGAAACCACTGACAAAACGCCGTGCGTCGTGGGTAGTCCGCTGGATTCAAACCTTGAACTTTTTGAACATGGAAAGGATGAAACCGGTGGCTTCTGAGGATTTTCCACACGAGCGTGTGGTTTACGCCTAATCGGCGACCAACTTGGCGGGTACTTGATTCAGGCTCGTCCTCGAAAATGGTGAGAACTTCGTCTTCTACGGCCTCTGGGATGGCTCTCGCTCTAGGTTGAGGTCCAGCCGGTTGGATTCGTCCATCTTGCCTCAAACGTCTGTCCACAGCCTCGAACGTCAGTCGATTTGGTAGTCGCCTCTGCGGAAATCTTTCCTGATACAAGCGTACAGCTGCAGCGGCATTCCCCTCGGCTAGTCCATACATTAGGTGCATATCCGCATATTCGGCATTTGTGAAGAAAGGCATTGTAACAGACTTCGTTGAATTATGAGTTTAATAAAACAAACACATGTACGTGAAACCTCTTTTATTCCTTTCTTAAAACACATAGTGCTCTGTTTTAGTGCTCTGTTTTTTAAGAATAGGCGAAGTTCTCACTATTTTCGAGGACGATCCAAAAACAAGCAGCCGCCAATTGGTTTGCTGATTAAGAAAAAACCACACGCAACTTGCGTTAGAATTCACAAAGTACAATTCAGCTTAAACGTGTGGTGTAGTATTGTGGGTGACAATTTAATTGGGCCATATTTCCTAGAGCCCAGGTTAAACGGTGTGGCTTACTTGTAGTTCTTACGGGACGATTTACCAGAACTACTCGAAGACGTACCCTTAGGTTTAATAAACAGAATGTGGTTCATGCACGATGGTGCACCACCACATTTCAGCATCGCGGTCCGAAAACTTGTCAATAACATTTTCTTTGTGCATTAATCATGGCGTTTTATCTATGACACATGAAACACTTACTGAACGAAACAAATTAAAGTTTGTTCTTTTGTTTGGGACCACCTTTGTGGGCCATTAACGCCGAAACGTGGCTCTGCATTGTAATTGTTCTCTGGGCGAGTTTACTCTGTTGGAAACAAACAACACGCCCCTTAATTGGAGATGGGTTTTTCAAATACATTCGAGATGTCCTTTTAGGTTTTCTCAAGGTCATACCTAACGTACAAGAGTGTTGTCCGTGATGATGAAGATTTGCGTAGCTTTTTACGGTTTGAGATAACAGGAACAAGCCAGGGATCTTCCAACATGTCCAAGTATCATTCGAAAGACTGCCTCGTTTTTGTAATGCCGCCCGTGGACATTTGGACTAATTCCTGAAAATAACGTTGTTTACGCTGTGCTAATAAAAGTCCCTTCAATCAGAACCATTTTACTTGGTGCTGGGAAGATCTTGAAACATCATGTCACTTGGGATTAATTTTACATTACCACCGTAGGCATACTTCTACTCATTTATACGCTTCTGATTAGTAAAGGTAGAAATCAATTGTTCGATTAAAGGCTATTGAAATTGTCTAGTAATTTTAAACAAGCTGGTTAGTCGGTCTTAAGTGTTACTCCTCATTTTTGGATATTTCCTTGTTTTAGGGGCGAATGTTTGGAAGGCCATATCTCCGTAACAAAATGTTGTACACCCCATGTTCTTTGGTACTTTCCGCTCAGTTTGGTCCCATATACACGCCCCTTAATTTGTGATGGACTTTTCAGAAACACCCTGTATAGTCTGCTCAATTTTATGCTAGACACATAGCCTAACCGGGTTAACCCTAGGTTTTTTTATGCTGTATTTTCCGTGTTCGCTTCCAATTTGATGTAAAAATGGCATACCTATTCAAATTGTTAACGTGTTGAAATAAAAATAGTGCTTTTCACCCTGTCAATAGATCGCAAACTTCAAAATACTACTGGTAAGATGACAAAAAGTTTAATATGTTTTCCCTACGGCAGAGTCATGATGTTTACGTTAGCGCAGCATAACTATTTGTTACCAACAGTGGATTTTGTTAATTCATAAATATAAGTAACAGTGGTGCTGATTAATCCAGGAGGAGAGTGTCGTTATGTAATTTAATTAGTCAAATAATTTCCATGTTTACATCAGCGCAGATTTTTTCCAACGTAACCACGTCAGCAACGGAGGGTTACGTTGTTCGTTATCTCCACAGTTCACATTGCCGTTTGTTTATTTGTCTAAATTGCTATGAATTGTTTAGGTATTTAATTTAATTACTGTTATTGAAGCCAAAGTTGCTAAACTATAGAATCACATCATTCATTAACAAATGTTATAGATGATCTTTATGTTACCGCAAATTTAGCACGTGGTATGATAAAAATTTAACACATTGTGTTGGCAAGAATGGAAAACTCTTCTAAACTTTACAATTAAGGTGATTTGAAACTCATTTTATAAGCTAAATCAACACTGCCAAACCTCAATCCTTCATTAATTTCAACTTAATTAAGTATAATTAACGTGAATTTAAACATGAAATATACATATTTGGATGAGAACTCGAGTAACTTTGAAATAAAATACTTAATTAAGATTAAAACTGCACAAGCTGTTAGTATAGCCCCATGTTTTCAATTTCACACTTAAGTTAATTTAAATTATCTTAAAAATACATTAATAGGCGCGAAATTCGAAAGTGTAGGGTAAAATAAGATTCAAAAGCTCCACTAAAAATTGCAATTAACGTGAAGTCTAAATTGAAAGTCATTTTATAACCTAAATGTACACTGCCGAAACACAATCCTACGTTAATTGTCACTCAATTAAATATAATTAACGTGAAATTAAACCAAATATATTCATTTTTTGGATAAAAACTCAAATAACTTTTAATCTTATTTAAAACTACCCAAGCCATTGGTATAAATTCCAATGTTTTCTATTTCACACTTAAGTTAATTTAAACTATCTTTAAAGTACATTAATTGGCGCGAAATTCAAAAGTTTTGGGTAAAATAATGTCTGGCAAAAATGTTAAACTGCACAAAACGTTGCAATTAGGGTAAAAAATGCCAATAAATTATACTTTTAAGCTTAATCCACTCTCCCGAACCGCGCTGAAATTAAGATTAAAACATCACAAGTTTTTCGCGCAGCCACAGATGTTTCCTATTTCACTTTCAAATTAATTTAATTCATCATTAAAATACATCGAAAGCTCTTACACATATTTTAGGGTAATTGCAATTAAAGTTAATATTTTATCGAAACTTGTATCCACACTAGACAAACCGTTAAATTAAACTTAATCAAGCATAATTAATGTGAAATCAACCCAAAACACGAATGTTTTTGGTAAATTCATGGATACCTTATAATTAAGCTAACAAATTATAATTAAAACTACACTTATCTTACACTCAGCCTCCACTTTCCTGTTTAATTCTTACACGTAAATAAATTGTCATTTAAAAGCATTTTTCCCATATTGAAAAGAGAGCCATTGAAAAGGAGCGAAACTTAAAAGTTTGGGCGGGATGTTACAGTATTTGTGCCTTTTTAACAGGAGTATTGTTACAATTTTAACACTACCAGACTTAGAAATAGCACACGTCCACTGGTCCAAAACCAGTTTATTAATTGCTTGGACCAGTTTTTTAATTGAAAAAATTAATAATTAAGTTTTTTGATGGGAATTGAGGCGGGACCAGTTTAAAAATTCAAGCTTTCTTCCAATTTCTACTCTTAACTTTTCTCTTTCAAACACAATAAACCGTATCACTCTAGAGTTTAGACCCAAATGAAGGGCTTGCCAAGTGGTAACAGGTTTTGGTAGTGGTATTAAGTTAGATTTAAAACTACGCGGCAGTCGGCAGTCTCGGCACGATTGGAATTTTGAAGTCTCGCAGAGTCAATTTAGTCAAACCTATCCTTTATGGTCAAACTACCTTGAACCTTCTCGCAAGTGGGCTAGCGCCTATATATATCAACAAAAAAAACTTTACAATGGGACCAGTAGAAAGAATATTATGGTAAGAGTCACTGGTCCTAAGGACCAGTTTATTTTTTATAGACGTTAGGGGTCACTAATCCTGAGGACCAGTTTATAAGACCACGTATTTCTAAGCCTTAACAATACAGACCTTGTATTTCTAATGGGACCGGCAATACCGCAACACTGAGCCGAAAAACCAGGATGGTAATTGGTTGGGCCGATCGGGAGAGGACATTGAAGCACCAAAAACATACCACGGTGTCACGTGTCGAAAGTCAAAGCAACCTTTACCACTATAAACCCCATGACCCGCTCAATCTGGCAATCTTTGAAAACTTTGAGGTACTTCCGGTCCCTTTTGATATACAGGTTCTTCAGTGTAGCAGCTAAGTAGTAGAATTATAGTAGTTAGTCTCGTTTCCTAGCAAAATGCCAACCTATTCAAACCAGGACAAATTGGACATGATGTTTATTTTGGGTGAAGGCAACTAAAGGCAGTGCTTTATGCCGAACTGTTTCCACACCGACAACATCCGGTGCGAAGCACCTTTGCCGACATTGGCGAGCACCTTCGTGATTTCGGTAGTGCAAGATCGTGAATGTAGAAGAGACTGTATAGTCTGTAATGAGGATAGAGATTTTGACATCGTAGCACGTTTTGAAGCCAATTCATGCTAATAGTAGAGCGGTGGAACAAGAAGTTGCACTAAGCCTTTCTACTGTTTGTGCCAGTTTACAATGGCATCACTACCGGCATTATCATACCCCTTACATCATGCCTTAACGGACGAGGATTACCTAAGACGGCAATACCATTAGTCTTACCAGGCGTCATGAGTTTACTGCTTGCAAATGTATTGCAAGACATGGACAGTCGTCTGCCTCAACCACAATGGTAGAAACGTCGAATATTTTCGTTGATGTGTTTACCAAACAGTTGAGAAGTTTTAATTTGAGGCCCACGTTCTAAGACCAATCGTAGGACTGTGCTGTAAAATATTTTGTTGTGTTCAGGCATATTCTCCAGTATTCTTTTTGTAACTTGTCACTAGCATATAGTAATCATGAATTCCAGACATTTATTTACACGCTGTATAATTTAGTATGACATCAGCCGTTGGCAGTATTGGGGGTTGTACATAAAGGAAGGTGTTGGTCTGATCTCGACCACACTGTATATGTATAGAGTGTACGAAACAAATAAACATTTTTATTCTATACTTTAAATATTGTAATTTTTAAACTTTATCTTAAATAAAGTACAAATTATATGCTTATCGAAATCTATGTTTTTTATATAAGTTAAATGTAATTAACGATACATAAGTTCTTCTTTCAACCCAAAATATATGACGGTAGAGCTAACATAATTATTCAAAATTTAATTACATTAAGACTGAAGTGACAGATATTATAAAAAACGTCTTGGTTTGGACCAAGGCCGAAAAAACAAACGATATGTGTGAGGTTTATCAATTGGCTGAAGTTTCAGATATTGCAATTTTTTTAGTTATTTTTATCCATTTAGTCCTTAGAAAATATTAAATTCAATCAACTGATTTTACTGTTAATCGATCCATTCCCTCTAAATTAATTGAAAAAATTACATATCTACGCGTTTTCAAGAAAAATTACATTTTCCGAAAACCTTTTATCATGAAATTAATTATTTTGAAGGGATTTCGTGTCGATGCTCACTAACTTGTAAGCACCTTGACCAACATAGTTTTAGTTGTTGCTGGCTTGACAAATTTTCAAGTTTGCACCAAAAGAAGTTTAAATCTGTTTTAAGTTGTTGACAAGACTGTCGTTTACAGTGAATGTCGTCTACTTAAGACAAAGCGACAAAGTTTATCCTGTGTGGTAAAGGGTAAAGATCACATAAACAGAAATACTTCTCAGTACCAATGACTTGTTATATTCATTTCCCGCGGAAATAATATGATTAAACACATCATTCATTACTAGTTATGCCAAGAAGGTCACATTTAACTCCGACACCCCTTCCCTTCCTCTATTTTCCCAATATATGGCGTTTTATAATAACCAGTGGTTCCAGTGTTATGGGTCATCTGAGCCGTCGCAACACACTCAGCCAATAGATGGAAACCTTTTCACATTAGTAAACGGTACATGACACTCCAGACTTGCCCACCAACCTTATTAACCCAACACTATAAAACATTCGTGTACATGAATGATTATGGTTATGGCTTGAAACTCGCTAGCGCCCGAACGACCGATCACTCAGTGTAATCGGTGTACATTTGTAAGTGAGTAGACCATATTGGAAATTACATACAGAGAAACTAAAACACAGGTGTGATCCCGCCATTGGGGTGTTTTCTCTCATTCTCTCGCTCGCTTAGAAACACCGCTATAGGCAGTGCTAGTTGACTAGCCTCCTGCCCGTAGTGAACTTTGGCACCGTCTGGCGATGACCCTTGGTGCGAGGGAGAATACACCTCGCCCCTGATCTTTGCGCTTGCTAAAATGATTACGCGTAATACGTAACCGGTGTAAAAGTAGCGCCAACAATGAAGAAAGGGGTGGTGACGTTTCAAATGAAGACTGAGTTATGACCAAGAAATTCTAAAGTACGGAAATGGAAGTTCCAGTGCAACTTTACCTTCATAGAGGCGGCAATAGAAATGAAGAATTTCTATATACGAAATTAAATGTATAAATTCGCGCAACACCCTGGTTTGGCATCTATTAAATATTTACATTTTCCATTCGAGTTATACCTCTGGTTATACCAAAGTTCGCTTGCTCTTTTTAGACATCCAGTAGAACATTTCAAATATTCAATACTAATCCCTCAACACGTACTCCCTTCAAAATAATTAATTTCATGATAAAAGGTTTTCCGAAAATGTAATTGTTCTTGAAAAAGCGTAGATATGTAATTTTTCAATTAATTTAGAGGGACTAGATCGATTAACAGAAAAATCAGTTGATTGAATTAAATATTGATTAAGGATTGAGTGGATAGAAATAACTAGAAAAAAATTTCAATATCTGAAACTTCAGTCAATTGATAAACCTCACACATATCGTTTGTTTTTTCGGCCTTGGTCCAAACCAAGACGTTTTTTTATAATCCATCTTGAACTTGTACCCTCGCTTAGCACAGAGGACTTTCTCTTGGCCTTCAGTCGAATAATAGCTAGGAGGGGGGTGCCGTCTGTTGTCTACACAGACAACGCAAAAACCTTTAAAAAAGCTCATTCAGACCTTAAAACCATTTGGCAAACCCTTAACCAGTCAAAATTAAAAGAATTTTTTGGAAACCACACTATTCAGTGGAAATTTATTATTGAACGTGCCGCTTGGTACGGGGGCTGGTGGGAACGGCTAGTCCTGTCCACCAAAACCTGTCTCAAGAAATGCATAACCAGAGCTTCCCTAACCTACCACGAAATAGAAACGATTCTAATCGAAACCGAGGCTTTAATCAATTCACGACCCATTACCTATTCTTACAACGATATAAATGAACCCACTCCACTGTCGCCTCCGAATTTCTAACGGGGCGTAGATTAATGTCTTCACCTCCAATAACTTGTAAAAACCAAACAATTCCAAAAACACGCCTTGAGATAACCAAAAGATTAAAGTATCGCGAGCATTTAATTGAAAAAATTTGGAAACGATGGAGACATGATTACCCACCGCGCGAAAACCGCGAAAAATCAATCCGTATTTAAAATCGGAGACGTGGTATTAATCCACGAAGACAAAGTGCCAAGGCATATGTGGAACCTTGGTTTAATAAAAGAAGTGATAATAGGGCGGGACGGTAAAATAAGATCATGTCTCGTCAAAACCACGAACGGAAATTGCATCAGGCGCACCATACAGCACCTGTGCAATTTAGAAATTAACGATTAGTAGGAGCGCGTAAACCCTTGGTAACATATGACCTCTACCGTTATATCATATATTACCGGGGGGAGTGTAAAAAATTGAATACGCGAGTGTAAATAATTTTGTTTTTTGTATATAATTTGTAATTCTGTAAAATTTTCATGTTAATTTTTCCAATATTCATGTTTAACGTAATTCAATTCCTTTTAAAAATTCATTCAATTTTACTAGGTAAAACTCTAAATTCATGCTTTCTTTGTGCAATTTAAAACCGAAAATATTTCCGAAGAGAACCAAAGGGTTAAAAACCCCGGGAAAGCCCCTCCGTAAGCTGGTGGAAGAGAGTCTCTTTGACCACACCTGCATGGGCCTCTTTCACCAGCCCAAGGAGCGAGCTTCAAAAAAGAAAAAACCACCAACAAATAAAAAACCAGATAACGCATTACCAGCGACTCGAAAGGTCCACCACAGACCTCTCTCTGCCGTAGCAGAATTTAAATCTACCAAGACCAACCAACCCCTAGAAACTTGTAATTGTCTATTTTGTCTATTTTAATTAAAAAGTTTTTTTACATTTTAAATCTATTCGCAACTCCTTAATATAAGGCCGCTGTTTCAGTCCGGATATTATAACTTACACCAGCTCTCCCCTAAAAGAACTCTAAACAAAGGATTTCGTTACCCTACCGGTGCGGATATTCTACAAGTTCTCCGCGCGTTTAGTGCCCTCCATGTTCGCGATACTGGGAAGTGAGGTTTTAACGTGGCTGTTGATGTAGTTTCTGGCGTCCGAATATGTCGTCCCATTAGCATTTCTGGTGGCGCTGGAAGACCTTGAAGGGGGTGGCTCGGTATTGTAGTAGAACGTAGTGGGGGTCGACTCCAGATTGAGCTCCTTCACTGAGAAGGTTTTTTAAAGTTTGTATATGCCTCTCTGCCATTCCGTTACTTTGAGGAAATCTGGGACTTGACTTGCTGTGTTCCACACCACATTGTAGTAGAAAGTGGGCAAACTCGGAGGAGTTAAATGGAGGACCATTGTCCGTAACGATTCTTTGTGGTGTTCCATACCGCGCAAAGTGAGGTTTTAGAGCTTTTATCACAGTTTTGGCATTCGTAGACGCAAGTTCATGAACTTCAACAAATTTCGAGTGATAATCAACGCAAATCAGAGCCGGCTTCCCTCCAGTGTGAAACAGGTCCATTCCGATAGTGTCCCATGGGAGCATCGGAATTTCATGTGGTTTGGTAACGACATGTGTATTTGCCGTGCCTGTTCCGGAACAGATATGACATTTTTGAATAGCTGCGGATATCTGTGCTGTCATTTCTGGCCAGTCTACGTGCGTCCTTGCTTTGCGAAGACAGGAGTTAATTCCTTGATGCGCACCGTGTATTTGATCAATTATCATTTGACGCCGCGTTACGGGGATGATCAAACGGTCCCCTCTGTATAATTGGCCTTGATCGCCGTGAATTTCATTTCTGATGGGCCAATAGCAGCTGAGGCTTGGGTCCACCATGGAAGCAATTTTTGGCCATCCATGAACGGTGTAATGTAGAAGTTTTCGCATTGCAAGGTCTTCACTTGTTGCGTGCTGAAAGTCACGGGAGAGTACCGTCATTGAAAAAATAGCCGTGGAGGGACCTTCCAGGTCATCTGTATTGACCGCTGCGATTTTGGCTGGTGAGCGAGAGAGAGCATCGGCGATGTACATTTGTGAGCCAGGGACGTATTTTAGAGTCAAGTCATAACGGGCCAGACGCAGAACCATCCGTTGCAGTCGAGGTGATAGGGCTTGAATAGGTTTTTTGACGATGGCAAGTAGAGGATTGTGATCTGTTTCCACCGTCACCTTGCTACCGACGATATAATAATTAAAATGTTCCACCGCATAAACGATAGCTAGCATCTCTTTTTCAATCTGTGCATAGCGCCGTTGTGTTGACGTCAGAGAGGTAGAAGCATACTCCACTGGCTGTTTGTCCTGAAGGAGAACTGCCCCAATGCCAAATTGGCTGGCGTCCACGGAAATCACGTTTTCTTTGTTGGGGTTATAAAAGGCTAGTACCTGTGCCTTTCTAATATCATCCTTCAGGCGCTCAAACTGTCGTTGTATGTTGGCGTCCCATATAAATTCTCGCAGTTTTCTCGGAGTGTCGGTCAATGAATTTGCTGAGGTAGTTAATTATTCCCAAAAATCGTTGTAACTCTTTCTTGTTGGTAGGCGGCGTGAGGGACTGAATCGCAGTTATCCTCCTAGGATCAACTTGAACTCCATGTTGAGAGAGAATGTGACCCAAGTAAGAGATCACCGGCACTGCTAGTTATAATTTTTTTTGCACTGAATGTTACTCCATTGTCACGTGCTCTTGTCAAGACAGCTCTTAAGATGTCGTTATGATGGGCTTGTCCCGTGCCGGCCAAAAGAAAATCATCCGTTGAAATATAAACGCCAGGGATATCTCCAAATATCTCATGCATAACTCTCTGACAGATTTCGGAAGCACTTAATAATAATAATCTAAGCTTGGTCTATGAAGGGATATTCCGAAGGGTAAACGGAGAAATCGGAATCTTCCGTACGGTGTTGCAAACGTACATAAGTACGAGCTTTGTTCGGTGAGTTTGATCTGCCAGAAAGCCGCCGTTACGTCCAAGACAGAGAATAGCTTACAACCCTGTAGGTTGCTAAATATTTCTTGCGAAGTCGGAAGTTTGTAATGCTGGCGTTTAATAGATGTATTCAAATTTCTGGGGTCCAGACAAACCCTTATTTCCGTTGCGTTTGTCGGCATTTGCTGAGATCTTAGCGTCGATTGTGATTTTTGAGTTTTTGGAACGATAACGATCGGGTGGACCCAGTCCGTGGGTTCCGTAACCGGTACGATGACTCCCAGCTCCACCATCTTCTCGAGCTCTTTCTTGAGGGGTTCACGAAAGGCATGCGGTATGGTTCTTGGTGGTACTATGACGGGTTTGACGTCATCCTTAAGCGTAATAGTGTGTAGACCTGGGAGACAACCCATGGGTCCAAAGACGTCCTTAAATTCGGCTATTATTTCTGAGGGGTCATCGCTTGTCTTGGTCGAGTTAATCATGTCGACCTGATAACAACTGGGCCTAGGCGATGGTGAGGCGAGATTTCCGTCCAGCCGTTGAATGAGGCCTAACTGTGAGGAGGCGTCAGCACCCAAGATAGGTATCGTGTTCTTGGCGGTAATGTAGAATTGACAGGGTCGGGAGGCGTTTAAAGATGACTTGATTATATTGATGCAGCCTAACATCGGAACTTGATGTCCGGTATATGACATGACCCGGCGACAAGTTGGCTGAATCGTGGGAGGATCTCCCAATTGTTGATAGAGATGGTACGGAAGCACGTTGACGTGGGACCCGGTGTCAATTTTGAATTGCACTGGGTGATGGCCGATGTATATTGTGGAAATCCAGGTATTGGTGTTTGGCGAAGTTGAAATTTCATCAATGGTTAAGATTTGAACGTAAAGTGGTTCGTTGTCCGCGTGATCTGGTTGGTATCAGCTGTATTCTGGCGTCAAAAGCTGCTCTTCTGTTGTGTCCGGATCGCCCCTTGTTTCAGGATCGTGACCATCCGTATACCACGGAGCCGAGTCAGTTAGAGTAAAAACGTTAGTACATACTCGGGCCCAGTGACTAGAGCCGCCACACTTGGAGCATTGCGATTCATTCGCAGGGCATGGGCGAGAAGAATGTTGGAGGCCACATCGTTGGCAAGACATGTTGGGATAGGCTCCGCGATGAGTCTGGCGAGGTCGTGAGTGAGCGGATAAGGAGCGAGGTCTTCGCTGAAATGATGTGTGCGCTCTACTAGGGCCCGGCGAGAGAGATTGGTTGCGAGCCATATTAGTCTATTGCCGTCGTTTATGGAAGGGCGGCCGTGAGCGGCTACTAATTGCATCCAGCGTTGCTGGAAGTGGAGCATGAGCAGCACGATGAGAGGTAGCTTTCATGACCGAAGAGAAGGCATTCGCGCTAGCTACCGCACGACATTCAGAAATGGCTTGCGTTAAGGTTATATTGGGAATAGTCAATAGTTTTGTTTGCATCTCTTTACTATGGAGCCCTTCAATTATTTGGGAGCAAATTAAGGAATCACGAACCGCGTCCAAATCACAATGATTTATCTTTGTTTTGAGTTCCGTCACAAACGAGTCGAACGGTTGGGTCGGGCCTTGGCGCGTCGAAAAAAACAGATGGCGCGATAGAGTCACATTTTTGTACGGCGCAAAATAAGCGGAATAGGCATCATAGATTTGAGCTAATGTTCGCGGGAGGGCTACGCCGTTATTGTCAGTTAATGTCGGAATGTTTAATATTTTGTATAACTTCCTACCTTCGGTGCCAATGATATGTAAAAAAGTATTAATTTTTGTGTCCACGTTTTTCTTACTCAGTTCTGTAGCCTTGGCGAATATCTCGAACTCTTCTAGCCAATCATCCCAAGCATCCGCGGAATTTTCCCCGGGGACGAAGGGAGTCGGCGCATGAAATTTAGCCATAGAAACCGAAATGACACAAACCTGCCGCAAAAGCTTAATGCGTAATGTTGCCCGTAATTTAACGAAATAGTTTAGCGCGCGGATTTAATCACCAACATGATCCCACTTCTGAATCCATGTTACGTTGTGTCGGTTATTTAAATGATTAAGCTGTCGACCGTGGTTTCTGAATATACTTTATAAAGCGAGAAGCTGAGCGGAACTGGCCGACTTCTTTATGGTAAGTTCTACAGAATAACTATGTTGCGCATTGCGCCCTCTATTCTTGTGACGTCAATGGCCAGTGAGGCAGTGACCCCTATAAGTGTCTCAAAGTTATCTTATTTCCGTTCCTGCTTGAAATAAAACCGACGAAATAAATCACAGCTAGAAAAGGTTAAATTGCGGCGGAAATAATTCAAATACTTTGAGCCTCCTGGAAATTCGCGAGAGTGGAAATAAGCAGAACACTTGAAATGTATCCAGGGACACTATTCTCTAAAAAATTCAATGATTAAGTACCCAAATCCAAATGGAAACATTAGGGTTGGTTCCATTAGGAGAGAGTTTAAAACCTTATTCTCTAACCGAAATCCAAATCGAAATTGAATCTCCCGCCACACATTTCACCATCTCAAATTATTCTCTTATTTCTTTAACCCAAATCGACATTTGAATCTCCCGCAAAACACTTACCCAAATGTACGTCACTTCCTCTTCCATTACATAATTTTATTTCAGCATAAATTACACTAAGGCAGTAAATTAATGATCTACGATAAATTAATATATTACTTTAAAATTAAAATTTTATTCAATATAAAACTAAGCCTTTCCTGAAGGTTTTGAACCGTTTAATTGAAATTATTTAAACTATTAGTGACGATCAATTGGCCAATATCGTATATTAACCGATGTCAATACAAATTTATTTAAAATCAATGAAACGAAAATATCAATATCAAACAATAAAATTCAGTTAAGCAAAGGCTTAGAGCATTGACGTCGGCAATGAAAATACGAGATTCCCGACGGTACATAAGACTCCCGGTCTCCACTCTCCCGTCAAAACTCAAAGCCGAAAGCTCGCGCAGCTAAACTTCCTCTTAAGTAGTAAATAAAGAACACGTGACTCAGTCTTCTAAGGAGCTATTAGTAAAATAATATATTAGGAACAAAAATGGTCTCACTTAGACCACAAAAATTATACTTAAATGTCCTAAAATTTTAATGAGAGGTGTGTTACAAACTACTATATTATATTAAAAAGAATTCAAACTTTTAAAGTGGATAATTATTTTAATAAAAATTAATTTCCAATGTCATAATATTAAAGTGCTTTTGGTAGAAACACAAGGGTTCTTCTGAACTTTCCCAAAATATGTGTGTTTTAGGCTTTAGGGACTATATTTTGGTTTAATTATAAGATTTTATGCATAATGTTTAAGCAATACGTTTAATCTTGAAAAGAGGGTGAAAGTACTAAAATAAACTTTTTATAAAACTAATTAATTATGAACATTTTAACCATTTTTAGATATAATCCATTGTAGCACACTTGTCATTAAACTTTCAGGGCTTATAATTAGCTTGAAAAATTTATATTTAAATCTAAGCAGGAGATTAAGTTAGGATTTGATATTCGGCTCTAAAGTCTTAATAAAAATGTTTAGTAAATAAATCATTATTAATGATTTATTTACTAATGTTACATTAATCACAACGTTTAGAGCCCGGCATTATCTATCCATTATCCAAGTTATTTTATCTTCATCCATACTCGAAAATTATCCACATAACTCACATGCTAAATCGTATTATAATCCACAACTTTGTTTATAAATAATCGGTTATCCACCAATTTGTGGATAATGGATAGGTAATGCCGAGCTCTAAACATTAATCACAATGTTTAGTAAATAATACAATTAATCGCAGTGTTTACAAAAATTATACTTAGCTTGAAAAATTGATATTTAAATCTAAGTAGGAAATTCTGAGAGAGCGGTCGCTCTCTTAGATAAGACTTCAAACTGCCCTTAATGTATAAGGAGGGTTTTTTGTTTCGATGTAGTTTTTTTTGTATTGTATTAATTGTTTTGAAAAAATTCCACTGAACTAAAATTCGGACCCTTAATATGTGGTTAAAATTTCAAAGAGATCCCTCCATTAGTTTTTTTCATAGAAAATAAAGTTGCTAAGAGTGGTTTTCATTTCCATAAAAAAATTAAGACATTTTGGCAAAAAAAGGGAAATTTTCCCATAGGAATAACATGGGAAATGTTTGCTGTAATAGCGAAAGTTTCTCGACCATTTTTTGAAGAGGATTTATTCGATAGGTCTGAAAATGGTTTAAATGAAAGGTTGAACATTAAACTGGTGCCCTTCGAAGTTTTATTGAAAACAATTAATATTAAGTATTACTTTATGTACTTTTAAGCACATACTTAAACTTACGACCTTTTATTCGGTTGGACTTACGTGGTTTAATCCTAGCTAAAATCATAGAGAAACGTGCTGTTGGACTTACGCTGTTTTACCGCTAATAGAGCGACTGAGCGAAGATTTTTGTTTAGACAACGCGTGTGGCTATGTCGAGCTTAAGGCGAATTTTTGAACTTTTCACATAAAAGAAGGGGTTAATTCGTCCTCATTTTATTTTAATTTCGTAAGTTAAACCTTATTATAATTTAATACAAAAGAATTTAAATTTACGATTTAGCCGATAATTTTTAAATTCACTGATTTCACTAAGCCTCGGTCAATATTTAAATACAGCTGATTGTATGTAGAGACTAGAGACCAATTGGCCGTGTAGCGTACGTTTTAAGGTGTTTCACCTGGTGCCATCTGCCAACGATAGCCGCTAATTAGGTAATTTGTTTAAATTAAATCAATTTTTGTTGTTTAAAGTAGATTAATGCAAAATTCGCACAAGGGTTCGTTCCCTGGTTTCTCGACTGTTGCCACCAGCCAACAGTCAACACTTACCGCTACGAAGATACGTTTTTTACTGGTAAAATAAATGATAGATTCAATCACACTATCACTAAACCCTGTCACCAAATCATACAATATTTTTAAATGACGCTTTTCCAATAATTCTTATAGGTTATCAATTTAAATTTTAATTATTTAGTGCTTATTCTAACATAACCTGAAAACAGTAAACAATGGCCATTTTTCCAACGATAACTGTGCATATTATATTTGGTGCCACCGATAACCACTATGTAGATCATTTTATTTGTTTAAATTAATGGTAATATAATTGAATAATTAAATCACACGATCACTAAACCCTGTCAACAAACCAACCAATGTTTTTTATCTCGGCTCTTGCAAGCATTTTTACTAGGTATCAGTTGCGTTTTTAATTACTATTTATAACCGCTATTTAGAATAAACCTTTTTGTTTAAATTAGATACATTTTTGATGTTTAAAGTAGATTAATTCAAACTACGCAGAAGGGTTCATTCACTGGTTTCTAGACTGGTGCCAGCAGCCAACAGTTACCGCTACGAAGATACGTTTTTTGCTGGTAAAATAAATGATATATTCAATCACACCATAACTAATCCCTGTCTCCAAATCAATATTTTTAATTCAGCCTCTTCCAAGCGCGAAATTACAAATTAAAGGGATGTTCAGTGTGTTAATTAATTAATATAAATTTTGGATAAATATGTAACACACTATCATTATTAAATTTCTGAAGAGAGGAAAAAAAGGTTGAAATTAATTTTTTTTAAATTTAAAAAGCAAATTTGGCTTAGAAAAAAACCCAGAAGCCTTTCTTATAAAATTTTCACAAGATGATGCGTTCAAGAATGTCTAGAATTAAGTCGCATAGAAGTAATAAATATTTCACCTAAGTCAGCTGACTTGGCCAGGCAGGGCATAGCCCACTCAATCCATGCTCACGGACGCTGCTCTGCATCTTGCGTCGTGATCGAGTGGGCTATGGGCAGGGTAAACAAATACGGGGCTGCCAGGCTGTCTCTTACACAACAATGATGACCATTATCCTTTATGAGAAATGCTTCCTTGTCCAGTGTGGGAAATAAGGCGGTGGCACAGGGCAAATGACCTGTTTAAAAATTAAAGCACGGGACCACTAAGAAAATTCAAGGGTAACCAGAGTCCAGACATTAACTCAGAAAGTATAATTGTCCAATCCCTAAGTTTAGCAGACGACGTGACCTGGTCAGTTATTATTATATAGAGAGCTTTCAGATGGGATTGTAGTACGTCACACCCTCCCAAGTCTTACCGCTGTTCTGGTAGCCATATTGGGTGGTCTCAGCTTCATTCCTGCTTTAAACCCACCAATATGGCAGCGTAAATGATGTCACAAGGTTCAGCTCCTCCTCCAACTGAAAGCTCTCTATAGCGCGAGCAGCTTGCGTCCATGAGAGCGGATCGAGTGGGCTATGCTGTCAGGCAGAAACTTTGTCTCAGTTAGACTGCAACAACGAAAACCGAAAACTAGTAACATAAGTCCAAGCCAGTCATCTGAAAGACTCGAAACGATGACTCTGATTTTTCTGAATTTGAAATATCAGTAGAAATGATTCTAGATAATTCTCAGAGTTATTTTAAATATTTTAATACTCAAAACCAGGGGATAAAGAAAGGCCAAAATAATTTTAGTATGAAAATTTGATGTTTTCACTTTTCAGTGATAAATTAATCTCATTGGTGATAACTGCTTAACTGGTACCTGAAAGCATCAGTCGCTAACTAGCAATATTAGGTCCGTTATGCTTAAGCTCCCCTATATTTATGTTTGTGCTTAGTGCAGATTTTAAAAACAGTTTCTTAACAATCTTAATTGAATGAAGTCTGAAGGAACAGATATTAATAAAAATGTCTTCGTGGACAAAGACTAGAAAAAGTAAATGATAAGAGAACAAAATGGAATGATCGAAGTAACAGATATTAAATTTTTTCAGTTTAAAGACATGATTATGGGGAAAAAGACTGAAAAACTCAGGGAAATCGGTTTTCCAAAAGTTGTATGAACCCTTTTTTTTCCTTTAGTAGCTAATTTAATTTTGCAAATGAAATTTTTTCTGCATTTAAAGGAATTTTTCATGCTTCTTTTGAGAGAAATATTGGATCCTAAATATGGGATGTATAAATTTGGTCGGAGACTAATTGTATATGGTTTAATGATCAAACATTAGAAGAGGAATCAAATCCCAGATATTAGAAGCCTCCAACGGCAGGTGATCAAATTCCAGATGTTAGAAGCCCCCAACGGCAGGATTCAAACCCCAGATATTAGAAGCCATCAACGACAGGTTTTAAATCCAAGATATTTGCAGCCCCCAACGGCACGTTTCAAATCCCGGATATTTGCAGCCCCCAACGGCACGTTTCAAATCCCGGATATTTGCAGCCCCCAACGGCACGTTTCAAATCCCGGATATTTGCAGCCCCCAACGGCACGTTTCAAATCCCGGATATTTCAGCCCCCAACGGCACGTTTCAAATCCCAGATAAAAGCAGTCCTAAACGGCAGGATTCAAATCCCAGATAAAAGCAGCTCCCAAAGGCAGGTTTCAAATCCCAGATAAAAGCAGTCCCAAACGGCAGGATTCAAATCCCAGATATTTGCAGCCCTCAACGGCAGGTTTCAAATCCCAGATATTTGCAGCCCCCAACGGCAGGTTCTTAAATCCCAGATATTTGCAGCCCCCAACGGTAGGTTCTTTAATTCGCTAAGTCCTGTTTTTTCTTGGGATACGTGGTGAAGATGGTGGTAGGATTTACCTTTTAGTTTGTCTTTCATTATGATACCTGAAAGAAATTCTAGAGGGCCGGTAGGCCCTTCTAGATAAGAACCCACACCCTCCCGTAATGTTAAAGAAATAATTCACAGATTTTAGGCTTAGCGTCCCATAGAAAAAGCATGGGATTTTTGGTGGTCCACTCCATCGAATAACTCAGAAACTACTTCGAAGTTAAGGTTCGGAACACTTTTGAATTATCAAGCAACTATTGAATGTTGAACTTCTGAAGTTTGATTAAGAACAATTAATTCTAAGTATTTTATTTTAATTAATTTATAAATCATGGTAAAACCGTTACATATATTACACTGTTTGCATAGCATTTTATTCAGCCTTCGTCGGGTTTGTGGCGCATAGGATAACGCGTCTGCCTATGGAGCAGAAGATTGCAGGTTCAAGTCCTGGCAAGCTCGGAGGTTTATTTTTACAGATCTTTTATTCAACATAAATGAAATAATCCTATAAATACAATGTTTAGATAATTTTTTGTTACGAAGTACGGGCTTGTGGCGTAATGGATAACGCGTTTGCATTCGAGGCAAAACATTGCAGGTTCGAGTCTTGGAAACCGCGTTGTCTATTTTTGATGAAGAATCTTAGTATATAAAAGGGAAAATTCTTAAATAACAAACTTTCAATGAAATAGGCGCGTGGTTTAGAAATAACGTTTTTTTAAACCTATACAAAAACGTCAACTAAACTTAATTGAGCCACCAACCGCCTTTTTGTGTGAAATAAGTTACCACCCGCCTATCTATGGTGAATTAATTTACCACCCTTCTACCAATTGTGAATTAATTTACCACTTCCCTGCCAAATGATTTAAAATTTTAATCTTTCCCATAAAATAATGAGAGGCACTTGGAGTGAGCCAACTGGAACATCGAATTAATGACGTTTGACAAGCGTATTATTATTTTTATAATAGATTAATACAAATTAAGGCTGAAGGAACAGATATTATATAAAAAAGACTTGGTTTGCCCAAGCCTTAAAAACAAAAGGATAAGAGTTTTTCCAGTTGTCTGAAGCGCGGATATTTTTTCTATTGAATTTTAAAGACAATCCGTATTTTACTACTCTTTAGAATTTAATTCAATCACCTGATTTTACTGCTAATGGACTAGTTTCCTAAAAATTAATTGAAATAAAAAAATTACTTATCTCAGATTTTTCAACAACAATTCCATTTTCCTGAAACATTTAATCATGCATTTATTATTTTGAGGGATATCGTGTAAACTCAACCAACACTTCTAAAATCTTCCCCACAAGTACTGATATACACAGTTCAATAATTGTGACTGTGCTTAAAGAAGAAACGAACCTCTTTATCAAATATAAGAAAGGTGATAACAGCCCCCTTTTGTATTCGAAAAGACCGCATATAATACATAATTAATGAGAATATTATTTGAAAATTAAAGTACGTTCTCCATTGAAAAGAAAAGAAAATTCATGATAAAATGTTTCAGGAAAATGGAATTGTTGTTGAAAAATCTGAGATAAGTAATTATTTTATTTCAATTAATTTTTAGGAAACTAGTCCATTAGCAGTAAAATCAGGTGATTGAATTAAATTCTAAAGAGTAGTAAAATACGGATTGTCTTTAAAATTCAATAGAAAAAATATCCGCGCTTCAGACAACTGGAAAAACTCTTATCCTTTTGTTTTTAAGGCTTGGGCAAACCAAGTCGTTTTTATATAATAATAATGGCGCCAGTATTGAATTTCTAAAGTTTGATTTGAGTGTCATCATACTTCTAAGAAGGTGAAGCGGGATTTGGCGGTGTCACCCTCTGCCTCAAAGAAGGGGAAGATTTAAAGTGGGAAGAAATTGCGAAAGGCCCGCAACTGTTAATAATGCAAATCAGTAGGGAAAACATTCCTAAGCCTTTGTCGATTATATTGAAAAAATTGTTATTTTAAATACTAACGTTTGTCTCTCTTCCGTTATGATAAAACAAATAAATTTAACTAGAAAAGTTGAAACATATAGTTCTGAAAAACATTAGTCGCATAGAATTCAATATAAAATCTTCTTACTACATTGAAATTAATTCTCCGAGCTCCTCTGATTCGAAGGCAGCCATTATTTTATTTATTTACTCCGGAAGTTAGTTCACCGGAAATATCTTATATGGCGAGTATACCCGCCTAAAGAACAGCCAGCCTTTGGCAATGCATTACGAAAATGATCATTATGGTCAATATCTGACTCTTGGAATACCTATTATGGTTGTCTAAATTCTAATAAGTTCCGAGAGAAATGTTTTATTATTTATGAAATAGGGAATAATTTTTCTTCAAACTACACTTTGATTTAAATTGAAAATTAAGATAAGGCCAACTTTTAATTTCATTGAAACACTACTAATCGGCTACTGTCATTTTATTACAACCAGAATTTTACTATGGCCTAAACAAAAGCAGAAAATTGGTGCCTTATTCTCTAGGGACTTAATTCTTTTACTAGTTATAGTGTCTTATCCCATCTCTAATATTTTGAAGGCTTGACTGTTGAACACTTTACAGACAAAAAATTGGCTCGGGATTTAAAAATTGAATTCCAATAACGCTTTTTCTACAGTAATTGTACTAGTTTTCTTTACAAAACTACTTCTACCATTCAAATTGACATAATTTTCTTAAACAATTCCATTATTTCCGAGCTTGTTTATAATTGTAAAGAGCCATTTGTGTTTAGTAACGTTTGGAGGGCCAGTAAGACGTTTCCCCATATCCATTTTCAAAAACAGTGCTACCTTTAAAATGTGACTTTTCCGTTCAACAACCTTTTACGTCACTGTGACGTCTTGAGCCCATCAACCACACACCTAGAAAACAGCGATTTTCTTGAGATTTTCGTTACTGAGTGTACTCAATGAATGAGACCTGAATATACAGTAGGCTGTGGCGCTAGGCTCAATGTTAACAGATGAGTATGGCTATATTACAGTTACAAATTGAAATCATATGGTGAAAATCATATTTAAAATAACAATCATGCCGAAATTATATTGATTGTTGGTTACAGATAAACATATTTTTTAACAACACCTTTTTCTAGAGATGTCGCTTGAAACGGGACAAACTTGCTATACCGCCACTTTTAAAATTATTACGTAGTTATGCGTGTTTCCTGCAATATAAGTTGTTATTCGAGAAAGAAAGAAAGAAATATAGTAACTTTAACTGTTGTTCTTTGAATTCTCTTATATTTTGGCTTTGAAACCACGGAGAAAGGTCTAAAATGTAGAAAATAAATTTACCGTATTGCCAGGTTTCATTACCAACGTTCAGCTTGGTGTACCATAAAGGCGCCTTAGGTTACCGGTTCCGTATAAAAATTACAATCCGGCACTAAACCGAGAACTCGTTAGTGGTTGCTGAACGCACTTACACTTTTCAAACTTTGTCAAGGAATCAAGTAAGCGAATTGAGTTTTGTACTTATTGTCATGGAATATGATTTTAAATGGAAAATTTAATAACAAATTGGATTTTATTTTGCGCTTAATTACTTTTTAGTAGCATTAAAGCACTAACAGCTTATATTTTCACTTTGAAATCTTTTTATAACGTCTTTTTCAAAATATAGAACTTAAGCCTCGGTTAATGACTCTAATGAGAGCTGCTTTCTTTGATTCTTTCAAGTTTCAAGGCTGCAGTTAAGGCTTAAGGGAAGTAAAAGGGGGGGCCGGTTCGCTGGTGGGGAAAAATTATTAAAAGTACGGTACAGGCCCGTAATTAAGATAACCAGGGTTTCAAGAAACTAAGTTAGATTAATTCAAGAAATTAATGTTTTAAGATTATTCCAATGCACCCCTTTTCTCCAGAAAAATAGTCCTTGACATAGGTTAGTACCATAATAATAATATATGTCTTTATTTCAAAATCTAGTGGCCAATATGTCTCGCCAATTTGTATTCACCGATAATACAACGGTGACCGTTCAAGTCTATTACGGTGATGGAGCTATTCGAGGAAGAGGGCGCGCTAGGGGACATCGAGGCCGTGGGGCTGCAATAGCTGGTCGACGACCTGGAAGGCCCCGCGGCCCTGGGAATATACCTCCACCAGAAAGGCCCCAAGCCCCGGGGCCCATTCCTCCACCAGAAAGGCCCCAAGGCCCCGAACCCATTCCTCCACCAGAAAGGGCCCAAGGCCCTGAGGCGATGCCTCAACCACCTAGAATGCGACGTGGAAGGCCCCGGGGCCGCGGTATTGGAAGGCCTGAGGACCGTGGGGATAACATACCACCCCGAGGCCGTGGTATCGGTCGGGGCCGTGGTATGAGCCGTGCATGTCGGTACGGAGGACGAGTCCGTGGTATAAAAATTCATTTATTGCTTAAAGGTTAAAATTTACAATTATATTATACAATTCCAATAAAAGGGGGATCGTTGGAGGCTCCGCAATCTCAAGGCGATGAAATTGAAGGAGAACGAGCTCCAAATTTAAGTAATGTATTATTTCCAAATAGAGTGGTAAGACCGAAGTACAATGGTTGTGTTTATGGGGAATTTTTCAGTCATAAATGTTCTTTGACATTTTGCCAACCAGGTCAGAATAAAAGTCGTTGACGGATGACCCCTTAAATAAATAAATAAATACGCGTAAATAAATACAGTGGCAAAACTTTCATAGAACATTTTCCGCTCACGCACATAGCCCACTGTACTTTGGTTCTACCACCCTTTGGATGGGAGGGGGAAGAAATACTGTAAGTTTCTTAGCGAGTTATCGTGATTGATAACTATAGGCTTAAGGGTTTGTGTCCATCTCATGTGTTAAATAACTTTATATTCATCTATGTACAGGGTGTTTTTGAAAAGTCTGGCCAAATTTAGGTACTCCGAGTGAAAAATTCCAAAGAACCATGTACCTCAATAACGCCATTTCAGAGTTATGAGCTTTCAAAAGTAGCCCAAAAATCAACAAAATTGTGAAACTTGTATTATGGCTTGCTCATCTTGTTTTCGATAACACGCTCAATTGCATAAGCCAACCGAAAGAAATGAGAGACTAAAAGTTTGGAAACAAGTGCCTGCCTACGTTGGAGATGATGCTACGATTTACATTTATTCACTAATGAAAATATTCAGGAATTTTATCATGAATGTTTGGAAAAATTTAATCATGAACATTTTTGAAAATTTGATCATGAACATTTTTAAGAATCTCATCATGAATATTTTCAAGAATTTAATCATGAAAATTTAGAAAAATCAATCATGATAACTAAGAAAAAATCTATCATGAATATTTAGAAAAATCCATCTTGAATATTTGAAAACAAATTCTTCATGAATATATAGAGAAAAAATGCATCATGAATATTTTCAAATTATAACGAATGGTTTTATAGATGTTAAGCCTAAAAGTGTCTGACCTTTCCTATACGTCCTTAAGATTTAAATTGAAATTCCCAATGTAAAAAAACTCGATGTCTTAGATTAGTGGTGTCTTTGAATTTTGAGTAACAAATGGTATATAGGACATTGTAGAACATGGGTTTGATTTATTGGTCTTTCAGTACTAATTTCTAAGTTAGTATACTTACGACGGTTTATTTACTTATGCAAAAAAAGCGATACATGATTGATTGACGTAAAAACAGTTGGTAGTGTGTTCAAAACCTTTTCAATATCTCGATTTGCATATTAGAACTGAAAAATTGCTTTTAGGTTATATCGATTCACACGGGTATACGGACTAAACACTTCCAAGACAAAGAACTCCAGGCATAATCTCCCATTACTGAAAATGTACAAAATCCCCCATCCGCAGACAAAATCCTCGGTTGTTAACTCTATCCGAAAAAAGTGAAAAATCCCCCGATAATTATCCCCATCATAGAAAAAATACAATATCAATATAATCCGAAACACTTCAGCAATCCGGTAGTGCAATAGATCAGGCGTTGGACTATTTCTAATTAATTCGTTGACTTTCATTCATTTCAAGGGAAAATAAGTTTAACCACTGAAAGAACACTTGTGGGAGTTTTAGAATTACTCATACCATTCACGGGGTCTCAGGAAACTCTTTGCCAAATTTCAAGCTTCTGTTTTGGATAAAGAATGCGCGCGAGGAAATTTGTTTTCACGCTATAGGATAGGCAACTCCCCTATCTCCGACAGCAGCTTCTTCTATATATACTCTATTTTCAACTTCGGTTGTTAGTACGCGCAATGATAAGTCTCTATGTTATGTAGCTTTGTGCGTGCTGACAAGAGACGAAGAAAAAAAAAGGATTATAAATATCCGCGAGATCTTTATCTCAAATGCACGGACCTGTAGGCTTTAGTTTCAAATACGTGCATAGTCGTATGTAATAAATTGGTGGGTCCTTCAAACATTATCAAGGAACGTTGTGCTATTAAAAATAGCGAAAATTATTTCTTGAGATTCCCAAAAGATTTAGAAACGTAATAATTATTTTTAATAGTAACTCTAACATCCTTCTCTAATAGTCTAAATTAGTATTACTTGAAATTTTAAAGTCACTGGCTCGACTATGAAGTCGACACTCGACAGTCGAGGCACTTCAATTTTTTTCGAAGCCTACTAGAATTTCCGCCCATACATTTGATCTAAAACTCGCGGATATTTTAACTCCAGAGAATCAATATTTTGATTTCCCAACTTGTGTTCTATCAGAGGTGGTAACGACTCGGACACACTCTACTATTTCAGTTTTCAATGAACATTGAACTTTTGGAAAGTATTATTATGTTATATAAAATTAAGAGGGTATCCAATATTGCACGTCGCACTCAAGAATGGTCTAAGAAGCCTTCGAAAATCTATCCAACTTTAGTTTTGTTCTATCAGAGGTTATAACGCGGGGGAGATCCCTCCGAGCACAGCAGTGCCATACGGTCCAAAAATGTATCCGCGGCCCCCAGAGGGTTGCCAAGAGCTGGGGATGAGCCATAGCAACACCTGGGTGGGGGCGAGGCGGCCGAGCAAAACGTTCGCGGAACGGGGCAGGGAAAGGTCCGAAGCAAGGGCGAACCCAAGGAACCATCCTAACCGGCACACCGAACTCGGGCCCCCTCCGCCACGACAAGGCCTTTTGCTCTGCTCCAACGACAAGGGGTGGCACCCCAAGGGAGCGGGAGGGGCGTGGGAGAGGACTGAGAATTGGATTTGTCGAGAACCGTCGAAATCACAACGTGAACGATGTCTCCTTCGCAAACATGCCCTGGGGCATTACAGAGGGCAGCCAAGCGTGGTCAGCCCAATCAAGTGAACACTATAGACGAAGTGGTTAACGCCTTCAACAATGACGAGAAAGCCTAACGATATATAAGAACAAATGATGGTAGGGTTTTCCTATAGATAATTCTTCCCGTTTTCAGGACTTTGGTCTTCGTATCTTTCTACATGGCGGATGCGCTCCTGGACACGATGACATCTATTTTTGTGGACGGCACATTTAAAAATCCAAGGATGTTCATGCAGATGATAACGATCCATTTCGATTCAGGACCTCTAAACCACCACGTTTTTCTTTTTGTGTTTTCTTTGATGAGTACCAAAAGAGCGGCTGCCTATCATGAGCTTATAGAATACTTAGCTAGAGAATTCCCAAATTTTCAGCCTACTAACATCATGACAGATTTTGAAATGGGATTGCAGAACACCTTGCACGCTTTCTTCCCTGGAGCTAGACTTACTGGTTGTTGGTCTCACTATTCTCAGGTATCACTAAAAATAAAAATAAAAGAACGTAAATTCCATTTTTTGAAATAGGCCCGATATATTTTCATTAATTGTGATTATTTTCCGTCTAATTAGAGCGCTAACTTTGCTTCTGGATTACGTCCAAAATTTCTGGACTGATGCCGTGTCTGTCCATGCGCATTTGAACAAAGCGTTCGTTGGTAATCAACTACCGCTGTGCAATTATTTAGGAAAAAAACACCATTTTGTTAGGCACTAAATTACGCAGGTTTGACTTTTGTTAAAATCCAATTATTTATATTTCAGAGATTCAGGAAGAGCCGCTGCAAAAGAGGCGGTATTTCAGCCAACACTCGCTTAAATATTGCATTACTGGTGGCCATACAGGTACGTGTGAAATGTTTGACACCCATAAACCAGGCTTAAACACTCATTTTCAATTTGGTCGTACCTGCTTTCTGCATCGGTCAACGCCCTAGATGCATAAGCAACTGGTTGTCAACACCCTTTCTGTGTCTGCTGTAACAAAACAGCTCCTAAGCCACAGCTAGAGGCATCCGTGGACAGTTTCAACGGTAGTTTCGGGTCATAAAACCGTAGAACAGGGTTGCTCGTTAGGGTATCTTTGATATATTGCCATTCAGTATCGTGCTGAGGCAGCTAGTGTTGGTCTGTTCCATCCCTCAGCAGCGACCGGAGAAGCGACGTATTAGCTGACAAATTGGGAATGTACTTCCCCAGGAAATTTACTTGTCCCAATGCCCGTTGTACGTCAACCTTTGTCTGGGGCGTAGGCATATTTTTTATCGCTTCTATTTTTGTCCGGATCGGGTCTCATGCCGTTCTTCGATATCAGCTCACCCATGTGCTTTAGCTCCTGTGCGCGGAAAACGCATTTTGCCGGGTTGAGCGTCGCATTGTTATCTGTCAACTTTTTTAAGGCCGTTTGCAGGCGGCGATTATGGTTTTCTAGGACAAGCCCCACACAAGTACATCATCGTGTATTGGTCTTACTTGCGAAACTCCTTCGAATATTTGACTGAAGATCTTTAATAGATTTCTGGGGCTGACGAAATTCCAAACGGAAGACGGCGAAAACAATAGCGTCCGTAAGGAGAGTTAAACGTCGTCAGCAATTGGCTGTCATTGTCTAGAGGGATTTGGTAAAAGCCCGAGGCGGCGTCGAGTTTGGAAAAATAGCAGGCGCCAGCCAACTCCGCCTGAATTTCTTCCTTCGTCGGGATCTGATACTTCTCAGTTTGCTCACGTCGGATATGTATATTTAAAGACTGGGGGTCTAAACAAAGACGAAGTTTGGTCTTTACTTTCCCTTCCATAGTTGGAGCGATATTTCCCGGAACAGGTGGTTTTTCTATTATTACCAGCGGACTAACCCAGTTAGTCGGCTCATCCACTTTCCGAATGATTTGTTGCTCTTCTAACCTGTCTAGCTATTCCTTTAAAGGATCGCGGAGTGCATATGGAACGCGCCTGGGCGGTATAAAAACAGGAACAGCATTTGGGTTTAATTGGATATTTCACGACGTGTTCAGACAGCCGACTTCTTTATAGACCTTGGAGAATGCTTGTAAGATAGCCCTCGTAAACTATTCTTGATTGGCAACTGTATTGACGTGGACCTTACCACCTCTGTCAATTAAGCCTAGCGCTTCGCATGTTTGTAGCCCCAAAAGCGGCATTAGATTTTTCTCAACCATAACGAACGTGGGCCGTAGACTACGTCCTTGAAAAAAGATTTCCCCCTCAAACGATCCAAACGAGGCAATCGGAGACACGCCATAGGGCCTTAAACTGGTACCTGCCTTCTTCAGAAGCGGCTTTGGTTCGAGCTGATCAAAAACATCCCTGGGAAACAAATTGGTCTGAGCCCCCGTGTCTACCTTAAAATCTACCGTGAGATTGTGTAGTGTAAACTGTGTCACCCAATCTTTGGTATGGTCTACTTCATCAACTAAAGTGGCGGATCCAATATAGAAATCGATAATATCTAAATTTCTACTATCTTCATCTTGATAACCTGTTTCTTCATCTTGATTATCTGTTTCTACCTCATGCACCCTGTGTTTATCTTTTTGTCTACAAGCCTAAGCATAATGGCCTCTACCTTTGCCTTTCAGTGCATGTTTGATTGTAAGCCGGACACTTTAACCTGGCATGAGTGCCTAAACATCGATAACAGTTTTTAATTTGTCCCTGTCCTGGTGACTTGGTGGAGTTGCCTGAAGGATGCCTGCTGTCATTAGTACGCTGCATCTGTTGCCCTGGTCTTCCACTCGAAGAAGTTGATTTCGGTTTTTGAATCATATCCACCACTTGAAGGTGTTCGGTAGCCCCGTTACTGGTAAAGGACTTCATTTGTCTTTCCTGGGTTTCTGCCGCCTGGCAAATTGCCATTGCTCTGGCAAAGGTCAAATCTACCACCGCCAACATCTGTTTGCGAATTCGTGCATCCCGCACGCCCGATAAGATCTGATCGCGTACTATCGAGTCTTCCTGATCTCGAAAGTTACATGATTGCGCCAGCAGGCGTAATGCAACATATTGTTCAATCGTCTCCCCCTACTTTTGGAGACGACAACGAAACACGTAACGATCGTAGGCTTCATTTCCCCGAGGCGTGCAAAAATCGCGAAATCGTTGTACGACATTCGCATAAGTACGGTCCGCAGGATCCGGAAAACCAGAAGTATTATAAACATCTATCTTCTCCTGAGAGTCCTGACCCGCAACAGTCAAAAATAGCGAAAGCTTTTGCCCATCCGTGCGCGCTGGAGTGGGAGCCGTCGCCATCTCATTGGGTTCAAAACGCTGGTGTTACGTTGTGTCGGTTATTTAAATGATTAAGCTGTCGACCGTGGTTTCTGAATATACTTTATTAAGCGAGAAGCTGAGCGGAACTGGCCGCCTTCTTTATGGTAAGTTCTACAGAATAACTATGTTGCGCATTGCGCCCTCTATTCTTGTGACGTCAATCGCCAGTGCGTTCCGATATGTAACATGTTTATTCTTATTATTATTTTTTTTGTTTAAATTTATATATGCTAACAGCAATTTCCAATTCAGAAATAAAAATTCAATATTTTAATTAAAGAACAAAATAAAACAAAAACAAAATTTCAATTAAAGAACAAAAATAAAACAAAAACAAAATTTCAATTAAAGAACAAAAATAAAACAAAAACAAAATTTCAATTAAAGAACAAACATCCATTATTTTTAAGATCACGTAAGAGACTATGTTAAAGTTACATTAAAACAGCTACATGTTAAGTTTGTCATTCTTGGTATCGCCTTGGCGGCCGCTTCTCGTAGTTTGATCTGATTGCGCAAGTACTTGAGATTGCATTTGGGATGGTTCAGGTCGAGGTGTGTTTCTCTGCTTGTTTGACGATGGTATTGCTGTTGTGATCATTGTGTTTCTTTGGGTGTTTGATGGTGGTCTTGCTATTGTCGTTCCTCGCCTTCCGTTTTGGTCTGGGCCTATGCGCCAGGAAACTTGACATCGACTGCTCCATTTGTTGGTAGCCGGCCTCGATGGCTGCTGCCTAATTACCGTTGGTGAGACTGTCCTTATGATACTCCTATTGGCGCTAGGTTCTTTTTGAGAGGTTTGATAAGTTGGTTTCAGGTGGATTTTGTTTCTCCTGTACTGCGCTCCGTTAGGTATAGTAATGATATAAGAATCCGGTCGGTAATTTGTGCTTCTAGCCAGTTTCGAGGGCCAACGTGATATCTGACAGCGTCACCCACGTTGAAGTCAGCTGCTGTACTGCTGACTTGTGGTTGTGCTTTTATCATTCTAGTTCTGTAAAAAATTTATTACGCGAGTGTAAATAATTTTGTTTTTTGTATATAATTTGTAATTCTGTAAAATTTTCATGTTAATTTTTCCAATATTCATGTTTAACGTAATTCAATTCCTTTTAAAAATGCATTCAATATTCCCATGTAAAACTATAAATCCATGCTTTCTTTATACAATTTAAAACCGAAAATATTTCCGAAGAGAACCAAAGGGTTAACAACCCCGGGAAAGCCCCTCCGTAAGCTGGTGGAAGAGAGTCTCTTTGACCACACCTGCATGGGCCTCTTTCACCAGCCCAAGGAGCGAGCTTCAAAAAAGAAAAAACCACCAACAAATAAAAAACCAGATAACGCATTACCAGCGACCCGAAAGGTCCACCACAGACATCTCTCTGCCGTAGCAGAATTTAAATCTACCAAGACCAACCAACCCCTAGAAACTTGTAATTGTCTATTTTGTCTATTTTAATTAAAAAGTTTTTTTACATTTTAAATCTATTCGCAATTCCTTAATATAAGGCCGCTGTTAATTATCCCAACAGTTATAGTAACTGTTTCAGTCCGGATTTTATAAGTTACACCAGCTCTCCCCTAAAAGAACTCTAAACAAAGGATTTCGTTACCCTACCGGTGCGGATATTCTACTTGGTGCTTCGAAACCCGGGATTATTAACACCTTAGATTTAAACGGTAAACTCGTAACCGCGTAAATATGTCGGACCCAATAGACAATACCTTGAACCCTTCCGGAACCAACCAAGGCAACCAAACCAAAAGGACCACCCAAACTGCACAAAATGCCGCCAATAACACGGTACCACCACCGGCATTACCAACCAAGCCAACGACCAAGGACTTTAAACTCGCTCGAGCTGCCCAAAAAAGCGCTCGAAATGCCGCCAAAGAAAAATGGATACCTTAGCAAACCTGCTTAACGACACCACCCTCAACGAAGAGGATCTAGAGGACACCCTCACGATTTTAAACCAAAAAGAAGACCTAATTTAAGCAGATGCCAAACTTCTCGACCTAATCGACGATGAGACCGCGCTGGAAAAGGAGTCTGACGACGCCATCATGCTTCGAGAAAACCTCTCGTCAATAAAACTCAAGGCGACGAGAGCCCTCCAAAGGGCACACCAAATCAACGAGACGCAACCAAACTCAACGGCTTCAAACTACAGTGGATCGACCGTAGTCACCGGCATCAACCCACCAGGACCAGCTCCAAAAAGTCACCCAAAATTACCACAAATCAACATTCCAATGTTTTCCGGAGACCGTTCCCAGTGGAACAGCTTTTGGAGCCGATTCACCGCAGTCATCGAAAACCAAGGATTCACGAAAGTAGAAAAATTTATATATCTTGTTGGTTATTTACAAGGCGAAGCCCTTCAGGCTGTTAAAGGTTATGACGAAGTTGATGCATCATACGACGAGGCTGTAATAACTCTCAAAAAGAGATATGATTGTAAAGATTTCGCGATGCATTCGCATATTCAAAATTTAATGAACATACAGCCCGTCCTTAGTTAAAAAGACCTTAAATCACTTCATCATCTCCTAGACACGTGTGAAATTAGTATAAGAAGTTTGAAGGGATTGGGTTACGAAACGAAAGACAAAGCCTCGTTTATTAGCCCCGCCCTACTAAGGTGTTTGCCCGATGATATAAGAACAGAATGTTGCTTAAAAAGAAAACCTGGGTCAGATTGGGACGCCGAGGAATTGTTAGAATTCCTCAGGGAACAAATTGAATGCGGAGAAATGTCTCAAATGCTAAGCAAGGCGCAACCAATAATGTGGTAAGATTAGATAATTACCAAGAGAAACCAAAATTTAAATTTAGAGCTGAAAATAACCGCCCTAGAGCGTCAGCTTCCCAATTAGCTACTGTTATAGCCCCAACCACAGCACCCGAAAATAGCTTCTGCCTCTTTTGTAAAATCGCTGGTCACAAAACCATTAATTGCGAAAACCATACCCTAGAAGAAAAGAGAACCGTAGTTAGAGAGAGCGGCAGGTGTTACCTATGCCTTCGCTTTGGGCACAATACGAGACAATGTAGGTCAAGATTTAGAACCTGCAAAAATTGTCCAAAAAGACACAATTTCGCCATGTGCGAGGGAAATCCCGCACACAAAAAATCAAATAGTAACCCTGAAAACCAAGCGGAATCAGTTACCAAGGCAATGGCGCCAATAAAATCTCCTTCCGAAAATATTATGCTCCAAAGAGCGGTGGCTGTGGCCAAAAACCCCGTTCAACCCCAAAATTACCTCCTAGCTAAATGTTTTCTAGATGGGGGAGTCAAGGTTCCTTTATAAGAGAAGAACTCGCTAAAAAGTTGAAACTACCAATAGTAGGGGATCAAGACCTCGATGCTTTTAGTTTTGGAAACAGTAATCCCCACAAAGAAAAACTTAAAAGGGTTAAAGTCACGCTCCAGAATAGGGAAAACCCTAGTCAAACCATAGAAATCATAGCTATAGTGCAAAAGTTTTTAACCTACGACTTCACAAAATCTAGTGACGTAAAATTCCACGAGGTATTAGAATCAAAAGGTATCAAATTAGCTGATGACTCAGACCAAATCTTCAACCTTGAAAATCCCGAAATAGATATATTAATTGGGGCGAATTTTTACTGGGCTATTGTTAGCGGAAAAACCGAAAGACTAGGACCAAGAACGGTAGCTCTAGAAACAACATTGGGATGGTGTCTTAGCGGGCCCGAGAAAAACAGCAACATTGTAAATTCAACCCAATCGGTAGCCACTAAGTTAGTTAGCCTAGGACAAAGGCGCGTTAATGATACGCTAAAAACCTTCTTTGACTTAGAAAGCCTAGGCATAAATAGTTCCGAGATCGACGAAAACCCAGACGATAAGGCTTTAACCACATACTTTGAAGATGTAGAGTTTGACCCAGAACAGGGACGCTATAGCGTCAAATTCCCCTGGCAAATTAGCAAATCCGTCCTACCGGACAATTACCAAGTTGCCCTAAAAAGAAGGCAAGGCTTAGAAAAAAGATTTCAAAAGGACCCAGATTACTATCAAAAATACAAGGGTGTAATTCAAGAGCAGTTGGACACGGGGGTGGCAGAAAAGATTCCTATAGAGCAATCGAAAATTTCCATAGCAGGAACCTACTACATTCCTCACCAGGGGGTGGTAAGAGACCACGTAAAAACCACAAAACTATGTGTGGTATTTGATGCGTCATCGCACGCGAACGGTAAACCTTCCCTTAACGATTG
Source organism: Phalangium opilio (assembly GCA_019434445.1). Taxonomy (NCBI): domain Eukaryota; kingdom Metazoa; phylum Arthropoda; class Arachnida; order Opiliones; family Phalangiidae; genus Phalangium; species Phalangium opilio. The sequence continues at coordinate 88,832 of JAEQBA010002709.1, forward strand.
GCTTCTCCCTGGACCAAACTTGAACCCTGACCTACTAAGCCTATTGTTAAGATTTAGATACAATCAAGTAGCTATAATAGCAGATATCGAAAAAGCTTTTCTGCAGGTGGCTCTTCACGCCTCAGATAAAGATTCTGTTCGTTTTCTGTGGGTTCAGGAGGATGACAAAGGCAATATTATTCCTGGCCAGTATGACGTCCTTAGAATGACACGTGTTCCCTTCGGGGTTACCTCCAGTCCTTTTTTGTTGGCATGCACCATCAAATACCACGCCCAACAAACCAAAGAAATTCCAGATATAGTCAGGCAAATAGTAAATAACGATATTTATGTAGATGACCTCACAACCGGGGGTAAAAATGTAAAACAGGGGTCTGAAATTTCCAGTTAGTGAAAGGAGCTGGGTTGAAATTGAGAAAATAGTGTACAAACTCTTTAGAATTGCGAAAAATGTGGGCCTCCCATGATGAAGAAGAGAAAAACAAGTTGTTTGAACAAGAGACAGAGATAGTAGAATCCAAAGTGCTAGGCGTCAGGTGGGACCCAAACAATGACAATTTTACCTTCGACCTATCAAAACTGGCAAAAGCCGGGAAAACGGGAAAAGCTACCAAAAGACAAGTCCTAAGCCTAGTAGCTCAAATTTTTGACCCCTTGGGCCTTTTGTCACCATACACAATCAGGGCGAAAATGCTCTTACAAATTTTATGGCAATCAAAGGAGACTTGGGATAAAGAGCTACCCCATGAAACTAAACAGATATTTCAAACTTGGGTTAACGAGCTATCCCTAATTGAAAACATACAAATTGTTAGGCACTACTTCTACACAACCAATGATGAAATCACCGAATTAGAGCTCCATTGTTTCTGTGATTCCAGCATGAAAGCCTACGCCACACTTGTATACGTTAGGTTCAAGACCATAAATAACCAAGTTGGGGTTACCTTAATTACCGCAAAAGCACGCGTAGCCCCTTTAAAAGACCTCAGTTTACCAAGGTTAGAGTTGATGGGATGCCTTTTGGGCGCCCGGCTCACAAACAATGTCAAAGAAACTTTCCAAGAGAAGTTAGTTGCAATTAATTCTACAGGGCCGGTAGGCCCTTGTAGATATGACTTGACACCCTTTTGTAACGTTAAAGCAAAATTCACATGCTTTTACTACATTTCCTATGGAGATTAACATGGGGTTTTTCGTGATTTACCCCCACCGCGAACTGAAAAACTACAGCGAAGTTACTTTTCGGAATACTCTTGAATTAACAATTAAGTATTCAAGGTGTGCTATCGGCTAGTTTAATTTAAATCAATTAACTCTAAGTATGTTAATTTTAGTTAATTCTGAAAGTACGTCAAAAAATTACTTTTGGCAGACTATCTAGCAGTAGACGCTGACAAATTACTTTACTATTTCATCCGAGCTTAAACACCTTTATATGTTTTTTCTAATTAACTGTAGCACCCTTAATAACAAATACTTCGTTATCAGGTCGAATTTTCGTCTAGAAAATAATTCAGGTAAATAATTACAGTTAACAGAGGTTTTTATATCATTTAAAGTAAGTTTTTGAACGTTCTTTACGGCCAAGGCTTAAGTTGTATTTTAGTTTGTCTATGTAATATAGTCTTTATATTGTCTTTCCCCTTTAAAGATAAAAAAGCTCATTTCCAGCTCTATTACAAAAATACGCAGTCTGCTTCGTTTCCTGCTACAAACAAATATACGAGCCTATGAGGTATACAGGGTTTCATTATTAGTTAATCTCACTAAAATGCTACTAATTGTGAAGGTGTGTGATATATTTCCTTAAACTAAACCAATGTAGAGGAATTTCCATGTTTACATCAGCACAAATTCTCTCAACGTAACCACGTTGGAAACGGAGGGTTACGTTGTTAGCTCCAGTAATGGCTACCACATAACAACCTTCAATGTTACCACTGTATGATTTTACTCTTGAAGCCAACTAGGTGGGACCCGCCAAATCTCTCAACAGCTGCTGTAAACACATCGGTTGCAACATTGTTTATTCGTTGTAGGGTAAAAACTCATAACTTTTAAATAAACTACTTCAGACTAAAACTACCTACGGCGTTGGTGAAGCCCCATGTTTTCTATTTCACACTAATTTTTATTGGCTAGCCCCTATGCCACAGCTAACCTACAGCGCCCTACACTAACTATTACCGTTAACCTCTGCAAGTTTTGATGGAAAGGAGAAACCGGGTTAGACCGCGGAGGAAAACTCCTTTAACAAGCGGGGAGAGAACTTGCGAACTCTACGCAGAAGGATTTCTTCCCAGATTTTTCACCCGGTGCCACAGTCTAATAAGCTAAATTAACTATAGTAAATGAACTTAATAACCATAATTAACGTGAAATTGTGGACCTTGACAACAATGACGGAAATGACGTTATGAAACTTAAAAACACCCACTAAAACATTTCCAAATTTCATACCAGGATAGAAAATAATTTAAAAATGATCCAATTTTATGGAGTGATTAAAAGTAAACAATATTTTGCAAAAAGACGTAATGTTATTAATTTATTATGTAGATGAAGATAAAGAACCATATTTTGGAAAAGGTGTAATATTTTATTCAAATAAAATTTTTAGACAAACTTAATAAATGTAAACAATAAGTTTTTTGGAAAAGGTCATAATATTCTTTGGGAAGTAATTTGTAAATGAAGATATAAAACAATATTTTGGAAAAGGCATAACACTGTTTCCAAATATTTGTAACTTTTCCTAACTGTAACTGAACGTAATGAAACCTAAATTAAACAAGAGTAAAATTTAAATACTGTAAGGCAACGGCGAATGTCAGCGACGCCAATAACTGACAATTACAAATCAAAAATGATTACATATTGGCGAATTTTCGACATTATTCACGCTCACAACTCAACCTATTTTTCACCCAGAAATGAATGAAAGTGAAGGATTTTGATGTTTTTGTACTTTTTACAGACTTTTTATTTCCACTATGACAGGGGATTATGACAGGGCAGTAGGGGGATTTTGTATTCTTTCCTAGGATGAGCCAATAAAGACTGGGAGATTTTGTCTCGAGAGAGAAGGGATTTTGACCGGGGCCAGGGTCTTTTGTCTTGGGGGTATTTAGTACAAATATACCCTGGCTTATAACCCTGTGAAAACCAGCTTCCTTACCTATCAAACACTAATAGCGTTTTCCATTTTTCTAAGACCATACGATACACAGCAACCCTCCAGTGTCTTCAGAATATGATTAAACTTCAACACCAATCGTGTTACCTTGGACTAAGTAAAGCGAAGTTTCTATTATTAGTCCAAGGTGTCACACCATCAACTCAGATTGTCCGTCACCGATCAGACTCAAGTATATTCGCTTCTGACAACAATTCCCAAAGAGCTTAATTCCGTTGAAACCCCGCATCCTTTGTGACGATAACACTTCTACCAGTCAATGTAACATAATCTAGGAAACCTTTACCTTTGGTGATACGTTTTTAGCTTTATATACTGCTTACTATATCTACAAGCTGAGGATTGCCCGCTTCTGTTGGTCTTGGTGATATGGTTTTGTTGAGAAATGATAATTTCCCTTAGGCGAAAATACTGACACCAAATATCCTTTAAGTTATGTTCACGAATAACGTTTAATTGCAATTCAGTAAATGAAATCATAGGGTAAAATTGACTTAAAAAATTTACACTATAATCCATTATCCAGCAGAAATCTTATTTTTGTTTGTTCTGTGAAAGATTATGATCAACCATATGTTTATCACTTTTCCCGTGAGAAGTCGCTTGAAACCGGACAAATCTGTTATACCGCCACTTTTAAAACCATTATGTGGGTTTTTCTAAATTCTAATTCAAGAAAAGCAATAAAATTATATCGGTTGCCTACTTTTTCCCTTGTGTGTGCTTCAAACACCAGACTCTAACTTTTAATAGTGAATAAACAATATTATCTGTAGCATTTAAAGGTTTCTCGCGGTTTATTTGAGTGCGTTCAGCTAAACCACCGAAAAAAGTGGTTAAATGGCTGGTCAGCCGTACCATAAAGAGAACAATGATGCCGTAGTAAACCGGTGCATTGATGTTGGTTGCTGAACGCAGTCATTTCCTTTTTAGACGCGAAAAAACAAGTAAGTGGTTTTAATACGGAGCTTCTAATTTTATTTCCTTACGTTCTTAAACTCAAAATTTAGTAACAAATTATATAATTTTAAGCTTAGAATATCTTATTTTACACTCTCTCCGCGACACATAGTTTATATCTATAGTTTAATAAATATTTTAAAACGTTTTCTTGACCACATAGATATTAAGCCTTGGCTAATGAGCGCTGTTTACTTTGTTCGTTTCAATTGCGCGATTGCAGCTATCTGAAGAGTGCATGAATCATGCCACGTGAAGCCCTCGTCGGATGATGTGTAAAAACCTTGTGTGTTACCAACCAAAGATATTTTCATAAACTGTGGTTAGCGTCTGACACTAATTTGGCGCTAACCTCAGTTTATGAAACAAACATCGGTCTATTTTACCAGGTTTTTACATTTCGTCTGAAGCGGGTATAATTAAAAAAAATGTGGGATAATGAAACCGTGGTCAGTGTTTCACACGGAAAAGATTAAGCGTGATTTGGAACTTATCAAAGATTGTCAAACAAAGTTTCTTTTATTACACCGGGTTTTTATATAATACCCTCTTCAGACGAGGAATAGAAACCGGGTACAATAAACCGAAGATTGTTTCATAAACCGCAGTAAGAAGTGTTTTCCATGAAAAAGGTTAAGTGGTATATGACACTATAACTATATAATTTATGAAACAAACTTTGGTTTATTATACAGGGTTTCTAATCCTCGTCTGAAAAGGGTATTATACAAAAAATGGTATAATAAATGGTACTTGGTTTTATAAACTGTTGTTGTGTTTCACACTAAAATTATAACATGTAGTTTGGCGCAAAACCTCTGTTCCCTCCGCACCAGAGTTGCCACGAAATCTCATTTCAAGAGTCTCTATTTATTTCCAAATTTAGTTTCAAATGGATAAATACTTCAGCGTGAGTGGTGCACATTCCACCGTTAATGTAAATTTTAACGGTGCCTTAGCCAGTGATACGGGGCGGGGGCGAGGAAGGGGGCGTGGGCGTGGGCGTGGGCCCAGAAGAGGGCGTGGAACCGGAAGGGGTCAATCGGGCGCGGGCAGCGCACAAAATTTTGGCCGTAGCGGCGGCATCGGTAGAAGACGCCGATGCAATCATTGTCACCGCTACGGCCACCTAGGCCGTGATTGCTGGGGTCAACAAGGTATAGTAATTCATTCATTGCTAAACGATATAAAATGCTGTACGTATTCTAAAATTTTATTATTAATAAAACAGGCCCACGAAGCCAACAAGTGGCCACGCAAGTCGCGGCGGAGGGGGCGGCGCAGGGGCCGGTGGAGGGGGCGGCGCAGGAGCCGGCGGAGGGGGCAGTGGGGTCCCAGTTGCCCGTGTCATCGGGGGCGGAGGGCACCCAGGTGCCCCTACCGATGGATTCTGAGGGGGCGGAGGAGTCCCAGGTGGGGATGGAGTTGGGGGAGGCGGCGGGGTCAGAGGTGGCGCCTGTCGGTGAGGCGGCCGCTCCTAAAGACGCCGCTACGGTGGAAAAGCTCCTTCAGGAATTGAAGGAGCAGATGGATTCGTAAGTAGCTTTACAGGTTCTACCAGAGGGATTCTATCAAACTATTATGACTAGTATTAGCTAAGGACATCTAAAATTATAAAATTAACCTAAAAAATTAAGTGTTGGGCACAAAACAAATATAAGGTTCGAGATAGATGACCAATAGACCATTCCTGTAATGCCATAGGAAAGTAAACAGCACATAGGCAAGCCCGCCATATTAGGCTAGTTTCCCTCCCGATAAGAAGCACCACAAGCGCCCCTGTGAGTTGGTTTCCCGGCAAATATTTAATGGAATGGTCTACAGGGAAATTTTACCAAAAAGCTTATTTCATCAATACTTTTTCTGCTGTGTCTGATTTTAAAAGACGAAAGCTTTCCATTAGTAGACAAAACATTGATTTTACATCTTTAAAAGGGAGAATACAATGGTCATACAACCAAAAATAACTTCGAAATCATTGATAAGACTTATACCAATTAATTGATTGCCATTTTAAAAATTTCAAAAGTGTGCTCTCTAAGCATAATTCTAATTTTGGAGAAACGCTAACTGTACTTTTATGAAAAGCAATTAGTAATCAAAAAGGGGTGCTTAGAGTTTGCCTTTGCTTAGCAACAGCGTGCACTTTTAATCGTGGGAAAATAGGTTTTCAAAACAATACAGTAATTTTTTCTCTAAAATAAGAGGTTAGATTAGAGATATTCAAATTTTGTTAAGAAAATTACAATTATATTATGCAATTTACTTAGACCATTCTTAGGCTTAGAGAATCGACTTTTGATACCTTGAAAAATAATTAAAAACAGAAGTGGATCATATTACAGCTCCCTAGAAGTACTGGACGATATAACATCGCCGTGCATCAGCATTGTCTCCTAGCACTGAAGAGAAAAGGGTATATGCGAAACGCAGCGGCGAATTTGTGAACTAAACCAGAGGAATGATTTTGGCGCGAAAGAAATTTTTAATAAGCGGGGCAAGCAAACGGAAGTTATAGCGATTTCCACTGACTGCTCGCGGAGCGCTCCCATGGAGCCATATAAATGGGAGAAGTAGCTCTCGGCTTCGTTAAAGACTGTTTTTGCTAAATCAGGGTCTCCTATATTTATTGCTCCATGGGAGCGCTCCGAGAGCAGTCAGAGGAATTCGCTATAAGTGCAGCCAATGAGGAAAGGTTTGAGAGAGAAGAACGCGGAAGGAAACAAGTTGTTCCATGCATAGTGTTGGGTTGTGAATATAATAGTAGAAGTCCAATTTATTTTTCCGATTTTAAAACATAATTGGCGGTCTATAGGTATTTTTAAAACGCTTGTGTTGAAAAGGAAATTAATATGGATTCAAATTATCAAAATGGCCTTCATCATGCTAGAATATTTTTAATTTATCCCTAGAACAGCACTGAGCTTTCACCGACTTAAAGGTTTTTAGCGGGGATAGTTGGACCGATTTATTACTAATTAAAGGTAATAAGCGTCGACATAGAATTTTTTTTCCATTTTTAGGTGTGACAAATTTTTTCAATGCTTTCACGTTTTCCGTTTGCGAAAGATGCTGGTCAATATTTTTCAGTTTTACAAAACGTTTTAGTCGCTTACGGTTAGGTGCTTTTAATATCACATAGATCGTATTCAGATGTCTGTTTAGTTTGGGCATGCAACGATTGCAATTAGTTACATTAATCCTAGACGTTTTTACTAATTAGCAAAGAAACATAAGCCATTCTAAATGAAAATTATAACTATAACGCGATAACAATCTTCACAGTAATCACGACACTGACGGCGGTCTGACAGCCATTATCATCAACCGGAACTTCCGTAGGTTAAGCTAACTCAAGATCCGGGTTAATGGGAAAACTATACTTGTAAAATTGAGCTATAGATGGCGGGCTTGGATGTTTTGGAAGAAAACGCTGTTAACAAAAGCATAACCTGCGTCCAGTACTTATAGGGAGCTGTAATATGATTCACTTATGTTAAAAAGTAATTTGACAGTAGAATTTGCTGTAAATTTTATCAATGATTTTCATGTTATTTTAAAAATATAAATTTGATAAAAAATTGTTCTATGGCCAGTTCATACTCCCTTTAACAATCTTTTAACAGCTAGTCTTCTTAATTTTGAAACTTGCGCATAATTGTTTGATAATTTTCCTTTAGACTATGCCAATTTTTAATAATATATATTGATTTTACTGCAGGGTGGGAATCAATAAATAATTTTTTTTTAATGATAACTTTTTTAATTTTGAAAATATTTTTTTTTTAAAGAAAACAAACCATTTTCTCATTATTACTTTTTTTCCATATTGTAATTTTTTTCCCCATTATTATTATTATTTTTTTTGTAACAAAAACTTTTTTTTTCTGTTAAAAAATTTTATAATATATTTCTTTTCATTTTAACTATTATAAGTATTATTATTATTTTTTTACCAATAAAAGAACTATTGAAAAACAAAGAAATAATTTATTTATTTATTTAAGTCAAAATCTGAACCTAATTTGAATTTTAAAATCATTCGGAAGTATTTCCTGAATGTTTCACTATGCAGGCTGGTCTTATAATTAGTAGAAGAATCGATAAAAAAATCACTTGATTTTCCTCTTCACCCTCCCTTTAATGCAATTCGAAATTTGGTTTCGTTCTCAAATCTCAATCCAAGATAATTACTCCATAGAAAAAACCATTGTAAATGGCATGCAAAATGTTCCCTAGACCTGCCATAGAGTATAAATACTAGCTTGGAGAAGTTTCAGTAGAAACTTTCTATCGAGCAATGATGATGGGCTTACACTTACAGGAGCAGGCTCTGCAGGTCAGGCTAGGAAATAAGACAGGTTTACAAGTCAAAAACCAGTTTATTAATAGCTTGGACCACTTTTTTTATTCAAAACGTGAGGGTCACTGGTCCCAATCACTAGTTTATTAATTCCTACTTTTATTAAAAATTGATATGGGGACCTCTTTAATTATTTTCATTTTAACATAAATTTCGACTCCATGAGTCCAGTTGTGTATACAACCCTAAGCCGAGAGAGATTTTTTTAGAAGTCCTGGGACCAGTAGAAAAATAAATAGGGGAAGGGTCACTGGTCCCGGGACCAGTTTCATATTTAAGACATAGGGGTCACTGGTCCGGATGACTAGTTCAGAAATAAACCTTATTTCCAAGCCTGCTGCAGGTTTCGTCGTTGAGCGCGTGATCGAGTTGGCTAAATAGGCCCAGTGGGACAGTGACTGCAAGAAATAGATTTTTTGATCTACATGTGAACTAAACTGAACTGAATATTAAGTTCGTCCGGTCACGTTCTGCTGGTTGAAGCGCTTCAGGCAAAGACATTCACTTTACTCGTGAAAGGTTATAGGTAAGCCTAATTACATTTTCAAGAGTTTAAGTTTTAATTTTTTCAGTTGTGGAATTTGCTAAGCAGCATTTCAGTTCACTTGGGTTTGACGCTTTTCTAAAAGCGGACTAAGCTGTACATTGCTGTTTCTTAGCGTCTTTTTAAAGGTAAGGAAAATTTTCTTACTTCATTGTCTGTGTATTGTTTCAATTTGTGTTTTATGAGACCTTTTTTCGTGGCTCAACAGAGAGACCTTTTTTCGTGGCTCAACAAAGAGACCTTTTTTCGTGGCTCAACAGAGAGACCTTTTTTCGTGGCTCAACAGAGAGACCTTTTTTCGTGGCTCAACAGAGAGACCTTTTTTCGTGGCTCAACAGAGAGACCTTTTTTCGTGGCTCAACAGAGAGGCCTTTTTTCGTGGCTCAACAGAGAGGCCTTTTTTCGTGGCTCAACAGAGAGACCTTTTTTCGTGGCTCAACAGAGAGACCTTTTTTCGTGGCTCAACAGAGAGGGGGTCCTTTCTTGCTCTAAAAGAAGCTTTTCTGGCTTTGAAAGAGAACTAAAATGGTTTCTCAACGTGTTAAGAAACAAAAAGAACGCCTAAAACATATAAAGCGAATGGCGTTGAAAGACCAAGCTCAGGCTAGGATGAAAAAGATTTTGGAAAAATCTGCAACAAACCGAGTTAGGTGTAAAAGGTACTATTTAAAAAAAAACACCTCTCTCAGAGTAAAAAATCGAGTGATGGCCTCAATCGCAAGTCATTATTGACAAGTTCAACAAAAATACAAAAGGTTTTGCAGGCCCCTAAAATAGGTGGCGCTTCGCGACAAAGAAAAGGTGGTACGAACCCTACCAATTATTATGTTAAAAAAATCTCCTTCAACAAAGGAATTTTTAAAACAAAAAATAAAAAGATGATTGCCGAAAGTTTCAAGCGGTTTTTGATCACGCGACTTACGGAACGGTTGATGACGACAAAAACTTCTGCAAATTCATGTAAAAAGCAAAGTTCCAAATTTACATCCCACAAACTCCAATGCCAGTTGCTATCTGGAAAAACATTTCACTTAAAAAGGCAAATATATTCGGCCTTCCAGGCAAGACGTTCGTTACTTATTGAAGATTTCAAAAGTTTTGCCAAGAAAGTGCAAGAAATTGGATTGGTAGATAGTGACAATTTTATCAAAGTCATTGGAGGAAAAAGGCTTCACAATAGTCTTGAAGAAGCTTTTTATCACGAGACAACATATTTTACTTTGGGGAATGATGGCAGAATTTTAAAAAACGAGGACCACGAAACACGTTTTGAAAAGATTTTGCAGTTCGACGAAAATGGTCTTCTAATAAAGGTGCTACGAGAAAGCTCTCGTAGCGGCGAAAATGTTAATGAATTATGGGTTGATGAAACTGGTAATTTTATTGACCAGAAAAGACTGAACAGAGGCATTGAACGCTGCTTGCAAGTTAATGATTTCGGTGTTGTCACGAATCTATTCAATGCAGTAGAAAACGTTTCAAAGGACAAAAATCCCAAAGCGAATATCGTAATTAACGAATCTGGGTTTATTGAAACCAAAGAAAAAGCTTCTTATTGGGAATGCAGTGACATTTGCAACGTTAGAGAGCGGACTATTTTTAAAGTCATAGCTTTCATTAATCAGGCGGCAAAGGCCAGTGATAGCGTCTTAAATGAACTTTTGAGTTCTGATTTTGACGTTTGCTCCTACAAAAATAAGTTTTGCCAGAAATCCATTGTCAAATTGCCATCGGACGATTCAGATTTTGAAGTGCAAGTTCTTCCGTATCTTGGTCATTTCTTATATTGCTCTGAAAGCGAGGAATGCCAAAGTTACTTGAGAGCCTTCAGAGAATTGGCTTCGCATTACTCGGGGATCAGAACAATTTTGAGTAAACTCTACTCTGTTCGAGCGTTGCTTAGCGCTTTATCAACATTGACTGATGAGATAGATCATGGTGATTTCGAATCTCTTCAAAATGTTATACCCAAAATGAGAAAAATTGTTGAGGCACGTGGCTTGAAAATGTCGAATGCGGAAAACGAGGCGGCGAAAGGCGATGAAAGTGATATAAGGCCTTGTCTCGATGAGAGTGAAATCTTGGCTTTCTACAATAAACAATTTGCTAGAGCTGAGCGTGATATTAATGAATTTCACGACACATCTTGCGATTGTTGCGCTAGATTATTAAAAAATTCAGATTTGAGGACAGTGGAAAAACTGGGATGCACTTCAGTTTTTGACAACCACGCCTTTCTCATTTTAAGAGCTGGTTTGCTATTGAAAAATCCTGACTTTAGAGAAATGGACATGCTTTTATGCCCTTATTGTTCTAAAGAGTTGCGAAAGGGAAAAATTCCAATTAGATGTTTCCTCAACGGCTTGGGAGTTGACGTCCCTCCGACAGAAGTCACGAGTTTGAACATGTTTGAAAAGGCCTTAATTCAGCTTGTGAAAGCATTTCACACTGTGGTCCGGTTAGGTACCAAAACTAATTCCAACATGCAGTTTGGTGCGGTGAAAGCTTTGAAAGGTAGAATCATATACTTGCCAATTCCAGTCCAAAAAAATTTGGATATGATACCAACAGCACTGCCTAAAGATCACGAATTGCACGTCTTGGTTAATGGTCTGCCCACTAGTGACAAAAAGGTTTGGCAAAAAATTGTTCGCCTTGATGCTTTGAAAAGGGCCGTCACTGAGCTGAAAAAAATTAATCCCCTGTACAAAGACATAGATATTACTCAGATCAATGAGGATTATATTTATGGCACCGAAGAGATTAACGGAACTATTGAACATGAAAATTCATTAACTCCCGATGAATTAATGGTAAAAACGGATCCGCTGGCGCTGTTAAACAACCTCGACGAGGTCAATAAAATCGGCTTCACTACAGTTGAAAAAAATCCGCAAGCGGAATCGCACCAAATCGATATCGATGTTATCAACGATGGTGTGATCGAATCAAATCTTTCGCAAGACGACCGTTATAAAATTTTAACTCAACCTGAGGCACTGTTGCGAAAACTCTCAAAAGATGAAGTGAATGAGCTGTACGATCACTATACAATTCACCCGGTGAATGTTCAGCCGTCAAAAGATTTGTTGGCTTCTTACCAAATGAAGCGTGTCGAAGCCGAGCCTATCAGTAATTGGGACAAAAATCTAGAATACATGTCATTCGTGCACTTGTTCCCAATGGCTCGCTATGGCAAGCACGACGAAAGACCGTTTGGGAAAATGACGGAAACTGAATACCGACTTTCTCGTCTTTTGAACGCGAATCCAATGTTTAGACGAGATTATGCGTTCATGTTCCATTTATACCAAGAGGCCGAAATGAAATCCATTAACAGTAGTTTGAATTACGTTCTACGAGTGAAAAAACCCATGAACGTATCTGTCAATAATCTCGTGAATCAAGTTGAATCTCGAGACTCCGAGCTCGAGAGTAATTTAGCGACTTTCATGGGCCACATTCGAGGAACTAAGGATTATTGGTATAAAGTTCTCAAATGTGTTTTGGCCATGATTAGAGAGTATGGCCCACCTACTTGGCTTTTAACCTTTAATCCGGCCGAATACGATGACATTGAACTTCACGACCACCTACGACGGGTGAATGCTGACGTGCCAGGGATCGAATCTATGTCGGTGGCTGAACTATTAAATTTAGATCCACTTAGCGTCAGTTTGCATTTTCACAACAAAGTGAGGTCGCTACTAAACAACTTTGTGCTATGTAAAGAAAATCCGGTTCTTGGACCGATAGCGCATCATTTTGTGCGCGTCGAGTACCAATCTCGCGGCTTGGCGCATTATCATTGCTTGTTGTGGGCTGAGGAAGCTCCCATGATTGGTTCCTGTTCGGCAATAGCTATTTTGGAGTACGTGCAGAAGTATGTCACGTGTTCAATCCCAAAAGCTGCTGAAAGTCCAGAACTTTACCGGCTAATAAAAAAATTTCAAACACATAAATGTTGCAGCAGTTGCTACCGAAAGGTTAAGAGAGGAAATAAGGAGCTGAAAGTGTGTCGCTACGGTTTTCCTCGAAACGTAACAAACGTTGCGACTTTGAACTCTGTTGAATCAGTTACGCGTCATCGTAAAATGAAACGAGGCCAAAAACGTTTGTACGATTTGCCCAGAAATGAAAACGAAGTTTTTATCAATGACTACAATCCGGCATTACTTTTGGCTTTGAAAGCCAATATGGATTTGCAGTTTGTCGCCGATTCCTCGGAACAAGTGGCGATATACGTCACGTCGTACGTGACAAAGGGAGATCGGGCTGAAATGGATCAGTGTTTCGCTGAGTTGGCACACGAAAGCTTGTCAAAAAGATTGTTCGCTTATGGACTGAAATCTTTCACAAATAAGTCGGTCGGAATTTACGAAGCTTTGGACATGATGTTGGGTCAGAAATTGTTTCAAAAGTCTGACAGCACCAAGTTTATTAACACTAACGTGAAAGAAAACCGATGCAAAGTTTTGAAATGTTACAAGGATCTTGCACGCTTGAGGGAAATTGATCCTGACAGCGAAGACATTTGCCAAAAAGGGTTTGTGGACGACAAGTATCCCAACAGACCCGATAGTTTGGAAGATTTAAGCTTGCGAGAGTTCGGACGGTTTTACGATTACGTAAAGTACTCGGAGGGAGCGAAAAAATCTGAAAATGTAATCGAGTTGAAAAATAATCTCGGTTTGATGAGAAAGAGGATTAAGCCCTACATAATAGAACATTACGTTCACGACCCAATAGAGGAACCAGAAAAGTACTGCCACGCTCTACTAATTCTGTTCAAACCATGGCGAAACGAGACTGAGTTATTGGGCGAGTTTGCAACCTTCGCTGAAGCTTTCGAAAGCACATTATCAACGCTAAAACCCATGAGAGAATACCACGAGAAATTCTCGGTATCCAAAGAAGTTCTAAAGAAGCGCAAAGCCTCCGAAAAGGCTAAAGAGATTGCCGCGATTTCGGATGCAGAAAGCTATGACGATGAAAATGCCCTTCAAGGGAAAGAAATCGTCGTTGAAACAGAAAATGCGATGCATGATGTCGAAGCCGCTATGGAAATTGATTTCGAGGGCACGGCACTAGACCAAGTTGCGTTACTCAACAATGATCAAAAAAGGGTTTATGACAAAGTCATGGATCACTTCACTCAAGAGGGAGGAAAATTTGAGAATTTCTGCCACTTTGTATCTGGTCCGGGCGGCACTGGAAAGTCCTTTCTTATTGCTACTATCGCCAACGCCGTTAGACGTCACTTTAAAAATGCCGGTAGCGTCGCGATAGCCGCTCCTACGGGCTTGGCTGCCCTAAATGTCAACGGCGTAACGTTGCACAGATTACTTATGTTGCCAGTAGAACATGGGCGTACCGCGGAATACCATTCCCTCAATTCCGAAAATATTTCCATTATGAAACAAACTCTGGGAAATTTGAAACTCTTGATTGTCGATGAGATTTCTATGGTGTCTTCGGTACTACTAACTTACGTTCATTTGAGGCTAAATGAATTTTGGGAAATGAACAAGCCTTTCGGCGGTGTGGTTTGCGTTCTTGTTTTTGGAGATTTCTTCCAATTGCCGCCTGTACAGGGTAATCCTGCGTTTTTAAAAGTCACTTCCCAGGAAGCTAGACTAAGATTTAATAGCATTGGAGGCACTGATCTTTGGAAGTATTTCGGATACGATGAACTAACGCAAAACGTTCGTCAGGCGGACGACCGAGTTTATGGCGACCTTCTTAACCGAATTAGAGTCGGAACTGTTACGAAAGATGACGTTTCAACCTTAGAAAGTAGACTAGTTACGGGAGGGAACAAAATTCAGGTGGCTATGAATCTTTACCTTAAGCTGGTTAAAGAAGGATTTCATCCCATCTGTTTGATGCCGAAATTGGCCATGTGCGATAAATTCAACATAAAAATGCTAGAGGAAAGCCGACAGAAAGTTGAATGCGTTCAATGCGAAGACAAACTCGTTGATTACGACAAAAAAATTACCAAAAACATTGTCAGGAGATTGAAAATGTTAGACAATGAGCCGTCAAAAACTGGAGGTCTAGAGAGCAAGCTGTATCTCTGCGTTGGATCTCGAATAATGGTTAGGAGAAACATCAATTTTGAAGAAGGTGTTATTAACGGCACCATGGCCATTATAACGGGATTCCAAAAGAACGACAGTGGGAACATCACTGGTATCCGTATCAGAGTAGATCGGGAACCAAGCGACGAGAACAATAAGCCCGACTTTTTAGTCGAGAAAATGAGCGTCAAGTTCTTGCTAATGACCAATTTATACGTCAAACGAACGCAATTTCCGGTAATCTTGGCATATGCCATTACTATACACAAAAGCCAGGGAATGAGTTTAAAATGCGCAATTATGGATTTGGGATCAAATTTATTTGGAACTGGCATGGCATACGTCGCTTTATCGCGAGTGACTTCCTTGGCCGGTCTCCATCTCTTGCAATTAGACCCGAATAAAATTACGGCAGATGGACGAGCCATTGCGGAGTATAACAGGCTGCGTCAAAAACACAGACCTGATCTTCCACTTATAGAAATCGTCGGGTCGGAAGGAAAGAGAGGTACAAAAAGGCCGACGTCGAGGTGTATTTTAGAAGTTGAAGGAGAGAGATCTGATGAAACGGCAAAAGAAAGACCAAATAAAAAGATCAGACTAGGTCTTCAGAGTATAGACATTTTTCCCTTGAAGGGATTTGAAAATGGAGATGGAGTAACGTGCTACGCAAATAGCGTTTTGCAATTGTTGTTACTGATTCCGGAATTAAGGAACATTATTAAAGAGCACAAAGGATCATTGAGCGATAAGCCCATTTTGACTTGCCTTCGTAACACTATTGAGCATGTTGAAAATTCCAATGAGAGTTTCAGCGACGATGGTTTCAATTTGCGAACGGCTGTTGGGTTGCCTTTTACCCACAACGAACAGCAAGATGCTAGTGAATTCTTATGGGTTCTCTTGCCAAGACTTTGCGAAGAAATGGAAACTCCTGACTCTAACGCTCTACGGGAACTATTATGGACAAAGTCGCAAAACGTTACCAAATGCCCCAGCTGTCACCTGGAAAAAAGTTCTGGAAACATTATCCAAAGCTGCATCTTCACTCTTCCTTTGCCAAACCTCTGTAAAATTGATTGGAAACTATTAGTCGAAAGGATGAGACCAACAATGATGCCTTGCGAAACTTGTAAACGCAGAGAGATTGATGAACGTGATGTATTGATTTCAGCCGGTAAGTACGTATTTCTGTGGTTTCCAAGAGATACTGTAGTAAATGGTCACCCAATTAAGATTTTAACCAAAATATCTGGATTCGAAAATCAGAAAGTGGTTTTAAACCACAGCGTTTACAAAACTAGGGGCGTGATCATTCATAAAGGTTCTTCTTTAAACCAAGGTCACTATCTAAACTTTATTCGAAAAGATAACAGCTGGTACGAGGTTAGTGACACAACAATCACCAAGCGAGACAGATTCCTCAGTAACTTGACTGACGTCTCAATCATCCTTCTAGAGAAAGTCTCTCTTTTTTAAAGAGAACCCAGCAAAACTGGCGTTGTTCAGAGTGATCAATAAAAAGTGGTAAATTAAGGAAACATGGGAAATTTGCCCTTGAAATATACGCAGATATTGGCGTAAAATGTTACCGAGAAAATAATGAAATTGCAGGGGAAAAACTTGGGAGAAATTGTGGGGAAAAAACTAGGAAGAAATTGTAGGGAAAAAACTAGAAAGCAATTGTTGTAAAATAACGGAGATATAAAGGAAAATATAAATTATCTAGCAAATACTCCATTCAAATATTAAGTAGGAACTTTATTATAATTTCATGGTTTCTGAGTTCAACAAAACTAATCAAAATCAAATGTTATAACTTCACTATTGCGAGTTAAATTCCAGCAATTTTGAAATTCATCCAAGATACAGGAAATAGTTATAGTTATAGAAGTTATATACAAACCCCCAGAAGTGAGATGAGACTAGAAGTGAAGGGCTCTAGCATTGATAGTAGATCCTGGCACTAGTGAACAAATTTCAGGATTTTACGCCGCTTCCCAAGCGCTAAAACTAGAGAGAAAAAAATTGGTCGAGTTCCAAAAACATTTCCTACCCCTTTCCCCTCAACCTAAAGCGGCGGAACACGGACCCGGCTCCTTGAATCTAGTTCGGCCGTCTACCACCGCGAGCGTCTCACGTTTTGGAGGGAAAATTCTGAAACCGCCACCAGAGGGCCAACCGTTGGTGTGTTATCAAGAATATTCACTTTCGCCGAGTGAAGAATTTGGTTAGCTCAGTACTTCTGGTTTCATCTCACTTCTGAAACCCCCAAGAAACTAATTCCCTGGCGACTATTGCTATTGCTAAATATTCCCCGCAAACGAAGAACGCTTAGGAATATTCCAAAATGAAACTTTTCCGTTTTAATTTCAATATATCATTAACATAGTTCGCAAAATCACCAGCGCCAATTAAATCTAGGAACATTAAATTATATAATGCTGCCAAACAAAACAAGGGGATCTAGCTCATAATTAAGCCATATCACTTGTGATCTCTCGCCATCCCTGATTCAATCAATTTTCTCTTACTGAAATATCCTCTAGTATACGGGTGAATGGGGGGGCGGGCGGGTATTTTTCCTTTGCCAACGATGCAACGTGGATCACACTTGTCTAAGGCCATACTTACTTCCGTTAAAAAGATACTGCGGCCATAATCTTCCAAGCACGCGCCTAGACAATCCTCTTTAGGCTCTTTCCCTCTGACCGCTTCAATCTCCTTTTCTCTCTCTTGAGGCTGATTTAGCACCGTTAAAAGTATTATAGACATCGTCTTCAAGCTCTTCTACTCATGATGCATTCCTCAAAAATTCTCATTGATATATGTATAGAGTGTACACAACAAATAAAAAATTTTATTCTACATTTCAAATACTGTCATTTTTAAACTAACTTTATATATAAAATACAACATTATACTTATCGAAAACTATGTTATTGGATATGAGTTCATATAATTAACGATACTTAAGTACTTCTTTAAGCTATTAGAAATAGATCAACCCCAAATGTATGTCAGTACATAAAACATGAAATTATTCAAATTTTAATTACATTAAGACTGAAGGGACAGATATTATAAAAAACGTCTTGGTTTGGACCAAGGCCGAAAAAACAAACGATATGTCTGAGGTTTATCAATTGACTGAAGTTTCAGATATTGCAATTTCTTTTTAAATTATTTTTATTCCTTTAATCCTTAATCAATATTTGATTCAATCAACTGATTTTTACTGTTAATCGATCTATTCCCTCTAAATTAATTTAAAAAAATACATATCTACGCTTTTTCAAGAATAATTCCATTTTCCGAAAACATTTTATCATGAAATTAATTATTTTGAAGGGATTTCGTGTCGATGCTCTTTAACTTCTAAGCACCTTGACGGACACAGTTTTAATTCTTGCTGCCTTGACAAATTTTCAAGTTTGCACCAAAATAGTTTAAATCTGTTGTAAGTTGCTGAGAAATTATGATAAAGAATTTATTTTGCTCAAACTAATTTATAAACTTATGTCGTCTACTTAAGACAAAGCAACAACCTCGGTCATGTGTGGTTTCTTTTAATAGGTAGCTCTCCTTTTATGCACTGGAAAAATATGACATCGGTATAATTATAACCAAAGGAAAAGGTAAATACTTCTCAGTTCCAATGACTTGTTATTTCCCGAGGAAATAAAATGGTTGAACACATCATACCTTACCAGTTCTGCCAAGGACCGATCACACAGAAATTACATAAGGATAAACTAAAACACAGGGGCGATGCCGCCATTGGGGTCTTCTCCCTCTCGCCTAGAAGCACCGCTATAGGCAGTGCGAGTTGACTTGCCTCCCGCCTGTAGTGAACTTTGGCACCGTCTGGCGATGGCCCTTGGTGCAAGGAAGAATACCCCAATGGTCGCCTCGCACCTGTGTGTTTTCCGAAATGGTCTCTACGCCTGATAAAATGATTACGCGTAATACGTAACCGGTGTACAAGTTGCGCCAACAATGTAGTAAGGGTTCCAAATCTAGATTGAGTTATGGCCAAGAAGCTTTGATGTTCGGAGAGGGAAACTGCAGTGCAACCTTTCTTTCATAGTCGCGACAAAAAATGTAACATCTCGATATTCGAAGTTAAATGTATAAATTCGTGCCCCCAATATATGCATCCACTATTAAATATTTACATTTTCCTTTCGAGTTATATCAAAGATCGCTTGCTCTTTTTAGACACTTCGTATAATATTTCAAATATTCAATATTCATTCCCCAACACGTACTCCCTTCAAAATAATTAATTTCATGATAAAATGTTTTCGGAAAATGGAATTATTCTTGAAAAAGCGTAGATATGTATTTTTTTAAATTAATTTAGAGGGAATAGATCGATTAACAGTAAAAATCAGTTGATTGAATCAAATATTGATTAAGGATTAAAGGAATAAAAATAATTTAAAAAGAAATTGCAATATCTGAAACTTCAGTCAATTGATAAACCTCAGACATATCGTTTGTTTTTTCGGCCTTGGTCCAAACCAAGACGTTTTTTTATAATTATTGGACTGACTCCATGATCGCTCTAGCCTGGGTAACCGGTAACACCAACCAATGGAAACCATTTGTTTCAAATCGCGTCACCGAAATACAAAAATTAACCCAAAAAGATAATTGGTATCATTGCCCCGGAATTTGCAACCCCGCAGACTTACCAACCAGGGGGATAAAGGCAGGGGATTTGAAAAACAGTAGTTTATGGTGGCAAGGGCCAGCTTGGCTTAAACAACCAAAGGAAAATTGGCCAAAAACCGCACAACCATATATAGATGTAGAGTCCATAGAGAAGGAATGGAGGAAAATTACCTTAGCCGTTACAGTAACTGAAAAATATGGCGTCCAAAATTTAATTGACCTAAACAATCACCACAACCTAAATAAAGTTTTGTGCATCACCGCCTACCTCTTCCGTTTTATAAACAAGGCCAAAGGCTTGAGAAAAGAAACAGGACTAATAAACGCAGAAGAATTAATAAAATCAGAAAAGATTTGGATTAAGTCAGTTCAGTTAGATGAGTTTGGACCTGAATTGAGATCATTAAAAATGGGGGAAGAAATTAATACCAATTCCAAAATAGCTTCCCTACGACCAATCCTTAACGAATCAGGTTTAATTTGTGCTGGCGGACGACTAGAAGAGTCATCATTATCCTACGCGGAGAAATACCCCGTTATTATGACCAAAAACCAAAGGCTAGCAAAATTTATTGTTATCAGAAGCCATTCCCAAATTTTCCACGGGGGGGATAAATGATATTGTCGCCCAAGTCAGGGAAGGTTACTGGATTCCAGCAGTAAGACAATTGGCCAAGACCATAGAAAAAGATTGCGTCACCTGTAAAAGATTCCGAGCTAAGTTGGGTGAAATGCCAACCGCTCCCTTACCAAAGGACCGAATAGAAGAGTCCCTACCCTTCTCAATTCTTGGGATTGATTTTGCAGGACCATTGATAGCGAAAGTTAATAACAAAGAGCAGAAAACCTATATTTGTTTAGCCACCTGCGCGGTAACGCGAGCAATTCTACAGGGCCGGTAGGCCCTTGTAGATATGACTTGATACTCTTTTGTAACGTTAAAGCAAAATTCACATGCTTTTACCAATTTTCCTATGGAGATTAACATGGGGTTTTTCGTGATATTTAACCACCTCTAACTGAAAAACTAGAGCGAAGTTACTTTTCGGAATACTCTTAATTTAACAATTAAGCATTCAGGGTGTGCGATCGGCTAGTCTAATCAGAAACAATTAAGTCTAAGTATGTTAATTTTAGTAAATTACTGAAGTACGGCTTTTGAGTTAAACGTCAGGTTAACCTGTTAGCGCGCTGATACCCATTTCTTCAATTTTCAAGCATATTGAGAACAAGGGAGGGCCTAGCTTTGTGCCTAATAACAAGTTAAGTTGACATTTTCAGTTTGATTCATTCTGTGGAAGTTGAACCATGGAGCCTGAATCTTAAAAAGATACAGGGTCCATGGTTGAACTTGTTTTGAGCAGTCGACGCTTGTTTAGTATTTTACCGGCTCAAAATATTTATTTCATTTTATAAATTTTCTGTAACACTCTTGCTAAGAAACACTTTGCTATCAGGTCGAAATTTTGTTTAATAAAGCAATCCAGGTATAAAACTAAAGGTAATTGATTTCATTATATTATAAGATATTGGTTTTTGGATGTTCTTTAAGACCAAGGCTTAGGTTTCTTATGTATTGTATTTGTATATATTCTTGATTCTCGGGACTCGGAGAACCCAGTTACACTTACCCAGCTTCCGAGCCTCCAGTGTCGTCTAGTTTGGCTTACGCTCTCGTGTTTTTAAGCTGAAGGTTATGTTGCAACGTTTTTGGTTTACAGACTTGGATAATTTTAATAATAGTGATGCTTCTTGATCTTTTCTCTTTAGGATAGTAACAGTATGTTGTAGAAAAAGAGCTGCTACTTGAATTACTTATCTTTATTTTATTTTAGAAGTATTATTAAAATTTGAGAAGCTCCGCAACCGTTACAATAACTGTTTCTATAGCAGTTAATTCAGCATTCCTTTGAGGTATACAGGGTTTTATTATTTGTTAATCTCACTAAAATGCTACTAATTGTGAAGGTGTGTGGTATAATTCCTGAAACTCAACCAATGTAGAGGACGACATCATTCGTTAAAACAATTTTTTCCTGTTGCAACAGGCCGTATATGATATTTCGTTTTATAAATTATTTGTTACCGAGAGTGGATTGTTTAATTCGGAAATATAAGTAACAGTGGTGCAGGTTAATCCAGGAGAACATCGTCTTTACGTAATTTAATTAGTCAAAAAAAATTATAAAAACGTAACCATGTGGGAAACAGAGGGTTACGTTCGCTATTTCCACAGTCCTCATTGCCATTTGTTTATTTGTCGGAATTGCTATGAATTGTTTAGGTATTTATTAAATTACTGGTATTTAAGCGAAACTATGGAATCGCATCATTCATTAACATTGTAAACTTTGTAGTGATCCCTTGTAACGGGCTCCCCGTTACAACATATTTTATTGTTAATCTTCACGTTACCGCAAATTTAGCACGGGGCCATGTGTTGGAACTAATTAAAAACTCATCTAAACAAGCTCAATTTATAAGCTAAATCAATATTGCCAAACCATAATCCTTCATTAATTTCAACTCAATTAAGCCTAAAACCTTTAAATTGAACTTAATCAAGATATACCTTTAAATTGAACTTAATCAAGATATACCTTTAAATTTAACTTAATCGAGATCGAGATATACCTTTAAATTTAACTTAATCGAGATCGAGATATACCTTTAAATTTAACTTAATCGAGATATACCTTTAAATTAAACTTAATCGAGAAATACCTTTAAATTTAACTTAATCGAGATATACCTTTAAATTAAACTTAATCGAGATATACCTACAAATTAAACTTAATCGAGATATACCTACAAATTAAACTTAATCGAGATATACCTTCAAATTAAACTTAATCGAGATATACCTTCAAATTAAACTTAATCGAGATATACCTTAAAATTAAACTTAATCGAGATATACCTTTAAATTAAACTTAATCGAGATATACCTTCAAATTAAACTTAATCGAGATAAACCTTTAAATTAAATTAAACTTAATCGAGATAAACCTTTAAACTAAACTTAATCGAGATAAACCTTTAAACTAAACTTAATCGAGATAAACCTTTAAACTAAACTTAATCGAGATATACCTTTGAATTAAATTAAACTTTATCGAGATATACCTTTGAATTAAATTAAACTTAATCGAGATATACCTTTAAATTAAATTAAACTTAATCGAGATATACCTTTAAATTAAATTAAACTTAATCGAGATAAACCTTTAAATTAAATTAAACTTAATCGAGATAAACCTTTAAACTTAAATAAAATTAAGGTGAAATTAACCCAAAACACGATTTTTTTGGTTCAATTCATGGATACCTTATTTAATTAAAATTAAAACTAAACTTATCTTTCACTCAGTCTCAATTTTCCTTTAATCTTTACAATTAAATGAGGATTCAAGTCGATATTTACACCCATTTCAAATCCATATTTACACCCATTTCAAGTCCATATTTACACCCATTTCAAATCCATATTTACACCCATTTCAAGTCGATATTTACACCCATTTCAAGTCCATATTTACCCCCATTTCAAGTCCATATTTACCCCCATTTCAAGTCCATATTTACCCCCATTTCAAGTCCATATTTACCCCCATTTCAAGTCCATATTTACCCCCATTTCAAGTCCATATTTACCCCCATTTCAAGTCCATATTTACCCCCATTTCAAGTCCATATTTCCCCCATTTCAAGTCCATATTTACCCCCATTTCAAGTCCATATTTACCCCATTTCAAGTCCATATTTACCCCCATTTCAAGTCCATATTTACCCCATTTCAAGTCCATATTTACCCCCATTTCAAGTCCATATTGACCCCCATTTCAAGTCCATATTGACCCCCATTTCAAGTCCATATTGACCCCCATTTCAAGTCCATATTGACCCCCATTTCAAGTCCATATTGACACCCATTTCAAGTCCATATTGACACCCATTTCAAGTCCATATTGACACCCATTTCAAGTCCATATTGACACCCATTTCAAGTCCATATTGACACCCATTTCAAGTCCATATTGACACCCATTTCAAGTCCATATTTACCCCCATTTCAAGTCCATATTTACCCCCATTTCAAGTCCATATTTACCCCCATTTCAAGTCCATATTTACCCCATTTCAAGTCCATATTTACCCCCATTTCAAGTCCATATTTACCCCCATTTCAAGTCCATATTTACCCCCATTTCAAGTCCACATTTACCCCCATTTCAAGTCCATATTACCCCCATTTCAAGTCCATATTGACCCCCATTTCAAGTCCATATTGACCCCCATTTCAAGTCCATATTGACCCCCATTTCAAGTCCATATTGACACCCATTTCAAGTCCATATTGACACCCATTTCAAGTCCATATTGACCCCCATTTCAAGTCCAATTTGACGCCCATTTCAAGTCCAATTTGACACCCATTTCAAGTCCATATTGACACCCATTTCAAGTCCATATTGACGCCCATTTCAAGTCCATATTTACCCCCATTTCAAGTCCATATTTACCCCCATTTCAAGTCCATATTTACCCCCATTTCAAGTCCATATTTACCCCTTTTCAAGTCCATATTTACCCCCATTTCAAGTCCATATTTACCCCCATTTCAAGTCCATATTTACCCCCATTTCAAGTCCATATTTACCCCCATTTCAAGTCCATATTTACCCCCATTTCAAGTCCATATTTACCCCCATTTCAAGTCCATATTTACCCCCATTTCAAGTCCATATTGACCCCCATTTCAAGTCCATATTGACCCCCATTTCAAGTCCATATTGACCCCCATTTCAAGTCCATATTGACCCCCATTTCAAGTCCATATTGACCCCCATTTCAAGTCCATATTGACCCCCATTTCAAGTCCATATTGACACCCATTTCAAGTCCATATTGACACCCATTTCAAGTCCATATTGACACCCATTTCAAGTCCATATTGATTTCAAGCCCATTTCAAGTCCATATTTACCCCCATTTCAAGTCCATATTGACACCCATTTCAAGTCCATATTTACCCCCATTTCAAGTCCATATTTACCCCCATTTCAAGTCCATATTTACCCCCATTTCAAGTCCATATTTACTCCCATTTCAAGTCCATATTTACCCCCATTTCAAGTCCATATTTACCCCCATTTCAAGTCCACATTTACCCCCATTTCAAGTCCACATTTACCCCATTTCAAGTCCATATTTACCCCCATTTCAAGTCCATATTGACCCCCATTTCAAGTCCATATTGACCCCCATTTCAAGTCCATATTGACCCCCATTTCAAGTCCATATTGACCCCCATTTCAAGTCCATATTGACACCCATTTCAAGTCCATATTGACCCCCATTTCAAGTCCATATTGACACCCATTTCAAGTCCATATTGACCCCCATTTCAAGTCCAATTTGACGCCCATTTCAAGTCCATATTGACCCCCATTTCAAGTCCATATTGACACCCATTTCAAGTCCATATTTACCCCCATTTCAAGTCCATATTTACCCCCATTTCAAGTCCATATTTACCCCCATTTCAAGTCCATATTTACCCCTTTTTCAAGTCCATATTTACCCCCATTTCAAGTCCATATTTACCCCCATTTCAAGTCCATATTTACCCCCATTTCAAGTCCATATTTACCCCCATTTCAAGTCCATATTTACCCCCATTTCAAGTCCATATTTACCCCCATTTCAAGTCCATATTTACCCCCATTTCAAGTCCATATTTACCCCCATTTCAAGTCCATATTTACCCCCATTTCAAGTCCATATTTACCCCCATTTCAAGTCCATATTTACCCCCATTTCAAGTCCATATTTACCCCCATTTCAAGTCCATATTTACCCCCATTTCAAGTCCATATTTACCCCCATTTCATGTCCCAAATTAAAACCCCTATTAATCTCATATCAAACCCATGTTCACCCCATTTCAGGACCATACGCCTGATTTACAGGAATATTTATAGTCGTGTTCAGTGGGACTTCACTACCTTTCCTATTGTGTATGTACACGTTGAAGGCTTTCTTATTATATCAATCCTGAATGAACACGATTATAAGTTAATGCCGTTAAAATTATCCAAATGAACTCTTTTGGGCAACAACTAATGGAGTCAGATTGGTTTTAATAATGAGCATGTTTTACTTTTTAAAACATCACTTAAAAACCTTTCTGAGTTTTGTATGCACAATTTTTTAAAAATACATGCTTTCAATTATTGCTTATTGGAAATTATTTCATGGCATAAAAATTTTAATTTTATTATTTAATATTAGGTCATTACTAAACAACGCGGGCCTTTTCCAAAAAAAATCGTTTATTTTTCAAGGTCCTTCAACTAAAAACGTTGAAAATATTGCTTGTTTTATAGGTCGGGTTAGGTAAGGCATATGTTAGTTAGGTTACGTTTCATTGAGACACAAATTTCAAGCATTGTGCCTCTTAATAGTAGAAGTATTTATCCTATAAATGCTACAAATTTAATAAAAAAATAGTTCAATAATAACAAACGTTTTATCGTTGACAGCGTTTAAAAAAAAATATTTGCTTTTAATAATATGTAATAATATAGGCACTATATTACGTTAGAAAATTATTTTTGGGAACTCATTCTATGTTCAAACTTCGTTTAAGTTCGTTACAGTGTTACGTAATTTGACTTAAAAATTAAAATAAGCGAATCGCTTTATAACGGTCCATTTCTGCGACTTAAAAATATTTCATTCTTCTAAACTATAAATTTTGCTTAATGTTTTACAAAATAGATGGGATTTTTGCTCATTTATATAACCACTCAATCTTTATAAATTAATCAGACCTAAATGGGTCAATAGGGCCTTAAAACGGGGGAAATAGGGTCTTTAAATGGGTAAACAGGGACTTGAAATGGTGTATTAACGGGTTTGTTTTACACCATAAACGTGGTGCTAAATATGGAAAAAATAAATATTTAACAACTATTTCACAGTTTTTCACTTCACTTGGTTTGATAATGTGACATAGGTAGCGTACTTTTTTCCTACTTTTAACACCATTTAACTAAGTCAGAGCTGTGCTAATTAGCTGACTACTAATTGAATTAGAATTAGCAATTAGGTAAATATTTATGAACTAATTAATTAGCCAATTAGCAATTAGACTGAGAAACTAATTAAATTCAATTAGAAATTAGCCATTTATTTATCAATCTAATTAATTAGAATTACTAATTTCTAATTAATTACTTGTCTAATTAAGGAAAAAATGAAACCATAGGTAAACAAAAAGTTTAAAAGTGCCCATGTATTTAGTATTTTGGTAATGCAAAGTTTAATGTTTAAATGGCATTGAAAAACGGGTATGGAAGCCGTGAATTATTAACGAAAAATGAGACAAGCCTCGAGCCTTCCGTCATGTTAAAATTTGTTTCATTTCTTCATTTTCTTGCCACAGTTCCTATAATGGACTTTGAGTAGTAAATCCATGGGCACTGCTATTAATTCGAGAAGGAAAAACAGTCGAAATATCGAAATAGGACAGTTACGATTTAAGAAATTTCTACTATTATTCTCTCATGTTTTGAGGAGCTGAAATATTTAGAGTAGCACTAAGGTTTCCTCATCGATATAATAAGGCCGTTTTCATATTCAAATAGATGAATCAAGAGTAAATTCCTTGATTTTTAGTTTCTACTAAATTAAAAGATTAATTGAGAATCCAATTGGCTAATTAGTTAATCCTAAATCGAATTAAAATTACCTTTCCTATTCATATTAATTAATTAGAATTACTTCTCCATTAGCACTAAGGTAATTAAAATTCAATTACCATTTTCAATTAGTAAATGTTGCCAATTAATTAGAAATTCAATTAGCTTACTAATTAATTAGCACAGCTCTGAACTAAGTAATATTAGAAGTTCAACAGATTGCCTAAAAAAGATGTTAAAACCACTGTAAATGGTGCATAAATGCCTAATATTTCCTTAATACTTGCAAATAATATTAGAAAATGGCGTCAATTGATCATAAAAATGGGGTTAAAGTACACCATAAATGATGTCTTTTTTGGCACCGGAAAAAACAGCATAAATGGTGTTTGAATGCACCGTTATATTTTAGAGTGCAATGGGATGACGGTAAAGCAAACATAATTATTCAAAATTTAATTACATTAAGACTGAAGTGACAGATATTATAAAAAAACGTCTTGGTTTGGACCAAGGCCGAAAAAACAAACGATATGTGTGAGGTTTATCAATTGACTGAAGTTTCAGATATTGAAATTTTTTTCTAGTTATTTCTATCCACTCAATCCTTAATCAGTATTTAATTCAATCAACTGATTTTACTGTTAATCGATCTAGTCCCTCTAAATTAATTGAAAAATTATATCTACGCTTTTTCAAGAACAATTACATTTTCCGAAAACCTTTTATCATGAAATTAATTATTTTGAAGGGATTTCGTGTCGATGCTCACTAACTTGTAAGCACCTTGCCCGACATAGTTTTAATTGTTGCTGGCTAAACAAATTTTCAAGTTTGCACCAAAAGAAGTTTAAATCTGTTTTAAGTTGTTGA
This sequence comes from Phalangium opilio, assembly GCA_019434445.1. Taxonomy (NCBI): domain Eukaryota; kingdom Metazoa; phylum Arthropoda; class Arachnida; order Opiliones; family Phalangiidae; genus Phalangium; species Phalangium opilio. The sequence continues at coordinate 117,240 of JAEQBA010002709.1, forward strand.
TAACTGTCGTTTACAGTGAATGTCGTCTACTTAAGACAAAGCAACAAAGTTTATCCTGTGTGGTAAAGGGTAAAGATCACATAAACAGAAATACTTCTCAGTACCAATGACTTGTTATATTCATTTCCCGCGGAAATAATATGGTTAAACACATCATTCATTACTAGTTATGCCAAGAAGGTCACATTTAACTCCGACACCCCTTCCCTTCCTCTATTTTCCCAATATATGGCGTTTTATAATAACCAGTGGTTCCAGTGTATGGGTCATCTGAGCCGTCGCAACACACTCAGCCAATAGATGGAAACCTTTTCACATTAGTAAACGGTACATGACACTCCAGACTTGCCCACCAACCTTATTAACCCAACACTATAAAACATTCGTGTACATGAATGATTATGGTTATGGCTTGAAACTCGCTAGCGCCCGAACGACCGATCACTCAGTGTAATCGGTGTACATTTGTAAGTGAGTAGACCATATTGGAAATTACATACAGAGAAACTAAAACACAGGTGTGATCCCGCCATTGGGGTGTTTTCTCTCATTCTCTCGCTCGCTTAGAAACACCGCTATAGGCAGTGCTAGTTGACTAGCCTCCTGCCCGTAGTGAACTTTGGCACCGTCTGGCGATGACCCTTGGTGCGAGGGAGAATACACCTCGCCCCTGATCTTTGCGCTTGCTAAAATGATTACGCGTAATACGTAACCGGTGTAAAAGTAGCGCCAACAATGTAGAAAGGGGTGGTGACGTTTCAAATGAAGACTGAGTTATGACCAAGAAATTCTAAAGTACGGAAATGGAAGTTCCAGTGCAACTTTACCTTCATAGAGGCGGCAATAGAAATGAAGAATTTCTATATACGAAATTAAATGTATAAATTCGCGCAACACCCTGGTTTGGCATCTATTAAATATTTACATTTTCCATTCGAGTTATACCTCTGGTTATACCAAAGTTCGCTTGCTCTTTTTAGACATCCAGTAGAACATTTCAAATATTCAATACTAATCCCTCAACACGTACTCCCTTCAAAATAATTAATTTCATGATAAAAGGTTTTCCGAAAATGTAATTGTTCTTGAAAAAGCGTAGATATGTAATTTTTCAATTAATTTAGAGGGACTAGATCGATTAACAGAAAAATCAGTTGATTGAATTAAATATTGATTAAGGATTGAGTGGATAGAAATAACTAGAAAAAAATTTCAATATCTGAAACTTCAGTCAATTGATAAACCTCACACATATCGTTTGTTTTTTCGGCCTTGGTCCAAACCAAGACGTTTTTTTATAATCCATCTTGAACTTGTACCCTCGCTTAGCACAGAGGACTTTCTCTTGGCCTTCAGTCGAATAATAGCTAGGAGGGGGTGCCGTCTGTTGTCTACACAGACAACGCAAAAACCTTTAAAAAAGCTCATTCAGACCTTAAAACCATTTGGCAAACCCTTAACCAGTCAAAATTAAAAGAATTTTTGGAAACCACACTATTCAGTGGAAATTTATTATTGAACGTGCCGCTTGGTACGGGGGCTGGTGGGAACGGCTAGTCCTGTCCACCAAAACCTGTCTCAAGAAATGCATACCAGAGCTTCCCTAACCTACCACGAAATAGAAACGATTCTAATCGAAACCGAGGCTTTAATCAATTCACGACCCATTACCTATTCTTACAACGATATAAATGAACCCACTCCACTGTCGCCTCCGAATTTCTAACGGGGCGTAGATTAATGTCTTCACCTCCAATAACTTGTAAAAACCAAACAATTCCAAAAACACGCCTTGAGATAACCAAAAGATTAAAGTATCGCGAGCATTTAATTGAAAAAATTTGGAAACGATGGAGACATGATTACCCACCGCGCGAAAACCGCGAAAAATCAATCCGTATTTAAAATCGGAGACGTGGTATTAATCCACGAAGACAAAGTGCCAAGGCATATGTGGAACCTTGGTTTAATAAAAGAAGTGATAATAGGGCGGGACGTTAAAATAAGATGATGTCTCGTCAAAACCCCAAACGGAAATTGCATCAGGCGCACCATACAGCACCTGTGCAATTTAGAAATTATCGATAAGTAGGAGCGCGAAAACCCTTGGTAATATTTGACCTCTACCGTTATGTCATATATTACCGGGGGATTGTAAAAAATTGATTTCGCGATTGTAAATAATTTTGTTTTTATGTAATTTTTCATGTTAATTATTCCAATATTCATGTTTAACCAAATTCAATTCCCTTTAAAAATTCCTTCATTATTCCTTTGAAAAAAACTATAAATTCATGCTTTCTTTATACAATTTTAAACCGAAAATATTTTCAGAAGAGAACCAATGGGTTAAAAACCCCGTAAAAGCCCCTCCGTAAGCTGGTGGAAGGGATTCTCTTTGACCACACCTGTATGGGCCTCTTTCACCAGCCCAAGGAGCGAGCTTTAGAAAGCGAAAACAACCAACAAATAAGAAAGCAGATAACGCATTACCAGCGACTCGTAAGGTCCACCAAATAGACCTCTCTCTGCCGTAGCAGAAATTCAAATTTTTACCAAGTCCAACCAACCCCTGGAAAACTAGGATATTTGTAATTGTCTACTTTAATTTTTCAGTTTCTTGTTACGTTTAAATCTATAAGCAATTCCTTAATATAAGGCCGCTATAATTATCCCAAATAGTTATCATAGCTGTTTCAGTCCGGTTATTTTAACTTAACACCAGCTCTCCCCTAAAAGAACTAAAAAACAAAGGATTTCGTTACCCTACGGTGCGGATATTCTACAAGACGTACACAAAATCAATAAATAACGAAATCAAGACTGAATAAAATACACCAGAAAAACCGACAGAAAACATTGAAGAAATTTATCATAAGTTTAGGGTTAAAACTAACGATATTGAAAGATTATTCTTGGAACTTTACGTTAGAAGACAGGTTAACGCTTTGCATACTAAAGAAAAATTTAATGACTTGCGTATGATTTAAAAATAATATTAAAATTTATCTTCTTCCTTAAGAAGATAGCATTTCAAAATGAAAATTGAAAAATTATCTTTAATATTAGAACTTATACTTTTAAAGAAAATAAATAATTTTCAACTTTATATTCTGGTCTTAATTTATAAGCTTACAAAACCATTATAAACCTACACAATTACAAAACCATTATAAAACTACACAATCATCCTTCGTTTTTTTAATAAAACGGGAAGAAGAGACAGAGAGAAACAAGATAGCTCCGGCCAGATTACACTTTTTACCGCCCTCTAGTGACTAGAATTAGTATTACAATGTTCATCTAAAATGACCCCGGCTAATTTAGAATTTTCGGTTATCTTTTCACTGTTTATAAAATTTCCGATTTAAAGTTCACGTAAAAGAACCACTATATCACTTAAAAAGACTAGGTATTTTCAAAAAGGCTAAAAGTAAACCTCTTTAATCACGAGGCAAAAAATTGATACACGTTTCACTAATTCTTTGTTCTCAATAGTCTTTTATCACAACGTCTGTAGATATTTTTAGTTCACAGCTTAAAATAGTTGATGTTTACTAATTTAAGGAAGTCTTAATCTGTCAAACTTCGATTAAAAGTTCTTAAGCGTTGAGCGTAGGATTATTGTTTAAGCCTATGAATTCTTTTTTATCTGTGGCATTAGGAATTTCAACCTAATTTCACTTAATTACTCTAGATTCGCACACTCAGTTTTTGAAGGTGATACATTAATGGTTTCAGGTGTCATTTTCGTAGTTTTCTCGACTTCCACAGACTTTAATTCTAGGGCTGATTTTTTTGTTTGAGCAACAAAAACTATATCACACGTTTCACTACTATTCTTTAAATTCGCTCCACAACTTTCAGGAACAATTTCCAGGCTCGAAGTAGTTGGAGAAAGTTATGTTTCAGGTACTTGGGAAATGATTAAATCAATTTCATCTTCAGAGTAGCAAGGAAGAATTTTGGAGCACACAAACTCTTTTTCCCTATAACAGCCTCCATTTCTAATAGTGGGTTTTTAAATACTTTTGGGCTAGTTGAAGTTGAGTCAGATGACGCCATTGATACCAACAACTGATATAAAACCAAATATAATTCTCACGTTAACTATAATCATTCATTTGAAGTTGCATTTAACGTACCTTTTGGAAGACCAAGAATCAAACCGTCATTGGATCTTTAGCAGATAACGAAACAAGGACCAGTATTTTCATTTCTTTTGAATCTTCATAAACACTTATATTAACATCTGTTGTACCGAAAATTTCATCTCCAAAATCTTGACTAGAATGACTAATTGGTTGGTAACAGAAATTTTTCCATACGGTAGTGGATATCACAGTGTATTTAATTTGTGGGTTAATTAACACCACACACTTTGTGTGATTGATGTAAAATTCAGCATTTGGGTAACTTATTCTAAAAACATTTTACCGTGAAAAACTGAGACATTTTAATAAAGGTTATATAGACTTACCCCCGGTAATTAAATAAATGTTGATTAACTGACACAATACGTTCGTTTCTCTCTACATACAAGACTGATAACGCATAAAGCGACCCGGTCCGACCGACGCCTCAATGGCGTGGTACACTAACATTTTGGGCTAGGTAAACAGTACACTCACTGAGTCACTGAACATTGCAAATCATTCGTAACTGATAATTACGTGGCGCAAATAACCACTTCGAAGTTCGACAACGTGACCAACCAAGGCTTAACTATACACCAATTTTCTCAACGACCATTGAACAATGTACCGACACGGTCTGATCAACAACGGGATAACCGAGACGACTACTAAATAAATCTTCATTAATTCTCACGTTAACAATTAGTGTTAACAACTTCGACAACGTGACCAATTGAGGCTGAAATACACATTTTTTAACCACCGTTGAACAATTAACCGACCCTGTCCGTCCGACCGATTGAAATCAATGAACCGAGCACTGCCTCTTTTACTAAAGTCCCGAGTATAGAATTTTTCAAAACCTCGAAAAGTGACATTTTAGTTAGCCTCGTTAAGTCGCACCGTGGCGCTCGTTTCTATCCAAATTACGTAATTTTTCACGTGACTGTGACGTTGTTTAACGGTTTTTAAGCAGTCGCACTTTCATATTTTTCGAAGCCTTGGACGTGGTTAAGCAGGTGAGATTTGTTTTGAATTTTAAATGTGAAAACTTAAGAAATATTAAATACAGATTTTAACTTTCAAATGTTGCTATGATGTTGTATTATATACAGATTTTAAATTTGGCAATAATGTTATATTAGATATGGATTTATATTGTTAAATTTGGCGATAGTGTTACATCAGATACAGATTTTAACTTTTAAAATTGCCTATAATTTATATTTTATACGGTCTCTTTAACGTTTAAATTTGGTTATAATTTCCTGAATAAAAATGGCCATCTGCGTCGTCCCAAATTGCGGCTTGTGTCCCATTCGACCGAATCCCAATCGACCGAACGCGTTTCCCATTCAACCGAAAACAGCCCAAATGTGCGGTTTTGGGAAAATATATATCAAAATTTAAAAAGCAAACGTTTTCACTTTTTATAAGGCTTTTTTTAACCCTACAGTTTTCGGTGTATATATATATTGATGTTCGAAATGCAAAATTTAACTTTAAGAGTGATTGATAACGGAGAGAATTGCTAATAAAGGCGGCTTTCTTTACATTAATAATGGCTACTTGTTTCAATTGAATAAGAAAAAGGATAAAACTAGTTACTATAATTGTAGAAATCCCTCCTGTAAGGTTCGAATAATAGAAGTAACCTAACCTAACCTAACCAAACCTAAATAAACCAAAAAAAAAACCCAAACCTAACAAAACCAAACCTAACCTAACCTAACCTAACCTAACCTAACCTAACCTAACCAAACCTAACCTAACCTAACCTAACCTAACCTAACCAAACCTAACCTAACCTAACCTAACCTAAACCTAACCTAACCTAACCTAACCTAACCTAACCTAACCTAACCAAACCTAACCTAACCTAACCTAACCAAACCAAACCTAACCTAACCTAACCTAACCTAACCTAACCTAAACCTAACCTAACCTAACCTAACCTAACCTGACCAAACCAAACCAAACCTAACCTGACCAAACCAAACCAAACCTAACCTAACCTAAACCTAACCTAAACCTAACCTAACCTAACCAAACCTGACCAAACCAAACCTAAACCTAAACCTAACCAAACCTAACCTAACCTAACCTAAACCTAACCTAACCTAACCAAACCTGACCAAACCAAACCAAACCTAACCTAACCTAACCTAAACCTAACCTAACCTAACCAAACCTAACCTAACCTAACCTAACCTAACCTAAACCTAACCTAACCTAAACCTAACCTAACCTAACCAAACCTGACCAAACCAAACCTAAACCTAAACCTAAACCTAACCAAACCTAACCTAACCTAACCTAACCTAACCTAACCTAAACCTAACCTAACCTAACCAAACCTAACCAAACCAAACCTAACCTAACCTAACCAAACCTGACCAAACCAAACCTAACCTAACCTAACCAAACCTGACCAAACCTAAACCTAACCTAACCTAACCTAACCTAACCTAACCAAACCAAACCAAACCAAACCTAAACCTAACCTAACCTAACCTGACCAAACCAAACCTAAACCTAACCAAACCTAACATAACAGTAATGTTTTGGAAAAGGCATAGTATTTGAGAAGTCAATGAAGCTAAACATGAACATTTTGGAAAAGACGTACCATAGTAAAATGATTTGTAAAATATTACTAACCTAACATAACGAACCCAAACCTAACCTAACATAACAGTAAAGTTTTGAAAAAGGCATATTATTTGAGAAGTCAATGAAGGTATAAAACATCAATATTTTGGAAAAGGCGTAACATTGTTAAATGATTTATAAAATATTACTAACCTAACTTAACCAAACGAAACCTAACCAAACATAACAGTAATGTTTTGGAAAAGGCATATTATTTGAGAAGTCAATGAAGCTAAACATAAATATTTTAGAAAAGGCGTAGAATAGTTAAATGATTTATAAAATATTATTTACCTAAGCTAACCTAACTTAACTTACAATTTCCTTCTCTGGGTTTGCACCCGAGCCTCTGAATTAAAAGCCTGATATTCTACCATGCTGCTGCGGTGATTCGAAATCCTCACAGACATTTAATTAACTAATTCTTTCAAATAAATTCCCATTCAGCAGAAACCCGCCATTGGGCTGGAAATTTAAATATATTCTCCATAAAAAACCAAAAAGCGGTTTCGGTCGAATGGGATTCGGTCCAATGGGATAATACCAAATTGCGAGCAGTTGCAAAGAAAAGGCCAAAAAAGAGACCTTGAAAATCGTGCCGTGAGCTTTCACTCATTCCCAAGTGAAGTGCTTTAAGCATATTTCCTCGAAATAATGTACTTAAAAATTATGTGAAGATAATTCACCCGCTTTTCCAAAAGCCTATATTGTGTCATTGTGAAGGAAATGCTAACTTCACAAAACGTTTACTGGAAAAATATTTAAGTCCGCTTTTAAACAATCACGCCAAGGATATTTCTGACACGAAAGAAAATGTTTAAAGATTGACGAAACCACTCTCACGAAAAGTGTTGAAAATTTAAAGTAAAGAGGTAGAAAAATATGTTATGAATTGTTTTAAAAAATGTGATAGAAAAGAGGCAAATGTGATAAAATGCCCCTGCGTTTTAAAAACCATATTTTGGTTTACTATTTAATGTGATCTTAAAATGTTCCTAAAATATTTGAAAAAAAAAAAATATAATTTCAGAAGAGAATAAAAATTTATTTCTAAAATCTGATTTTTAATATGTATTTTAATTACTTAAATTACCTTTAATGCAATTTCAACAACTGAATAAGGCTGTTAACCCCAAATGGCCAAGGCCAATCGGCCAATATTGACCCATAAGCGGTGAATGCGAACTAGCCTCATTTTTCCGCAAACGAGCGCCAGTTTACGGGAAAAAAATGCAATCCTATACAGCTAATGTACCCCCTGGAGAGGCACCATACACGGGCCTTTAGTAAAGGAGGCAGTGAACCGAGTACCGACGCCTAGATAACCGAGGCTTAGGTACACTAAATTTTAAGTAAACAGTACACTCACTGACCATTTCAGATCATTCGTAACAGATAATTCCTCAATCCTTTAACTGATAATGACGTGTCGCAATTAAATTAAACTATACTATTTTCCTCGATTGGTTAATTTTAATTTTAAACTTGGACTATATCATCATTTATAAAATTATCACTAATCTAGCTAAACTTGGACTGCTCGCTTATAATCAGTCGAGTTTGACTTTGACTCTTTATAAACACGTACCAGGGAGGCCAGATTGAAAACCTTGAACCCGCCAAAATGAAATTGGAAATAAGCCCAAAAAAACCGCCAATCGGTATTTCAAAAAGAAGCCAAAAAAAACGGACTAAGGTAGTATAATATTAATTAAATGAAAGTTTAATATTAATTAAATGAAAGTTTAATATTAATTAAATGAAAGTATAATATTAATTAAATGAAAGTATATTATTAATTAAATGAAAGTATAATATTAATTAAATGAAAGTATAATATTAATTAAATGAAAGTATAATATTAATTAAATGAAAGTATAATATTAATTAAATGAAAGTATAATATTAATTAAATTAAAGTATAATATTAATTAAATGAAAGTATTAAAGTAAATTCCTCAATTAACTTACTTGAAACATCATTATTTAGAATTATCATTAATCTCACTCGTGAACTTAACTAAACTACATCATTATTTGTAAAGTTATCATAAACTATAGTATAATATTAATTAAATTAAAGTATAATCTTAATTAAATTAAAGTATAATCTTAATTAAATTATAGTATAATATTAATTAAATTATAGTATAATATTATTTAAATTAAAGTATAATATTAATTAAATTAAAGTATAATATTAATTAAATTAAAGTATAATATTAATTAAATTAAAGTATAATATTAATTAAATTAAAGTATAATATTAATTAAATTAAAGTATAATATTAATTAAATTAAAGTATAATATTAATTAAATTAAAGTATAATATTAATTTAATTAAAGTATAATATTACTTGAAACATCATTATTTATAATTATCATTAATCTCACTCGTGAATATATATTTATTTTAATCTTAATTAAATTACAGAATAATATATATTGAACTATTGTAACTTCCTCAATCGGTTAATTTTAAACTTAATTAAACTACATCATTATTTATAGAGTTATCATCATTCTCACTTGTGAACGTGGACTGCTCGCTTAAGCAGACGAGTTTTCAAGAGACGATATCATTGGTTAACTCTTGGTGAACCTTGCCTGCTAATTCGTTTCTCTCTACATTCAAGACTGATAAGGTTTAAGGAAAAGAACTCTAAGCTTCAGACGTGACTTTGATTATTTAATTTCTCTCTCTTAGCGCGAAACGCGCCAAGACTCGAGATGGATTTTTCTCTCCCAGCTCTTATCTTATAAAAGCAATGGGCTATATAAGAATTCGGTGGCGCAGTCGTAGCGTGCCGGTTTTCCGACCCGTAGCGTTAACGTTGGTACGTTCGAGTCCCATCGGGGATTTGGAGATTTACGAAATAAAATAATATAAAGTTTACCTACGCTAGGTCCATCTGTTCGCGTTTTAGAGCATTATTTATGAATTATGAATAAATTTGAATAAATTAACGCGAAAATGGGCGGGGATAGGGCGGAGTTAAGACTCCCGACCAGCCGTAACATAGGCTAAAATGGGGGGAAAAAGGGGGGAAATAGGGGGAAAGGCACTAAAAAAGGGGTAAATGGGGATAAAAGAGGGGAAAAGGGGAAAAAGTGGGGGTAGTAAATTATCGGTATAAATGCATTACTTTTTAACGCCATCTATGGCGGTAAAAAGTAAAAAGGGGGAACGTGGTGAAACCTATACACACGTGCTCCCTATACAGGCGTCTATACTCTCTTTTGTAGAACAATTCGATCGTTTATCTAGTGTTACTAGTTACGTTTTTGAAAACAACAGCGTGACACTTTGCATGGCCTTTTTATCAGCGCAATCTCAAAACTACCATGTTCTGTATATGTATTTTTAGCACGCATACAAAGCTAAAGAAACTAAATACTGGTTGCTTAGCAACGAACGACTCGAATTCCCAAAACAGTCGACCCCCCACATCGATCCCGAAAGGAAGGCCTATTATCCTTCCTCTAATTTATTGTTAATATGGTTAACAGCTTTAGGTCTTTCTTGGTATCAACGGGGACAATCATGGCCCAAATTAAAAGAAACAATTCAAAGCGAAATCTAGGAAAAAAAGTTCAAACAAATGATTTTCTCAGGATTCCCGTCAATTTATTCCTTTGAGTGCTACGGCGCAACTTAAGAAGCGACCAAAATACTTGAATGCATTCTAATTTATTCTTTTGAAATTGGTTGTCCTAAAAAACGTCGTCCAATTCATTAAAAAAATAAAAAGTCATAATAATGCACGTCGAAACCGTAAAACACTATAGAGCACCCTCCATGGCAGTAAGTTTAAAGCATAACATGATTTAATACTGTTCAAAGGTAATGTTACTATTCGAATCACAAAGACTATCTTGAACTACGATAATTCGCTAGATTATGTCTAGCCGTTGTCTTTCACACACTTGATTTTTTTTACCAGTTTTCACCATTTGTTATTTTGAATTCACAAGGAGAGAAAACTGGCTACATGGTTAAATTCCTGCATGTTTTACAAATATTTGACAATATCAAGTAAATAACCGTAACGATATAGGTCTTTTTTATGATATTCATTATAATCAGAATCCTGGAAATGTTTTTCAGCGTTACTGTTCTCCCGAACGCTGATCGCTTTTGGGGAGCGAAAGTAAACAATTCGTGGAATGGTCTTCTAGGAATGCTCCAAAGAAATGTATAGTTCAATATACATATATTCAGAACCAAGAACTCATTCTCGATACTAAGAATATAATAACATGGCTTTAGCCTCTTCTACAATCGACCCGTAACCAAATTTCATGGCTGTGATTTTAATGTTTAATTTTCGTGGTTATAAGTTTGGCATATTTAATTGAAAAATGAGTAGCTTGAGTCTAATGTGGAAATAAACTTTCACGTGTCATGGGAAGATTAGTTTAGAATTCCAATCTTACCATATTCTTACAATAATACGAGATAGTTCTTGGTCAAGTTCTTTCAACAAAAATTGAGTAAACGTTTTCAATACACAGGATGGAGATTTTTCCCTAATGCCTTTGTCACTAACCACAGATCGTTTCAGTTCCTTCGCAACTTCACACCCATTTTCTATTTCTAGAACCCAAATATTATTCGGAACAAATCTATCAAATGAAAACGATATTTTCTCGGTTGTCAATAAATGGGTAACTTGTATTTCCTTATTTCTAGATAAAAAAGTGATCAAAAACTTCTAGTTTTACTTTACGGGAATTACGTTTTCAATTAAACTGAATATTTTATGCAAAAAAAATTGAATTGTGCTTTTCAATTCGTATCCATCATTGAGCAATCGACCTATGTTTTTCTAAAAGCTGAGCATGTTGATATGAATTGTATCTAGATAATTCTGGGGTCTGATGGTGTCGCTCTGCTGATTTACATGGCGGGCAAACTAAATTCTAAATATGGCACTGGCAAAGGCGAACTTCCCTTCATGTTTTTGTTGCAATGCCTTCTGGGAACGAGTAAGAACTCTATGGAAACGGTATACTCGATTCACAAATGAAATCAATTTCAATCTCAGGTCCCCAAAGTGTGAATTGCCACGGTGTTTCTCGTTTTCTTTCGGTCTCGTGGAGTCTGACGTCTTTCGTTCTATTGCTTTTCGTATCCTCAGAAATGACGTCACAGTTTTCCAGCAAAGCGGAAGCACTTCCCTTCGATACCATAGACGATGTATTTCACTTTCCCAATGCAAAGCCATTGTTGGTTAGAAATTCTGCTCAATTCAGATTCATTCAGGTGAGGTTAATATAACAATTACGGGTCACTTTCTAATTTGGTAAATAGAAGTCATTCGTGCTTATCTTTTTGGATTGAAGAGAAGTTTCTCCAATTACATTTATTTTCGATTTAGAAAAATGCATTAATCAACACGGCATATGCGGAAGTAATAAAGCGAGCAGATGCGACCCCAGATTTGTCTTACCAGACATTTGGAACTTTAACAGCAAACGACAACACTCATTCAGATATTGAAAATCGACAAAAATTTATCATTTCTACGGATATGCTTCACTGGAATATTGTCAAGGCCCGGTACGCAAAGACAGGAAATTGCAAAATGAAACTTAGCAAATCTTTAATGGTTACCTACCGGGTGTTGTATTACAAGAAAAACATATCGGAAACTCTCATTAAGACCATAAACAGGAGGTTTGTGTCTCCTTTTAAAGTTATAGGTTTATGGTTCAGTTTGTTTCAACATATTTGTCAGGTTGCGCCAGTTGACCGAAGGTGATTGCTTCGAGGATCTGAACCCGTCTTTGAAAAACGAATTGCATCCCTGTCAGAGAACGGAAACCCCTGATGCGTTCGTCGTTGTCAACGTTTCCGCTTTTATGGTCATTTTTCGCGTCTGTCTCTTCGGATTCTGCGCATCCTTCATTACTCTTGTTTTCGAAATATACGTCGAAATGTTAAAAGTAATTATTATAGCACCCTAGTTTATTGGAGTCTGACCTATGGACCGGCATTACCACTCCAACAAGAAGAATAATGTCTACAAAAGCATATCTATGACCAAAAATTGCTTTTTGACCATTCTCTGGTACACTAAAAATGTTCAACTACAGCACAAGTTTATAGATGAAATTCAGCCGCTTCATGGTCCATCACAGAAATTCATACAAAAAAAACAACTGCGGTCCGAAAGCTAAAATCATATTTTACAGTTAAAAGACTAAAGGCCCGTTCACATTACCCAACTTTAGTCAGCTGACAAAGCCGATCTGACCAGTCGGGCCAGATTGTCAAGCAATATGAACGTTTCACCCAACCGTACTATTGTCAGGTCGAAGCTCGGATTTTAATCGGGTAGGTAGGCGATTGGAGTCGGGCCGACTAAAGTCAGAGAGGGAGCAAACCAATCACAATAAGCCTTGGCTATTACGTCATGGGACACGTGGTGGTTTTCTTTCAGCTCGAGAGAGAACCGAGAGTATCGGCCATTATTTAATTGTCGATGAAAGCCTGAAAAATGATTTCGGGCCTTGGCCATTTATTAACATGGTTTAATTTTTAAGTTTTGATGGTTGTTCCTCATTGAATATTATCAGAAGTAATATAGTAGGGAAGTTTCTTATATTACTTCTGATATTTTTGACCTTTATTATGTTCTGAACTGCAGAAATTTAGTGGGAATAGCTTTTATGCTCGTAAAGTAGTCGAATTTATTCGAGAATATGAGTTCATTTATAATCCAAAACAAATCATTCCTATCATTATGTACCGCTTTGTACGTCCTCTTGTGTTTCAAAGGTAGTCGGCCCGACTGGTTGGGTGGTGTGAACGAGTAACCTGACTAGACTAAATTGGTTGACAAGTCGGCCTGGCAAGTCTATGATTTGTCAGCTGACTAAAGTTGGGTAATGTGAACGGGCCTTAAGTAAATTCCACAAATGACCTGTTCCTTTTAAAATAATCCAAAAGTTACAATTAAAGCACCATGGATCCAAATTTTAAAAGCCAGAAACTTTATCATTGCCAACCCGAGAATTAAAAACCATTATTTCAGCTCTGTTTCCATTAGAATTGATGTAAACAAGATTAGTTTTTCGAAAGGGAATAATTTTTACTCGTCCCACATATAAAAAGTAACCCAACAAAGGCTGGGAAACGAGTTTTGTAAGACTGCCCTTTTAATCCCTCGCATTGCTGCACTAGTAATGCGTAAATCGATAGAGTCAAGCTAATTTAAACTCAGAATCAAAATAATACTGATGTTTAACATTTAGTAGTGAGGGCCAAATTGAGCACGAACCCAAATACTCAGGACTAAGATAACATGTATTATAAGATTGTGGATTTTTTCTCAAAAGACTGCACGGATTAGAATGAAAATTGAGAACTAATTTAAGAATAGTAAGTCTTAAGCATTTAAAAGTAATATAATTTGTTATACGCGTCAAAAACTAATGAGACTGAAAACTTGTTTCTTAGCAACGAACAACTTCCAAAAACAACACGAACTACAATGTCAAATTGAGCACTAATTTACTAATAGTAAATAGTGAGCATTTAAAAGGAAAATAATTTGTTACAATCGACGAAAACTAAGGAGACTAAAAACTTGTTGCATAGCAAAGAACTACTCGATTTCCTAAAATAGTCGACAAGTCATTGATCCCGAAATAAGTTTTTCCTCCAAGGAAAGGTAGAACCATTATGGTTTCAACGGGATACACTATTCACTCCTGGATCAAATTAAGAGTAAAAGGTACCTTCGCATACGAGCGCTATGTGAACACTGAAAGCGGTAGTTGAACTTCTGAAGAAGATTGAAAAACTCAGTTTGAGCGTGGCCTTTCGCATACTGGATTCACGCGTATGCTATTCCGGTAGGCCGTTCTAGATAAGAACCCACACCCTTACGTAATGTTAAAGAAAAATTTAACAGATTTTAGGCTTAACGTCCAATAGAAAAAGCATGGGATTTTTGGTGGTCCACTACATCGAATTACTATGAAACTACAGCGAAGTTAAGATTCGAAACACTTTTGAATTATCAAGCAACTATAGAATGTTGATTTTCTGAAGTTTCATTAAGAGAAATTAAGTCTAAGTATTTTTTAAGTATTTCTTTAATTAATTAATAAATCATGGTATAACCGTTACATATTACACTGTTTGAATATTATTTTGTCCATCCTCCAACGGGCTTGTGGCGCATCTGATAACGCGTATGACCACGGGGCAGAAGATTGCAGGTTTGAGTCCTGGCAAGCTCGGTGTTTATTTTTAAACAAGATCTTTTATACATCATAAAAGAAATAATCCTGTAAATACAATGTTTGGATAAGTTTTTTTATTGCAAAGTACGGGCGTGTAGCGTTATTGATAACGCGTTTGCATTTGACGCAGAAGTTTCCAGGTTCGAGTCCTGGCAATTTAGTTGTCTATTTTAAAATTCTTAATATGTTATAGAAGGGACAATTCTTAGATAACAATGTTTGGATAAGGTTTTTTGTAATACGAAGTACGGGCTTGTTCCTTAACGGATAATGCGTCTGCTTACGGAGGAGAAATTTCCAGGTTCGAGCCCTGGCAAGCACGTATAGAAGATCTTTTATACATCATAAAAGGAAAATCCCATAATCACAATATTTGAATAAGTTTTTTAGTTAAACGAAGTACGGGCTTGTGGCGTCTCCCTTTGAAGCACAAGATTCCAGGTTCGAGCCCTGCCAAGATCGTTGTTTGTTTTTAAAGAAGATTCATAGTATATTATAGAATGGAAAAATTCAAAATTTCAACGTTGAAATTTCTCACCAGGACACGGGCTTTTGGCGCAACGGATAACGCGTCTGCCTACGGAGAAGAAGATTCCAGGTACTAATGCACGCAAGAGCTCTGTTTACTTTTGTAGAAGATTCTAAGTACATAATAGAAGGGAAAATCCTAATATAACAATTTTTGAATAGCATTTTGTTTAGCGTGAAACGGGCTTGTGGCGCAACGGATAACGCGTCTGCACACGGAGCAGAAGATTCCAGGTTATATTTCAGGCTAGTTTGGTATTTATTTTTAATGGTATTTTATACATTATTAAAGAAAAAGTCCTGTTCTAGAGAGCCGGGGTGCACATCAAACCCGCGCCCTCCCCTATATTGTTAAAGAATAAATTCACAGGCTTAGCGTCCCATAGAAAAAGCATGGCTTTTAGGTGGTCCATCATATCGAATAACTAAGGAACTACAGCGAAGTTAAGGTTCAAAAAACTTTTGAATTATCAAACAAATATTGAACGTTGAACTTTTGAAGTTTCGTTACGAACAATTGAGTCTAAGTATTTTATTTTAATTAATTAATAAATCCTGGTAAAACCCTTACTGCCTTCACAAAGTGAGTTTAAAAGGTTAGATAGTTCAAAGCTAATTTTGCTAGTTTTCCTTCTGGTGCGTGCTCTCAAGTTAAGTTGATACATAACCCTTTCATATTATAATAAGATACCATCCGCCTGCCAACTATGAATTAAGATAGCACCCGCCTTCCAAATTATTTAAACTTTCCATTAAAATAATGACAGGCACTCGGTGCGAGCCAATATGCTCACGAACATCTTACTGGAACCTTGAATGACTGACGTTTGACAAATGTAGAATGGTTTTATAATAGATTAATACAAATTAAGACTGAAGGAACAGATATTATATTAAAAAAACTTGGTTTGCCCAAGCCTAAAAAACCAAACGATAAGAGTTTTTCCAGTTGACTGAAGCGCGGTTATTTTTTTTGTAATGAATTTTAAAGACAATCCATATTTTACTTATCTTTGGAATTTAATTCAATCACCTGATTTTACTGGTATTGGATTTATTTCCAATATATTTGTGAAATAAAAAATTACTTATACAAGATTTTTCAACAACAATTCCATTTTCCTACAAAATTTAATATGAAATGCATTTTTTCATGGGAGAACGTGACCTAATTGGTATCTTCCCACTGTGCAGAATAACATTCGACCGAATTCCGATTAGACCGAATCTCGCCAATGTTTTTAATGAATTTAGCCCAACGGCGGGTTTGGTATTTACAATTCAAACGACTCTATTGGTCGAAAACAGCGACCCCAAAAATGCTATGTAGTTTAATTTCTGTTAATGTCGGTTTTTAATGAAAGTGTTTTAAATACATGTTTACTGACTTGGAAAAGCCACTATTTCGTTAAGCTAGGTTAGGAATATTTTATAAATGACTTGACAATGTTACGCCTTTTCCAAAATATGTTTATCTTCATTGACGTCTCAAATAATGTGCCTTTTCGAAAAAGGTTACTGTTAGGTTAGGTTTGGTTAGAAGGATTTCTCTTCCTCTTTGGAGCGGTTATACACTTCAAGTATATTAAAACGGCTGGCTTAAAGTATTTTCATGATGAATATAACATAAAAAAATAAATAATATTAGCAATTGGTTTTATCATGTCATATTTTGCTGATTTTTTACTATTTTGTTCTTTCAATCCTTAGTTTTAAAATAATTATTTAGAAAATGTTTGGATCTAGTGTTCATTTTACGTAGGCCTTAAATCGTTTTAAGTTAATTTTATTTGTTATTTATTTAAATTCCATCGGGAAAAACCCGAAGTGCGGGTTTTTCGGTGCAATGGGGTTGTCCCATTAGACCGAATCATAAATCCGCCAAAGTGCGGGTTTTTGGTGGAACGGGATTGGGTTCGGTTGATTGGGATTCGGCGCAATGGAACTGAACCGTCTGTAAATGGTAAGATTAGGAGCTAAAGAAACCGATTTTTATATTGCACCTCAGAAATTTTTGGTTCAAAGACTATTCCTATTTTATTCTAACCCGAAAGGCCGGCGCTTAAAATTGACCTAGTTGGACCCCGAGAACGGGAAACCCGCTTTGTTACCGACTTGGAAAAGTCAACACGTTTTCCCGTGTTATGTCGGGTACGATGGGCTGATTTATTTTCAAACTAAAGACGAGGGTACGTTAATATTTAACGTTAATCTACTTAATCAATACCGTTAATAATAATTATCTCGTTAATTAGTGTTGGATAAAGTTCTTGCGATGAGCGCGTCATTTGAAGCTGCGTATAACAATCGAAAATTGCCAATGTTGCCTTTAAAAAGTGGGTCAAATTTGCACCGCGCTTTTTAGTCTAGACAATAAATGGTATTCAGCCAAAGTGTCAAAGGTCAGGGAAACGGAAATCGACGTTATTTTTTTTTGATTACGGGAACGTTGAAAAGGTACAGTCCCGGACACAAGTTTCAGGACATTTTCATTTGGCTGCCATTTTCTTCCTATTTGAGCAAGAGTAACAAAATAGGACTTTCTAGATAGGTTGCCTTCCCAAAATTAAGTTAGAATTAAAAGTGAACTGTGGCACTAATAGGGCGTAAGCCATAGCGCAACCCCAGTAGCACAAGCCTACCGCATAACAGTCGGTTAAAGGTCGAATAGTCGGTTTACGGTCCAGTCGGCTGTACCATGCTTATTCCGACACTTTTCCGACTCATGAAGCCGACTACTTCTTTTAGTTGGCAATGCCGACATCTATCTGACAGTTGGAACTGAGATGGTTTAAAGTAGGCTTGCCTACCGTCTAGAAATTTCCAACACATTTTTTGCCAATTGATTACCAACTCCCTCGCGCTAGTCGGTATTGTGACGTTTAAGAAGAGTAAATTTAAAAGCAAAGTTATTCTTTGGCCGTTTAGTAACCGACATTTATCCGACAGTTGGAACTGTGGTGGTTTGAAGTAGGCTTGCCTACCGTCCTAAACATGTAACCCATTTTTGCCAATTGATTACCAACTCCTTCCCGCTAGTCGGTATTGTCACGTTTAAAAAGAGTAAAATGCAAAACGAAGTTGTTGGTGGGCCTTCTTTTTCCGTGGGACGGTTTTTTTGACTTTTACTATTCCGCATATGCCACCAAAAATGTTTTGGTTATATATTTAACTTATACTATACAGGGTGTTTCTGAAAAGTCCATCACAAATTAAGGGGCGTGTTTATGGGACCAAACTGAGCGGAAAGTACCAAAGAACATGGGGTGTACAACATTTTGTTACGGAGATATGGCCTTCCAAACATTCGCCCCTAAAACAAGGAAATATCCAAAAATGAGGAGTAACACTTAAGACCGACTAACCAGCTTGATTAAAATTACTAGACAATTTCAATAGCCTTTAATCGAACAATTGATTTCTACCTTTACTAATCAGAAGCGTATAAATGAGTAGAAGTATGCCTACGGTGGTAATGTAAAATTAATCCCAAGTGACATGATGTTTCAAGATCTTCCCAGCACCAAGTAAAATGGTTCTGATTGAAGGGACTTTTATTAGCACAGCGTAAACAACGTTATTTTCAGGAATTAGTCCAAATGTCCACGGGCGGCATTACAAAAACGAGGCAGTCTTTCGAATGATACTTGGACATGTTGGAAGATCCCTGGCTTGTTCCTGTTATCTCAAACCGTAAAAAGCTACGCAAATCTTCATCATCACGGACAACACTCTTGTACGTTAGGTATGACCTTGAGAAAACCTAAAAGGACATCTCGAATGTATTTGAAAAACCCATCTCCAATTAAGGGGCGTGTTGTTTGTTTCCAACAGAGTAAACTCGCCCAGAGAACAATTACAATGCAGAGCCACGTTTCGGCGTTAATGGCCCACAAAGGTGGTCCCAAACAAAAGAACAAACTTTAATTTGTTTCGTTCAGTAAGTGTTTCATGTGTCATAGATAAAACGCCATGATTAATGCACAAAGAAAATGTTATTGACAAGTTTTCGGACCGCGATGCTGAAATGTGGTGGTGCACCATCGTGCATGAACCACATTCTGTTTAATAAACCTAAGGGTACGTCTTCGAGTAGTTCTGGTAAATCGTCCCGTAAGAACTACAAGTAAGCCACACCGTTTAACCTGGGCTCTAGGAAATATGGCCCAATTAAATTGTCACCCACAATACTACACCACACGTTTAAGCTGAATTGTACTTTGTGAATTCTAACGCAAGTTGCGTGTGGTTTTTTCTTAATCAGCAAACCAATTGGCGGCTGCTTGTTTTTGGATCGTCCTCGAAAATAGTGAGAACTTCGCCTATTCTTAAAAAACAGAGCACTAAAACAGAGCACTATGTTTTTTAAGAAAGGAATAAAAGAGGTTTCACGTACATGTGTTTGTTTTATTAAACTCATAATTCAACGAAGTCTGTTACAATGCCTTTCTTCACAAATGCCGAATATGCGGATATGCACCTAATGTATGGACTAGCCGAGGGGAATGCCGCTGCAGCTGTACGCTTGTATCAGGAAAGATTTCCGCAGAGGCGACTACCAAATCGACTGACGTTCGAGGCTGTGGACAGACGTTTGAGGCAAGATGGACGAATCCAACAGGCTGGACCTCAACCTAGAGCGAGAGCCATCCCAGAGGCCGTAGAAGACGAAGTTCTCACCATTTTCGAGGACGAGCCTGAATCAAGTACCCGCCAAGTTGGTCACCGATTAGGCGTAAACCACACGCTCGTGTGGAAAATACTCAGAAGCCACCGGTTTCATCCTTTCCATGTTCAAAAAGTTCAAGGTTTGAATCCAGCGGACTACCCACGACGCACGGCGTTTTGTCAGTGGTTTCTGGCTAAAGTAAACGATATCGATTTCCCACGGGATTTGTTGGTTACTGACGAAGCTAACTTTTCACGGGATGGTATTATTAACTTACATAATAAACATCAATGGTCCCAGCTAAACCCCCACGCAACTTGCGTTAGAAGTCACCAAGTACAATTCAGTTTAAACGTGTGGTGTGGTATTGTGGGTGACAATTTAATTGGGCCATATTTCCTAGAGCCCAGGTTAAACGGTGTGGCTTACTTGCAGTTCTTACGGGACGATTTACCGGAACTACTCGAAGACGTACCCTTAGGTTTGGTAAACAGAATGTGGTTCATGCACGATGGTGCACCACCACATTTCAGCATCGCGGTCCGAAATTATCTTAACGCGACCTTCCCTTTGCGGTGGTTAGGTCGAGGTGGACCTGTGGAGTGGCCTGCTCGATCACCCGATCTGAACCCTTGTGATTTCTTTCTTTGGGGCCACCTGAAAGACTTAGTTTATCAGACTGAAGTGCCCGATGTTGAAGAGCTACGTCGACGAATAATTCACGGCTGTCAAACAATTCGCGAAACTCCAGGCATTTTTCAACGTGTAAGGGAATCATTTGTAAGACGTGCTAATGTGTGCCTTAACGCGGGTGGTGAACACTTTGAACAATTTTTGTAACTAGTTGCAATTAAATGTTAAAACTTGTCAATAAATTCATTTTCTTCGTGCATTAATCATGGCGTTTTATCTATGACACATGAAACACTTACTGAACGAAACAAATTAAAGTTTGTTCTTGTTTTTGGGACCACCTTTGTGGGCCATTAACGCCGAAACGTGGCTCTGCATTGTAATTGTTCTCTGGGCGAGTTTACTCTGTTGGAAACAAACAACACGCCCCTTAATTGGAGATGGGTTTTTCAAATACATTCGAGATGTCCTTTTAGGTTTTCTCAAGGTCATACCTAACGTACAAGAGTGTTGTCCGTGATGATGAAGATTTGCGTAGCTTTTTACGGTTTGAGATAACAGGAACAAGCTAGGGATCTTCCAACATGTCCAAGTATCATTCGAAAGACTGCCTCGTTTTTGTAATGCCGCCCGTGGACATTTGGACTAATTCCTGAAAATAACGTTGTTTACGCTGTGCTAATAAAAGTCCCTTCAATCAGAACCATTTTACTTGGTGCTGGGAAGATCTTGAAACATCATGTCACTTGGGATTAATTTTACATTACCACCGTAGGCATACTTCTACTCATTTATACGCTTCTGATTAGTAAAGGTAGAAATCAATTGTTCGATTAAAGGCTATTGAAATTGTCTAGTAATTTTAAACAAGCTGGTTAGTCGGTCTTAAGTGTTACTCCTCATTGTTGGATTCTCAGATATTAGAAGCCACCAACGGCAGGTGATCAAATCCCAGATATTAGTAGCCCCCAACTTCAGGTGATCAAATCCCAGATATTAGAAGCAACCAATGGCAGGTGATCAAATCCCAGATATTAGAAGTCACCAACGGCAGGTGATCAATCCCAGATATTAGAAGCCACCAACGGCAGGTGATCAAATCCCAGATATTAGAAGCCACCAACGGCAGGTGATCAAATCCCAGATATTAGAAGCCACCAACGGCTGATGATCAAATCCGTGATATTAGAAGCCACCAACGGCAGGTGATCAAATCCCAGATATTAGAAGCCACCAACGGCAGGTGATCAAATCTCAGATATTAGAAGCCACCAACGGCAGGTGATATAATCCAAAATATAAGAAGCCACCAACGGCAGGTGATAATATTCCCTATATTAGAAGCAACCAACGGCAGGTGATCAAATTACAGATGTTAGTAGCCCCCAACTTCAGGTGATCAAATCCCAGATATTAGAAGCCACCAACGGCAGGTGATCAAATCCCAGATATTAGTAGCCCCCAACTTCAGGTGATCAAATCCCAGATATTAGAAGCAACCAACGGCAGGTGATCAAATTACAGATGTTAGTAGCCCCCAACTTCAGGTGATCAAATCCCAGATATTAGAAGCCACCAACGGCAGGTGATCAAATCCCAGATATTAGTAGCCCCCAACTTCAGGTGATCAAATCCCAGATATTAGAAGCCACCAATGGCAGGTGATCAAATCCCAGATATTAGAAGCCACCAACGGCAGGTGATCAAATCCCAGATATTAGAAGCCACCAACGGCAGGTGATCAAATCCCAGATATTAGAAGCCACCAACGGCAGGAGATCAAATCCCAGATATTAGAAGCCACCAACGGCAGGAGATCAAATCCCAGATATAAGAAGCCACCAACGGCTGATGATCAAATCCGTGATATTAGAAGCCACCAACGGCAGGTGATCAAATCCCAGATATTAGAAGCCACCAACGGCAGGTGATATAATCCAAAATATAAGAACTTGGTTTCGATCATGTTTACAAAGTTATGTTTCGATCATGTTTACAGATTTATGTTTCGATCATGTTTACAAATTTATGTTTCGATAAAATTTACAAATATTATTTAAATTAATTAATAGAATTTTTATCTTCTTAGACCTTTTAGAACATATGAATTTCTTTACAAATCGTTTGTTTATATTGTTTACACATCTTTCAATGTTAGTTTAACACCATCCTTCGTGTTATAGAGTATATACTCTTTAAGTGGCTTAGAACATAAACTACAGGGTCATCATCTGACCTTTTCAACGAATATTCGGACATATATAAGTTGAAAGTGAACCATAGTGACCTTAACCTTATGTTTATTGCTAGTATCCCCTCTTTCTCATGGTTTCTGAACAAACAGAAGCCTTTAACATCCAGGGATGCTAAAGGCAGAGGCGTGGGAAAACATTGTATTCATCGTTTCCATCAAAATGCGAGTCTGCGCAGAAAACTTTGGGTTTATTCGATGGAATGAAATCATTTTCTCTAAGAGCTCCTCAGCTGCGGAACGAAAAATATCTTGCCGTGTTTTACCCGTTTTTCGCTGACCGTTTAAAAGTATGTTGTTTTATTCGGATAAGTCCAAAGTAGCCGTATCATTAGCCAAGGAATTCAAAGGTTTGTTCTCAAATTTTAATGAAAATTCAACTAAATCGGAAGAAGTTAAGGGATTTCGCGGCGAGCCCTGCAGTGTTTCCAACTGGACAAAGTTGGAGAAAGATTTAATCGAATTATGTTCCGACGAATCCAGCAGTGTGTCAAGCTTTGAAAATTCTTCGGGTTCCAGCTGTAAATCATGTAAGTATAACGAAGAAATGCCTACATTCAAAAATCAGGGTACCTGCATGTATGGTTAAGTCATGGAATTCTAAAATAAAAGATCTAAAATATGAAGTAAAAGTCGGGAATTTTAAAATTGCTTAGTCTCGGGGAATTTCGTTTTGGTTCGGTAATTTCCCCTATTGTAGTATTTATAAAAGCATGTTTTTAGTCATTTGTTTAGGCAACATTCTCATTTTTCTACAAACAAAAGTTTTCTTCCCCAAGAGCTCAGGGAGCCGCCGTTACCAGTCATGCGCCAATATCTGGTCGTAACTCTAGGGAGAGCTCACCACTTCCAAGTCCTAGACAAATTGAACCGGTTAACATTCCAGTACAGGCTATCAAGGTCTACGCCACCTCGTATAACTCATAGGGTGGCTGGTACCAATACCTCTCCTTCAGTATCTAACCCTAGTTCACCAGCGCAGGTAGTCGCAAATCCCGCTGGCAGCGTGCACTATAACCCCATGATAGGGAAAGCATTACTAATACCCAGCTTTTCGGGACGGAAAGACTCTAAACTGTATTTACGTCAAATGGAAATGTTAATCCGGTATCATAGATTTGAGGGATCAGACTTGGAATTGTTTCTACCCCTAACATTGAAGGACGATGCCCTCATCTGGTGGGAAAATCATAGTCGCTATGCTACTCATCCAGGGGATTGCGGATACTTTGTGACGCAATTTAAACAAAAATATTTATCATCACGACGAGACCAGGGTACAAGGCAAGAGAACGGAGAAGATCTACTGGCTTTCCGTAGGAGGGTTTCCCAACTAAATGACTCCTTAGTGGAACCAGTGACGGAACAAGATTTGGTCGAGATTGTGGTCTCTAATGTTTAACCAGAGATAGCCATGATTTTACCGAAGAGTCTGTCGCACAATGGACCAAGTCAAAAGAGAATTCACCCGTTTTCAGAGAAGTTTTTAACGCAAGTTTGCCTCAGTAGGACACCCACCGCAGGCCGCTTTTCCAGAGTCTGGGCAGGCGGGGCGTTTTTCGGGCCCTGCAAGGAACTTGGCTCCTTTTACCGGTCAGGCGGGGGGACATATCAATAGGCTACCTCCATCCCAAGCCTGCAACCGTTGTGGTCGCTTTGGACACCTTCGTAGAGATTTCCCACGTCCGGAAGCTACACCAGCTCGCCAGGCAGCGATATTACCAGCTCTGCCACCTCTTAATCCTCAGAGTCCGGAGCCTGGTCAGGGAAATGCCTAGAACGTATCCTGAAAGGGTCTCAGGATGTGCGCCAGAACCCACAAGACCCTATATACAGATACATTCAATACGGGGGATTGTTTTCAAGATAGCCGGTTAAAGGGGATATTAATTCAAATATCCTGTAAACCATGTGTTGCTTTTATTGATAGTAGTGCAGACCACAGTATTGCCGCTTGGGACTTCTCACACAAATTGGGAGTCGTTTCATTAATAGTTCCTCAACCGAACATTGTCAAGGGTGTACAGAAGGGCATAACTACTACTTCTGTGGGATATATTGAATTGGAGATAGATTTGGGGAGGCAGATGGGAACAATACCGGTACGCTTTCTAGTTCTGAAAGATAAAGAATTACCGGTGATCTTGGGAATGGACCTATTGGACGAGTTTCGAGCTAGGATTGACCATGAACGCAATGAATTCCGGTATTGTGGTTATACTCTTCCCCTCATTTATTTGAGAGATCATTCGCCCGGGCTCACCCAAAAACAAGAACTCGACACCGGGACAGTTGAGTTGCCCCAATTAAATATGGGTACTTTAACGGAACGAGAAGAGGGAGATTTAATCAGAATCTGCCAAGAATTTTCATCCCTCTTTTCCGGTCGCCCGGGTAGAACCCACCTGTTACGACATCGGATCAAACTAAAACCTGGTACGGTCCCGATTCACCGTCAACCCTATTATCACAGTCGTGTAGCAAATGAATAAATCGATAAACAGGTAAAGGAATTATTACAACAGTGGTTAATTAGACCTTCAGTTAGTCCGTGGGCATCACCCACCATAGTAGTAGGTAAGAAAAACACTACCGAAAAACGCATGTGTATAGACGTTACCCGCTTTAATAGCGTTACTGTGGACGATCCCTATCCGGTACCACGTATTGAAGATATTATAAATTCTATGGGAAAGCCTTCATATATCACTAAGCTCGACCTCAAATCCGGATACTGGCAGGTAGAGATGCACCCGGATGATATCGAGAAATCGGCTTTTGTTACCAGGGAGGGGAAATTTGATTGGCTCGTGATACCGTTCGGTTTAAAGAATGCCCCATCAACATTCTCCCGTTTAATGAAGAAGGTTTTAAAATATGCCCGACGTTTTGGAGTCGGTGTATACCTGGATGACATTGTCATCGCTAATGTTAGCTGGGAGGAACACCTAGAAGCTCTTCCGTATGTGTTTTCACAGCTGAAACATGCCGGTTTAACGCTTAATTTGAGAAAATCGAGTTTTGGAGTTTCGAAGGTTGCCGTACTCGGCTACGTTGTAAGCGCGCAAGGTGTAGAAGTTGACCCAGAGAAAGTAGACGCAATTAGGAACTTCCCCAGACCACGAACCATAAAGCAGGTTTCATCCTTCTTAGGAATGTGTTGGTTTCACTCCCGGTTTATCCCTCACTTCGCGGATCTTACGGCCCCTCTTAATCGACAAAAACGTAAACACCAGAGATGGAAATGGGGGGACGATGAGGAGACAAGGGTTTAAAGCAGGTTATAATGGAAGCAGTTATGCTACAGGCCCCAACCGCGGGTGGGAAATTTATTGTTACCACGGATGCTAGTGGCATCGGTATTGGGGGGGGGGGGGTGTTAACCCAGATTAAAGGGGAGGTGGAAGTACCGTTGGCATATACCAGTCGCCTTTTAAGACCTACAGAATTGAAATATAGTACTCCGGAGCAGGAGTCATTAGCGGTCGTAGAAGCCGTCCGTAAATTTCGCCACTATATAGAGGGCCGGCAATTTGCGGTCTTATCGGATCACAGGGCGTTATGCTGGTTACTACGCTTGAAGGATAGGAAAAGTCGGCTCCTGTGGTGGGCATTAGAGCTACAGGAATTTATGCCGTTCGAAATCCTGCATAAATCCGGAAGGGAAAATGTGGTTGCCGATGCCTTGTCTCGATGCCCGGTATCAGATTTGGACACAGTCAGTCCAAAGGTCTTAGAAACGGATGACATAGATCAGTCGCCCGGTCCTGAAGGCCAGGCCTTCCGGGTTAATATGGTATCTTTAGCCCGGTAGCATTAGGTCTCCCGTTAGACGTAGCAACTAAGGCCGATATTAAGTTAGCGCAGGCTGGTGATCCGTACTGGCAGGCTATTAGACAAGACTTAGAAAGGGGAAATGCATCAAAATTATACATAATAAAAGGTAATATGTTATACCGGAAAGCCTAGGGTTTTCAGCCGGAAAAAGTTATTCCAACCGCGATAGTGCCACAGATTTGTCAAGCCTATCATGACCACCCGCTATCGGGTCATAGAGGTCGTACCGCTACTTTTTAACGGGTGGAAGCTAAATACTTCCATCCTAAGTTGTATTCCCTGGTTCAGGATTATGTCCGGGGTTGCGAAATTTGTCAACGCTATAAGAGGAGGAATACGAAGTGATCAGGGTTTATGATTCCTTCTCATAAAATACATCCCGGGGATTTGGTAGGGATTGATATTATGGGTCCTTTACCGGTAAAGAAATCCCAGAACAGGTTCCTAGTGGTAATGGTAGATTATTTTTCCAAGTACGTAGAGATATTTCCGGCACGAAGTGTTACCGCCCCTATACTGTGTAAGATCTTACTACAATTAATACAATATGTCTTCGTGGACAAAGACTTGAAAAAGTAAATGATAAGAAAACAAAATGGAATGACCGAAGTAACAGATATTAAACTTTTTCTTTAAAGACATGATTATAAAACATCAATTATTTGAAAAAAAAATACTTATATTCGTTTTTTTCACCAAAATTACATTTGCATTGTTTTCGAAAGACAGATTATTCATTCTATATATCCTTTGTGGTATTAACAGTTTTCGAATGAAAAGGATTAGAAAAAATATCCGAGTATGGATATGGGTTATTTTTAAAGGTTTCTCTTTTCGAACTATAAGGCAAAACGTTCTTTAAAACGACTAAATTCAACCGAAGGAAGAAATTTTATCTTTCATCATGATTGACCTTTTAAACGTCGCTTTAGGGTGCTTTGGTTTTACGACCACGATTCAATTTGGGTCCCATTTTTTGGGTCGATGATTTAAAATGTTTTATAAATGAATCATTAAAATCTGGATAAAAGACATTATTAACAAAAAACCTTTGGTATATTATTGAGTGCGTGAGAACTGTTTTAAAAGTTGTGATTGAATTAGTTTGGTATGACTTCGACTTGCTATTTATAAGCAAACGTATAACACGAAACACGTAAATGGAGACCGACAAATGCAAGGGCTGTGTTTTTATTTCACTATTGGGCTTAGTTTCCAGTATTAAAACGTATTGTAGTTCAAATTAAAAGCTGCAATCCTTTTAAATATCACTAACGAGGAACTGTTTCTATCATGGTCTACACTGGAAATCTAGCTGTAAATATAAACGATGTCACATGTTTCTGTTATATAGTAAATCTTTGACACCAACCATTTTGAAAAGAATGGAAAATTTAATGATACAAAATTTTTGGGCAAATGTAATTTTGGTGAAAAAAACGAAGATAAGTATTTTTTTTTCAAATAATTGATGTTTTATAATCATGTCTTTAAAGAAAAAGTTTAATATCTGTTACTTCGGTCATTCCATTTTGTTTTCTTATCATTTACTTTTTCAAGTCTTTGTCCACGAAGACATTTTGTATTAATATCTGTTCCTTCAGTCTTCATTTTAATTAAGATTGTTAACAAACTGTTGCATTTTCAAAATCTCCACTAAGCACAAACATAAATATAGGGGAGCGTAAGCATAAGGGACATAATATTGCTAGTTAGTTACTAATGCTTTCAGGTACCAGTTAATCAGTTATCACCAATGAGATTAATTTATCACTGAAAACATCAAATTTTCATAATAAAATTATTTTGGCCTTTCCTTATCCCCTGGCTTTGAGCATTAAAATTTTTAAAATAACACTGAGGATTATCTAGAATCATTTCTACTGATATTTCAAATTCAAAAGAATCAGAGTCATCGTTTTGAGTCTTTCAGATGACTGGCTTGGACTTATGTTGCTGGTATTTGGTTTTCGTTGTAGCAGTGTAACCAGGGATAAGGGAATTGAGATGGATTGCAAATAATGATGGGCGACCTACGGGCAGACTTGTAAATAGTGATAATTTCATCGAGAGCCAGCAGGGCTCCCAACCCCCCAAAGCCTAATTTTCTTGGGTACCCGGGGCACCCTAGTGGACAAGGGTAATTAAATAAAAAAACTCGAATATCATACTGAGGCATAGAACTATTTTGGTGTCGAGGAAAGCCGCGTATTTTTAACTTTTACTTTCACTTTTGAGTCTTGAACTCTTGTGAGAGTTCTCATCGCCCCGAATTTTTCAGGGTACCCGGGTGGTACCCGACCCCGTCTAAAAATATTTTATCAGGGTGTCCTGTGAATTTTCTTGGGTGTCACAGGCTCCCTGGTACCCCCTATTTACAAGTCTGCCTACGGCACCGTATCTCTCCCAATGTACCTCGCGCACGCCCCTACCCTTCGGTAGGCGATTGCTAAGTGCTGCCGCGTAGCGCCATTTTATTTGTATGAGAGCTAGCTTCTAATTTTAAGATAGAGGGGGCGCCCTTTACAATTTCATCCAGTACGAGTGTACGACCCTACCTAACCGCTGAGGATGCTGGGAGGACTACGGTGCCGTAGGTGGGGGTACACAGGCAACGCTATAGGTATGGGGGTTTCCAATACAAGGTGTAACCAAAGAGAATATAGGGGAGGAGTGGAAAGAGGGGAAAATCTCGTTGCTCTTTTCTACCGCGCATCTTCAATGCGCAGTACCGAGGCATTTCCGTTTGAGACATTTAACGGTATCGTAGGTGGCGCGACTGAGCCGGAAACTCCCTCGTACCACTAGTATAATTTAGGGGTAACAATGTAATTTAGCCTTGTGGAGCGGGGGATCTTCAACTCCTCCCCTATATTCTCTTTTTTGTAACTGAGACAAAGTTTCTTCCTGCAAGCATAGCCCACTCGATCCGCGCTCATGGACGCAAGCTGCTCGCGCTATATAATAATATTTGACCACGTCGTCTGCTAAACTTAGGAATTGGACAATTAAACTTTTTGAGTTAATGTCTGGACTCTGGTTACCCTTGCATTTTCTTAGTGGTCCCGTGGTTTTATTTTTAAACTGGTCATTTGCCCTGTATCATTATTGTGTAAGAGACAGCCTGGCAGCCCCGTATTTGTTTACCCTGCCCATAGTCCACTAGATCACGCGTAACACTACGCAAGATGCAGAGCAGCGTCCGTGAGCATGGATCGAGTGGGCTATGCCCTGCCTGGCCAAGTCAGATATTTATTACTTCTATGCGACTTAATTCTAGACATTCTTGAACGAATCATCTTGTGAAAATTTTATAAGACAGGCTTCTGGCGCTGGGATTTTTCTGAGCCAAATTTGCTTTTTAAATTTAAAAAAAAATAATTTCAACCGTTTTTCCTCTCTTCCGAAATTACTAATGATAGTGTGTTACATATTTATCCAAAATTTATATTAATTAATTAACACACTGTACATCCCTTTAATTTGTAATTTCGCACTTGGAAGAGGCTGAATTAAAAATATTGATTTGATGACAGGAATTAGTGATAGTGTGATTGAATCTATCATTTATTTTGCCAGCAAAAAACGTATCTTCGTAACGGTAACCCTTGTCTAGAAACCAGGGAATGAACCCTTCTGCGTAGTTTGAATTAATCTACTGTACAAATCAAAAATGTATCTAATTTAAACAAAAAGGTTTATTCTAAATAGCGGTTATAAATAGTAATTAAAAACGTAACTGTTACCTAATAAAAATGATTGCAAGAGCCGGGATAAACAAGTCGGGAAAGCCAAAATATTACCTCTCCGAGTGGAGATGACTATCACTACCCTTTAAACAACCTAAATATATGCATCTATCGCTTTTTTTAATTCTTTGCAAGTGCAGGAATTCAATTTTAAAATAGTCAATTGTTCAAGCCTTTTCAATATCTCTCAATTGGTGTGGAAACTCTACTCTCTCGCTATACCTCAACCGTATTCTTAGTCTACCAGTATGATTTGTAACATTTGTCCATATCAAAGCTGAATCAAACCTCGCCACACAAAAAGCAAATGTCCCCAAAACATGGAAGCCACAACCCAATCACACATAAGCTAGGCTCCCACTTAACCAAAATAGTTATTAAACAGTTAAATACTCACAAAGATTGGCAAAATCAATCTCCTTCAGTAATACGTAGCGCTTAAATATATTATTTTCCGAACAAAATTAATCGAGCAAATTTAACGCTTAACTTCTTCTCTTGAAATTCTATCAAAGAGTGATTCAACTGTTTAAAAAAGGTTTTTTTCGCAAATAGGGCGCTATCATATCAACCGCAATTCCGTCATATTTAAAAAATATACATTGCCAACACTTTTTTAGACACAATAGTGGACGTTTTAGCCTCATTTAAAACATGTAAAACAATATCTCATCTACAAATAGCTTACACATGTCTTTTTTACCAATACCTAGCCGTTTGGATTTTTCTAAAGCAATGTTCTATATTCTTCATTTTTGAAATATATTTTTTAGCGTTTATAACGATTACTCTCTACACCTACACTAATCCTTCACAAACACAAGGAGTAGAAATCCACTAGTGGAAGCGGTGTTTTTATTGAAAATATATATTTTTAAGCGTTTACCATGATTACGCTCTACAGCTTCACTAATCTTACACAAACAAGGAGTACTATAAACCCACTACTGGAAGCGGTATTTTTATTCAAACGTGAAACAATTTCGCTTAAGTTAATCATCTCTAGGCATCGTTAAAAATGTCTCTATCACTCCTAGGTAACTGTATGCACAGGATTTTACGACATTGTAACTCAAATTCATCTGATTATGTTTTAACAAGGTTAAATCTAACTGGGAGTAAGATGAAAGGAGTAGAAGCTTATCTGTCTTAGGAAATATGAAATTTTATCTTAACAGTTAAGTTTATAACGAAAAAACGCGGAAGGGGAAAACGAGCAGACAACAGCGATTTTTGGGGGTAGAAGGTTAAGAGCGCCATCTGTCGTCCGTGCCAAAGTTGAACTTCCTCTCGAAACGCAATGAGAAAGTGGATAAAATAATGCCATCAGATATTTAACTGCGTCGATATATTTAACGACTTGACCCATGACATGCGCGTAACACTGGCTTTTATGAATCCTATTTATTGTTGGATGCTAGGAAACTTGGTACACGTAACAGTCTGTACTAGTACCCAAGCATCCTTCAATAAACGCCTGCCAACATTGTGGTACGCATGGTACAACTAAAAAATTGGATGTGTATTTATCTTTCGACTCACTCCAAGCCTTTAAGCCCTCATTACAGAGGATTTGAAACACTATCGTAATTCCTACTGTCTCGAATCTCTACGTTCCTGTCCATTATGAACAGTGCTGAGAGAATGATACATCAGAAAGAGCCATTCAAATCGAATTGCCGAAAATATTATCCATATTTTCATTTCATATAACAGAAAAAGCAAATTATTATGGTTCTGAGAGGAGCTTCCCATTTTGGTTGTTGTTCTCAAAAATATATCGCAATGCACGGGCCTCGATAGATATAGGAGGCAATGAAGGAAATATATCACAACGCACGGGCCTTGTTGGATATAGGAGGCAATGAAGGAAATATATCACAATGCCTGGGCCTTGATAGATACAGGAGGCAATGTAGGAAATATAACGCAATGCACGGGCCTTGATAGATATAGGAGGCAATGAAGGAAATATATCACAACGCACGGGCCTTGTTGGATATAGGAGGCAATGAAGGAAATATATCACAATGCCTGGGCCTTGATAGATACAGGAGGCAATGTAGGAAATATAACGCAATGCACGGGCCTTGATAGATATAGGAGGCAATGATTTAACGACTTCGGTACTTGGGTTTATCTTTAATATTTAAATAAATATAATTATTTTTAATTATTTTAATCGCCAGTAAATAACTTTAAAAATAGTTAAATCGTTTAAAATAAAGTTGTTCATAATATCTTTCGAAACTTTGCTAATATTGACGTTTAAAGTGAAGGGTACCCTTCTTGCCCGCTTTCTTCAAATTTTGGGGTATATATACGTTTCGATTCCATTATTATAATAGATAAAAACGCATTCGCGTGAACCTTTGGTGGAAGCCCTGCCATTGGGAGGCTAGACGTTTCTCGTAACCCTAGCTGATCGCCGCGTATATCTTAAAACCAAATAATAGATAAAAACGCATTCGCGTGAACCGATGGTGGAAGCCCTGCCATTGGGAGGCTAGACGTTTCTCGTAACCCTAGCCGCTCGCCGCGTATATCTTGAAACCAAACGATGACGGTGGAACAGAAGCCAGAATGTACTGACCGGCGTCCATGTGGAATGGACAAAAGACCTGAAGATGGTGGTGCATAGAAGCTGGTGTCAATGTGGAATTGACGAAGAACAGAAGATGGTGGTGCATAGAAGCTGGTGTCAATGTGGAATTGACGAAGAACAGAAGATGGTAGTGTATAGAAGCTGGTGTCAATGTGGAATTGACGAAGAACAGAAGATGCTGGTGCATAGAAGCTGGAGTCAAAGTGAAATTGACGAAGAACAGAAGTTGGTGGTGCTTGGAAGCAAGCACGTACAGACTAGTGTCCATGTGGGATGGACAAAGACTAGCAGATTGTGGTCCTTAGAAGCCAGTTAGTAAAGACTGGTGTAGGTAGATGAATGACCAAATTTCCGTGAACCGCGAACGCGTTCCGGAAATCGGGTATTTGTTTGCTCCGATTTGTAAACTGCGAACGCGGTCACGTGGGGTCTGACAGACAGACAGACACACAGACACACAGACAGACACACAGACAGACAGACACGGCCGGTGTAATACCTCTCCGTGACATACGTCACTCGGAGAGGTAAAAACTGGTTTGTCAGCAGGGTTTAGTGATCGTGTGATTTAATCTATCAATTATTTTACCACTAATTTAAACAAACAAAATGATCTGCGCAGTGGTTACCGTTGACCGCATGCACCAGATATAATCTCTGAAGCGTTTATCGTTGGCAATCTGGCCATTGTTTATTGTTTTCTTAGGTAACGTTAGAATGAGCGCAAAATAATTAATAATTCAATTGTTACCTAGTACAAATGATTGGATGGACCTGAATTAAAAATATTGGTTGACAGGGTTTAGTGATAGTGTTATTGAATTTATCATTTATTTTACCAGTAAAAACGTATCTTCGTAGCGGTAACCGTTGCCTGACGGCATCAGTCGAGAAACCAGGGAACGATACCTTGTGCGTAGTTTGCATTGATCTACTTTAAACAACAAAAATTGATTTAATTTAAACAAATTACCTAATTAGCGGCTATCGTTGACCGATGGCACCAGGTGAAACACATTAAAACGAACGCAACACGGCCAATTGGTCTCTAGTGTAAAATAGTACAATCAGCCTGTCTTGAACTTTTGACCGAGGCTTAGTGAAATCAGTGAATTTAAAAATTATCGGCTAAATCTTAACTTTAAATTCTTTTGTATTAAATTATAATGAAGTTTAACTTACGAGAATAAAATAAAATTGGGACTAATTAACCCCTTCTTTTAGATGAAAAGTGGAAAAATTCGCCTTAAGCTCGTCCATAAACAGAGCGGACGACGCATTTAGTAAACAAAAAACTTCGCTCTATTAGCGGTAAAACAGCGTAAGTCCAACAGTACGTTTCTCTATGATTTTAGCTAGGATTATACCACGTAAGTCCAACAGAATAAAAGGTCGTAAGTTTAAGTATGTGCTTAAAAGTACAAAAAATAATACTTAATATTAATTGTTTTCAATAAAACTTCGAAAGGCACCAGTTTAATGTTCAACCTTTCATTTAAAACCATTTTCAGACCTATCGAATAAATAGTCTTCAAAAAATGGTCGAGACCATTTGGCTATCACAGCAAACATTTCCCATGTTATTCCTATGGGAAAATTTCCCTTTTTTTGCTAAAATGTCTGAATTTTTTTAAGGAAATGAAAACCACCCTTAGCAACTTTATTTTCTATAATAAAAACTAATAGAGGGATCTCTTTGAAATTTTAACCACATATTAAGGGTCCGAATTTTAGTTCAGTGGAATTTTTTCAAAGCAGTAACCATGATAGGAAAAAAGTTACATCGAATCAAAAAACCACCCTTATACATTAAACGCAGTATGAGGTCTTATCTAAGAGAGCAACCGCTCTCTCAGAATATGTTTCACGTCATGGTATGATGACAGCCTTACTATCGGACAATGGGCCTCAGTTCATATCTGTATTAAGGAAGCGCTTATGCCGAATGTTAAAAATTCAATTGAAATTCACGTCTCCATATCATCCCCAGGCAAATATGACCGAACGAGCTAATAGGGTTATATATAATGAGTATTTATACTGGGAATGTCCACACGAAGTGGGACGAAAGCTTGCCCCTTATTCAGTTCATCCAAACTTCTACTGGTTCATCCCTCTTTTATTTGCATCATGGTTATGAGCCTGTTACCCTGGGATGAGCGTACATTTGCCGGTGTCCCCGAGGACATAGAAGGAGAGATTAGGGGTTATGAGGATGGGCCGCTCCGGGAATGGCAGTTGTCCATTGACTTTGCTCAAGAAATGAATGAGCAAGCCAGTGCCAAACAAAAACGCTTTTATGAACGGAACTATTCCGATGGGGAACTAGAAGTGGGGCAAATAGTGTGGAAAGTAGGACATAGCTTATCGAACGCTGCAGCTAAATTTTCAGCTAAATTAGCTCCAGCTTGGGAGGGTCCCTATCGGGTAGTGGAAAAGATATCACCAGTTTCCTACGTTATCATGGATTTGGCGTCAGGGGCTTTGGCCGGTACTTGGCATATAAATCAGTTAAAACTACTGATGAATTCTGTGGTCCTCGAAACTCTGGAAACCACAGAACTTGAAATCCCGCCGGTAATACAGGAACTGGAAACCGTTGCGGACCCAGATGAGGGGCCGGGTTACGAGCTGGTTGTAACGCAGGATGAAAGGTCGTTTACTGAGGCAGATTCCCGGGACGGTCAGGAGAATGTCTGGGATGCGGTGCCCGTTAGCGTGTATGACTTCCGGCCTCGTCAGAGCCAGGCCGAAGGGGTCGTAGATAGACCGTCGCCCTCGATAGATATAGAACCGGACATACCCGATCCAGATCCTAGCATTCCGGTAGAAAACGACTCAGTTCCCACCCCGTTGCCACGGCGGGAATATAATCTCCGACGCCAGGTTCAAATTGAGGAACAGGAAGAGCAAGGGGTAGACCTAGCGGTAGCAGGTCCTTCCGGGGAAGGAAGGCAGAATCGGGGTGTTCAGTGGGGTCCGGTGATGGGCATAGCTAAATCAGGGACTCCCACGGGGATAGGTCATGGTCAAAATACTCAGGACGATTTGTTAATGGCGCCTTTTCAGTATGGGTGGAAAAGGGAAATAGTTTTGAGAAAGGATACCGGAGGTCGTATTGGGGACGTGTACTATTACACCCCGGAACCAATTAAGGAAAAGCTGCGATCCTACAAACAGATTTCAGCCTTTCTAGGAACGCATCGCGACCACGCCCGCCAGTTGGGAATGCAGAATTTTAGTATGAAGCCCCAACCGATTGCGTACCCCCCATTTGAGATTGTCCGCCATGCTCTATGGTGAAGCACGACCAATCGGACTACGATTTGATTAATTTATTCTCGTGCTTGTGTGTTACGAACATTGGCATGGACCTTTCGATTATAACGTAATGAGACTAGCTGTCTACAGTTCCTCTTTTTTACCTTTCAGGCAATGGCTGATTCACGCCCAAAAACTTATTGGGGGCAACTTTTTGGATTAATGGGCGCGTCGTCGAGTGACGAAGACGACGTCCCTATCAACGTGTCCCCTCGGCCATTAGTAGTGGAGATTACCGGGGAGGCGGAGAATTCGGAGGACGCTCAACCGTCAGCTGCTATATCACCATTGGTCGTTGAGATTACCGGGGATACGGAGAATGCAGAGGACGCTCAAGCGTCAGTTATTATATCAAACTTAGACGAAACTACGGGTTTGATTGCAACACCTACCCCATCCGTGGAGGAGCAGGCCATAGCCCTCACTATTACAGACGGTGCCCCGACGAACAACGAAGATGAAGTGGTGCCACCGCCCCGCTATGTGGACATCTTCTGTTCGCTCCCATGCTATGCTTCCCGGACCGGAACAGATCTTAAGAATTTTTCCCGGCACGTCCGGGCCCTTCCAGAACGTTTCCCGGAGGGATTTAAGCAGGGTTGGCACGCTGGTATCCAGTCCGGTTTTATCCACCTGGATTAAACCGGTTTAAACCACGATGAAAAATCCAGTGGATTTTTCAAAAAATATAATAATAGAGTACAGCGCAGGCACCATAAAGTGAGATGGAAGGAAACGTTTGACCCACATGTCTTTACCTCTTTATTTCATCGAAATGGTCGATTCCCATACATTGTGGGATAGTTTGACGCGCCCTCCTCCCACTGCCCCACCCGAAACACGTGAGACTGAGTTGAATTTTTCGCAACGCTAAATTGTTGGGTCGGACCGCGCGTTTAGAAAAATCTTTATCAGACCCTGCCCTATTGAAGATCACAAAAAGCCTATCCGGGCCCGACCCTAGCTGCCCTATTGAAGATCACAAAAAAGCCTACCCGGGACCAACCCTGCCCTATTGAAGATAATAAAAATGTCTACCCGGGTAGACTGTATGATAACCCTACCCCACCCGACCAGCAAGACATTTTAAGTAATTTTCTCACCCAACCCGACCTAGGATTTTCCGACCCGATATGGGTCGGATTGATTGGACTGAAAAATCCCGATTAAATCAAGGTCCCTACTCATCTCTAAGGGAAATGTCTATAGTTTTATCAACTTTTATGTACAATATAAATGATTCGGCCTAGCAGAAGACATCTAGCGCACTAAATGTAATAAAGAAGTGCTAAAATTAAGCACTAGAGAGTAGTTTAAAAATAGCCAGATAAATCCAATAAAATCCGGTTTAAACCAGCAAAAAACCATACCAGTGGCTTTTTCAAGAAAAATCCGGATTTTTGCCAACCCTGGATTTAAGGGATGTATCTCCCACTTCGGTGCCATTCCTGATGAACTCAACATCGAGCTCATACAATCCGTCTTGACGAATTCCGGGGTTCTTGGTGCGGTGGGCATCTCGCCCCTGTACGCTAAGGCATATTTACAAGACGTGCGCATAGAACAACATTTAATTAATGCCCTGGCATTCTCCAAGGTCCGCGCGATCGGCGCAATTGGTTTAGATTCATCCCGGGTAATCGACCTTTGCCCCTCGGAAATCCAAATTCAGGCCTTTCGGTGCCAGTTGCGCCAAGCCGCGATCTGTGATTACCCGGTGTTAGTTCAATGCAGAGAAGGGCGACAAGATAAGGACGCCTTTAGAACATGCTACCGGATGCTAGGCGAAGAACTCCCTCCCGGACACGTTATCATTTTACTTAATTTTTCCGTTGGTCGTGAAGTGGCAGACAAATTCCTCGCCCGGTTCCCCCGTCTATACCTTGCTCTATCCCCGGCTATGGAGCCGCAGTATATGTGTAGGTTCCTCCTCGGTATCCCTGTGGAACGCCTACTAGCGCTGACCCGAGCTTCCCCGGCCTTGCCATCCCCTGGACTGGCTTTTACCGTAAATGCGCAAGCCAAGGCTTTACCGGTCACGGACGTGGCCGCTACTTTATGGTCCACTTCTCAGAAGTTGCTCCGGTATTCAGATTAAGCCCGGAGGAGAAAGATTTGTTTTGCCCTGATTATCCGATTATTTTATTTGATTTCTTTGATAATTGGGTCATTTTGACCGTATCTGTAACATTTCCCTTTTTGTTTTGGTGGGACTCAGTGTTGTTCCCCTTTTTTGTTTGGAAATTTAACTTACCCGGAAGAGTGATTTCGGACACCACCATTTTCTTGAGTCGTTCCCGACCACGTTTTCTTATTTTCTGTTTTTGATTAACTATACCAACAAACCTACGACAATTACTTTATTTATTTTTCCATAATATCTGGCTAGTTATTCGAGCTCCTTAAAAAAGAAAAATGTTCTTTGTTTGTTTTGGATTCTCTTTGTATGTCATTATGGCTATTTTTGTACCCTTTCCCCAAAGTGGGCATGTCCCCGCGTCGGGACTTAATAAATATGTTTCCTCCTTAACTCCTTGTTTGTGGTCCACCCGAGTTTTTGAATTTGGTTCCCCGGTTCTGGGTGGGGTTTCCCTTCCCATTATTTCTTTTGCAGACACTCCCAGCGGCGTTACACTGCTGACTCCCTCCTCATCCGGGGCGTCTGCTTGTTCCTTACAGAGGGGGACGATGTAACGGGGAGCCCGTTACAAGGGTGCACCACCAGATGATGCGATTTAAACCGATACCAGAGTTCCCCGCTAGACGGCCCAGGAAGCTGAAAGTTAGACATGTCGTCTGCTCGAGATCCGGGATTGGACGTTCCCCGGAGGCCCTAGGGGATATATTTGAAAGGCAGCCCGGGAATCAGGGCAGTAGGAGGAGTACCGGCGTCAGAACCAGTTAATAATATTTTATAGACTAATTGACTTTATTTACTTATTGACTGTTATTAACGGATTGTATATTTATTGTTTACTAACGGATTGTAAATATAATTTAACCGGATTTATATGTTAATAAAGACATTGGATTAACTGAGTTTACGTTGTCGTGTGGTTTCGGGTATCAGTGAAAGCGCACGGTTACACTGCGAGATATATTATCTCTCAATGTCGTTACTAATTTTTGGCAAATAAGTTTGGCGGTTAAAAGAGAATGCTCACCGTCATCATCAAACTAACAAAGGAGGACAGGTGACCATTGAATTTTTTCCTCCAAAAATGTTGCCAAATTTGCAGAGACATTAGGTGAATTTTGCAAGTACGGCACCTCTCTCTCAACAAATCTTACTATAATAGAAATCACAATCACGAATGCTTGAGATGGGTATCGAAGTACTTCTGCATGATCTGCGCTCAGGATGAGGTCGAGAAGAGGGGATTTTTGACAAGGCTCAGAAATATTAATTTGACAAAAATTACAAAACTCCCTCTCTCTTGCATCAATCTCAGTACATATCCCGCTAGATAAGCTATGCTAGCTAATTTTAGGGTTGATCTCTGTGGAGAGCTCATCTAAAATAGAGATAATATTAGATGGGAATTGTGAAAGTGATACTCTACCTGTAGGAGGTCCAGCAAGAGCTGGCTCTTGAAAATCTATGCTAGGGAGGGCAGGAAGTTCCAGGAAATTATCATCTTCAACGTTGGCATCACTGGAGGAAGCATTCAGTTTTCATTTTTTAAGATATTTTCGAGACTGAACAATGTTGCCCTAGCATCAAGCATGTTGTTTCCCCCTGATGACGCTCTAAGCTTGGGAAAAAAGAATTCAATGTTATCACTTGTTAATTTTCTGGTCAAAACATAATGAAATCCTTGCTCCATAAGATTACCAACATAGGCTACTGTGTAGTGATCTTCATGGCTTCAAAGGTTTCATTGGTAAAAAAGTATTGTTGTTGTTCAAACTGGACATGGTTGACTTAGTCCAAAAATGTGGTTTGAAGCCATTCAAGCCTTTCATCATCGAAGGTAGTGAAAGGCGCTTTGTTTTCATTACGAGACTGGTAGGAATGGCTCTTATTGCAGGTGTTGTGCAAATCAAACCACTTTTGAATCATTTTCATGTACGCAATGGTTGGCACAGCTGTTCGGAATTTTAAAGATTGTGGATGACTGTTGCTATGCGTGCACAGATATTCAATAGCAGCGATCACTGGAACAGAAAAGATATCAATTGCACGCTGTACATTCATTTTCTCGAAATTGGATGGGTAAATATGTTTTCTTGTCAAACGCCTAACTGGCCTGACAGTTTCATTCTTTTGAAGCTCGTAAAGAAAGATAACATATTTCTCAGAAATCTCGTAAGATGGTCACCGCGGTCGGTCTTGATGGTCAATGTGGTCTTGATGGTCAATGTTCTCTTGATGGTCAATGTTCTCTTTATGGTAATGGCTTGGGCCTGCCGAAAAATCGGAACATTCGAGCAATTTCTCCATTTTATTCTATTCGCGAGTCTCGCGACTCTCGTCGGACTGTCTCTGGCAGTCTTTCCTTACGCCGGAAAGCCCTAAAAAACTGTCAGGAGGGAAGATGAAACTTTAAAGCAGGGAGGAGTGAGGTGAGAGGGAGGGACACCGCGGAGAGTGATTGAGCCAGCGTGGGAGAGAGACGAGTTTAGCAACGAAGATAACGAACGCGCCTATTCACATTATTACTCTCTCTCAAGTCTCTCCTCCCTGTTTAGAGGGAGTAATAAAGTGAATCGTTTGCTTCGTGTCTAAACTCGTTTCTCTCCGGCGCTGACTCTGCCACTCGTTTATTGCATAAGTATATGGAATAAGTCAACACAGGAAAAAATGCCTATTGCTTAAGTATATGGCATAAATGAACATCGGGTAATGTCGGGAAAATGTCTGTTCCATTTTCCCAGTTATTCGGTTTCGGCTAACTTATATGATATAAATGTGGGTGAGTTATTTGCAAAAGTATATAGTATTAAGGTCTCTGACCATTATGGGCGATGTTTGTGGCAATATTTATTAAAATCGTTTGTAGTCGTTTGGATCCTTCAACAAGGTTGATGATTTTCCTGAAACCTTATAATTTCATGTAAAATTTATCACCATTTTATTTCACATGCTTTTGCTTGTCGCAACGCTCACGAATCAAATGATTCAGAATGATGAAGTTGCAACTTGCGAAATCTCCAAATAAATTCGAAGAAAAACCCACCTCAAAGGCTCCCAAACCCCTTTACCCATAGGCACGAGTCTATCACATTGGGGGGGGGGGGGTAATATGGACTTGTGCCCAAGGGGATAGGCAATCGTCAAAATGTTTACACCATATTTCCCATTGCGATCTCATTACGCAAAGTTAAGGGAACTCATCTTTGGGTTAGCGCGACTTAGTTTTTACCTCTCCGAGTGACGTATGTCACGGAGAGGTATTACACCGGCCGTGTCTGTCTGTCTGTGTGTCTGTCTGTGTGTCTGTGTGTCTGTCTGTCTGTCAGACCCCACGTGACCGCGTTCGCAGTTTACAAATCGGAGCAAACAAATACCCGATTTCCGGAACGCGTTCGCGGTTCACGGAAATTTGGTCATTCATCTACCTACACCAGTCTTTACTAACTGGCTTCTAAGGACCACAATCTGCTAGTCTTTGTCCATCCCACATGGACACTAGTCTGTACGTGCTTGCTTCCAAGCACCACCAACTTCTGTTCTTCGTCAATTTCACTTTGACTCCAGCTTCTATGCACCACCATCTTCTGTTCTTCGTCAATTCCACATTGACACCAGCTTCTATACACTACCATCTTCTGTTCTTCGTCAATTCCACATTGACACCAGCTTCTATGCACCACCATCTTCTGTTCTTCGTCAATTCCACATTGACACCAGCTTCTATGCACCACCATCTTCAGGTCTTTTGTCCATTCCACATGGACGCCGGTCAGTACATTCTGGCTTCTGTTCCACCGTCATCGTTTGGTTTCAAGATATACGCGGCGAGCGGCTAGGGTTACGAGAAACGTCTAGCCTCCCAATGGCAGGGCTTCCACCATCGGTTCACGCGAATGCGTTTTTATCTATTATTTGGTTTTAAGATATACGCGGCGATCAGCTAGGGTTACGAGAAACGTCTAGCCTCCCAATGGCAGGGCTTCCACCAAAGGTTCACGCGAATGCGTTTTTATCTATTATTATAATGGAATCGAAACGTATATATACCCCAAAATTTGAAGAAAGCGGGCAAGAAGGGTACCCTTCACTTTAAACGTCAATATTAGCAAAGTTTCGAAAGATATTATGAACAACTTTATTTTAAACGATTTAACTATTTTTAAAGTTATTTACTGGCGATTAAAATAATTAAAAATAATTATATTTATTTAAATATTAAAGATAAACCCAAGTACCGAAGTCGTTAAATCATTGCCTCCTATATCTATCAAGGCCCGTGCATTGCGTTATATTTCCTACATTGCCTCCTGTATCTATCAAGGCCCAGGCATTGTGATATATTTCCTTCATTGCCTCCTATATCCAACAAGGCCCGTGCGTTGTGATATATTTCCTTCATTGCCTCCTATATCTATCGAGGCCCGTGCATTGCGATATATTTTTGAGAACAACAACCAAAATGGGAAGCTCCTCTCAGAACCATAATAATTTGCTTTTTCTGTTATATGAAATGAAAATATGGATAATATTTTCGGCAATTCGATTTGAATGGCTCTTTCTGATGTATCATTCTCTCAGCACTGTTCATAATGGACAGGAACGTAGAGATTCGAGACAGTAGGAATTACGATAGTGTTTCAAATCCTCTGTAATGAGGGCTTAAAGGCTTGGAGTGAGTCGAAAGATAAATACACATCCAATTTTTTAGTTGTACCATGCGTACCACAATGTTGGCAGGCGTTTATTGAAGGATGCTTGGGTACTAGTACAGACTGTTACGTGTACCAAGTTTCCTAGCATCCAACAATAAATAGGATTCATAAAAGCCAGTGTTACGCGCATGTCATGGGTCAAGTCGTTAAATATATCGACGCAGTTAAATATCTGATGGCATTATTTTATCCACTTTCTCATTGCGTTTCGAGAGGAAGTTCAACTTTGGCACGGACGACAGATGGCGCTCTTAACCTTCTACCCCCAAAAATCGCTGTTGTCTGCTCGTTTTCCCCTTCCGCGTTTTTTCGTTATAAACTTAACTGTTAAGATAAAATTTCATATTTCCTAAGACAGATAAGCTTCTACTCCTTTCATCTTACTCCCAGTTAGATTTAACCTTGTTAAAACATAATCAGATGAATTTGAGTTACAATGTCGTAAAATCCTGTGCATACAGTTACCTAGGAGTGATAGAGACATTTTTAACGATGCCTAGAGATGATTAACTTAAGCGAAATTGTTTCACGTTTGAATAAAAATACCGCTTCCAGTAGTGGGTTTATAGTACTCCTTGTTTGTGTAAGATTAGTGAAGCTGTAGAGCGTAATCATGGTAAACGCTTAAAAATATATATTTTCAATAAAAACACCGCTTCCACTAGTGGATTTCTACTCCTTGTGTTTGTGAAGGATTAGTGTAGGTGTAGAGAGTAATCGTTATAAACGCTAAAAAATATATTTTCAAAAATGAAGAATATAGAACATTGCTTTAGAAAAATCCAAACGGCTAGGTATTGGTAAAAAAGACATGTGTAAGCTATTTGTAGATGAGATATTGTTTTACATGTTTTAAATGAGGCTAAAACGTCCACTATTGTGTCTAAAAAAGTGTTGGCAATGTATATTTTTTAAATATGACGGAATTGCGGTTGATATGATAGCGCCCTATTTGCGAAAAAAACCTTTTTTAAACAGTTGAATCACTCTTTGATAGAATTTCAAGAGAAGAAGTTAAGCGTTAAATTTGCTCGATTAATTTTGTTCGGAAAATAATATATTTAAGCGCTACGTATTACTGAAGGAGATTGATTTTGCCAATCTTTGTGAGTATTTAACTGTTTAATAACTATTTTGGTTAAGTGGGAGC
The DNA here is from genome assembly GCA_019434445.1 of Phalangium opilio. Taxonomy (NCBI): domain Eukaryota; kingdom Metazoa; phylum Arthropoda; class Arachnida; order Opiliones; family Phalangiidae; genus Phalangium; species Phalangium opilio. Next base: position 161,877 of record JAEQBA010002709.1, read on the forward strand.
CTAGCTTATGTGTGATTGGGTTGTGGCTTCCATGTTTTGGGGACATTTGCTTTTTGTGTGGCGAGGTTTGATTCAGCTTTGATATGGACAAATGTTACAAATCATACTGGTAGACTAAGAATACGGTTGAGGTATAGCGAGAGAGTAGAGTTTCCACACCAATTGAGAGATATTGAAAAGGCTTGAACAATTGACTATTTTAAAATTGAATTCCTGCACTTGCAAAGAATTAAAAAAAGCGATAGATGCATATATTTAGGTTGTTTAAAGGGTAGTGATAGTCATCTCCACTCGGAGAGGTAATATTTTGGCTTTCCCGACTTGTGGTAATTGGCTTGCTTTATTTTCTCGTGATTATTTAATCTTTTACTTCAATCTTTACAAATAAGGAATGGAGGCTCTTTCCACCCCTTGGCCTTAAGCAGTATAATGAAAACAATTGTCCTCAGCGCTTACATATTCGATTATCGTATGGAAGACAGGAAAACGAAAAGAGTAAAAATAACTTTTGAGTCTTTTGTAAGGTCTGAATGTCAGTTAAGACCAGAATTTGGAGCCGTAGTCAAATATAGGGACAACATCTGTAGGGCTTTGTTAAGGATTTCTGGACTGTGATTGGCTTTGCTGTAGTTAAAGCAAAGCCACGTACGTGATCTTCACCGGAAGTCGTTATTCCAAACTAAACGTCTCTTTGGCCTCAGTCTCCATTCCTTTATTTTACATTCTTAGATTCAATCGCCCCACTCACCCACTTACTTACAACCCCCTTGACCCAGCCCCATTTCCACTGTTTACTCTAGCTTGGAAACGTATTAAGGGGGAAGAGTACCGACCTAAGGTTCGAATGGAGATCAGCTGAGCGGGGGTTGATCGCTTTCTGCCCCCTTTACAGTAGGGTTTATCATGACAATCTCTTCCTTTAAGCTATCCCACAACCGGAGTTCAATTCCTCTTACCAAAGAGATAACTCAATCAATGCGCTTGCTTTAAACGATTCACGACGCTAAATTCCTAGGGTGAGACACAGTAATCATTTTCCAAAAAAAAAGAGGCTTAGACTACCCGCCGGCCCCCGGCTGTCTGTTTTGACATGTTTCTGTTCAATAGACTAGTGGCGGTAGAGAGGGGCGTAAACTGTGCATCCCTCCATCTGGGAGCGCTCTTGTAAGAGGGGATACTGTACGCTCCCAGTAGGGGGTGACACTGAGCTAAGAGATAGAAGGGTATGACGTTTGCGTACGTCGTACTGCCATTACTCTATTGTCTTAAATTTTAAAAAAATATTACGGCCATTCAACGATTATAAAATATGTCATGTAGAATTAAAGTTATTAAATTCAAGTTTTTGGTGACATTTCATATTAAAATAGGTTCATTTCACTATGCATCTCATTTTATTGCGCATTTTAATTATCTTTATTACATGTTTTTAATTTAGCGCGAAATAATTTTACGATAATTTGAAATGTCGAATGAAAGTCAGGCATCGTTTTATTCCTTATTTGCTTTAAGTAGACCTAAAGATACAAATTCCTGTCCCCAAAACCTATTCATTTCTATCTTCCATAGTATTTGAGGGGCTTAAAACTGCAAAATTGCGCTTTATTCGTAACTAAGGTAAAAAGTTTGCTTATGAACATGAATATTTTCGGTAATATTTATAGGAGAGGTTAAGAAGTAAGTAACTTTTTTTAAATGTTTGTAATTTTCAAGGACCAAAGTCCCAACTGGTTTTATTTTTACAAGTCATAAAATCAAATTAAGGTTACAAATATAAATTGTGTTAGCCGAGTTTAACCGTGTTTTGTAATGTAAAGTTAGGCGAGAACGGATTGTTTCAGATCCAGTAGAAAAGCGGCCAAGTGGACGTCACCGATGATCAATCTGATTGAGGTAAGGTAATAATTTTGGCCTACACATTCTTTCCAGATGGATGTACAGCAATGCGCGGGAATATAATTTATTTTTAAGGCTTGACGTGGCGGCGTCATTCTTTAAACTATAATTATATTCCGAGTATATAAATGCGCAAGGCTTAGAATAGCCTTAAAACGAATTGGAAGAATCCCAGGTGATTCCAGAACCAGTTCATGATGAGCAAACTGGAAAAAGAAAAACTAAAAAAGATTAATTAAGTCTTAAGCTGGACGTGGCAGCGTCCTTCTTAAAACTAAATTTAGTCGGTGATAGAAGCAAAGTTTAAGCTTTAGATGTAATATTCCAAATTAATGTTAAGACGCCAACTGAAAAGAGAAAAAAATCTAGCCTATTGTTTCCACGTCAACCCAGGAGGTACAATAGAATCGAGTAATTTACTCGTAAGAACGACGTGGCGGCGTTATTCTTATGATTAAATTTACTCGATGTATGACGCGTTTTTGTTTGGAGGAAGTGTACCGCTTACGCGCTTCACTCCGAGGGGTTTCGCGGCCAGTAGCCCTATCCCCTCTTTACGCCAAACTATGGCTCGACGACGGAGCCCTGGTAAGAAGAGAGAGAAGAATCGGTTATTCATGGAAATGCACTTACAATGGGGGAAGTGGACACTCACCTCTGGCTCATCTATTTTCGAGCGTCATTTAGCGCTTTCATTGTCAGCAAGGCTGCCATATCATCTGCGGAATAGCCTGATCGCTCGTAACGAAGTATATTCCTCGCCATTTCAACAATACGGTTGGTCAGACTGGTCAGACCAGATGAAACGGGAAGACCCAAGTACCTCTTGGCGATTTTGGCTAAGTTGGGCATGCCTATTTCTTTGGACCTCCAAACATCCAGTGGAGTCGTGTTGCTTTTCTTATCCACTTTCGGGGGCAGACATTCCTTCAAAAAGACGGCCACCTCTTCGCAAGGTGTGTTGTTCCTTGTACTTGAACGGGGAGTTCCACCAACTGGAGCTAAAGAAGGGAATATGGAATACCCGGCGTCATCATCCTCATGATCCATTCCTTCCGGTCCTGGCATATCTTTTACTAGGTCTTGGACCATTTCCATGACTTGGTTGAGGCTTGGGACACAAAATTTCGGATACTCATCCTGCCATTCTGGATGCACGTAACTACCTTTAAAAACATAAACACACATAATATTAGAAAGTGCATCAATATAACGAATTGTTTTAAAATAAGAGTTGAATTTTTACCCATGAACATGTATTTTTTTTGCCTGGGGTCTAAAAAGGACGCCAAGACATATTTTTCATCTTTTAAAACCCCAGCGAAACTGTCGGCGAAATCCATGTCCAATTTTTTTCTTAAGTCCTCCAAGTGTTTGAGTTTCATCTTTCTTAGAAGAAGAAACGTTGACACAATTGTGCCCAGAGTCTTGGCCATAGGCGTAGAGTTCTATAGGCCCGTGGGGCCCGAGCCCCTCCAAAAATTTTAGAAGTGGCCACGGGCCCCTCCAAAAATTTGTCATCCATAATACCGAAATCATGAAGATAGTGACCTCATAAAAATAATTTTTGCGTTTAAATGACTGCAAAAAACCATTAAAACCACTACAGAGCAGTGTTTTCCGAACAGAATAGTTTTATTTTGTTCTGTAAAATGTAAACTAGCCGACCCAAGGGCTGGGCCATAATAGTAGGCACATCGTTATCTACTTAATTATTCTTACTTCAATAAATTTACTTATGTTATAATTGTAATAGTGCGACATAAACAGAGAACTTGAAATTTACTTCTGTTATATTTGTAATAGTGCGACTTAAAATTTACTTCTGTTATATTTGTAATAGTGCGACTTGAAATTTACTTATGTTATAATTGTAATAACCCGGTTCCGAGAAGCTTTTGCTTTTAAAATTCCCCACGATTTCTTTGAATGTTGAAATAGGGGAGTGGGATTGAAAGCGTGAAATACTTGTCGACGGGTGATAGGAATTTTAAAGAGAGTATTAAACCTTCTATTTTAAGGCTATATCATAATCCTCTCTCTCTCTCTCTCGCTTCAAACATAGAGCAAATTTGAAACAAACAATGCTTAACCTTACTAGTACAATTTAATCCAATGCTTAATCCTCTCATATTCACTCTTACTTCAATGACGAACGAAAAATATCACCTCACAACAATCCTCTCCCATCAGCTTCCATTGACTCTCCCTTCAATGATAGACGAAAAATTTTATACTGCCAAAGGCAGTACAGAGATACTCCTACAATGCCACCGCCAACAGGGCAGGTCATAATAATGTCCACATCGTAGATGTACATCATACGATGTGGATAAAAAGTGTAGTTTCTAAGAGATTTTTTTCCATTTCGTTGAAAAAGTGAGTTGACCGGTCAATGCAGCGGCGGCTGGCAGCCCATAATAACCAGATTGGCTGGTTTTCATGGTTTTCATGTCAATTATTTTTAGATACTACAACAATTTCGTTGACCGTTGACGCAAATATTGGAAGGAATGAGGGATGGGATTGAAAAGTGCAACTGGTCTTCTGAAAATAACCCGTTTTTAGCATGCTCTAGTCTAGTATAGTCAGAAGCCGATTAGGCTTTACAAATGAAGTACGTAACATGTGCCATTGTGCCTGCAGGAGCTACACGATATACTCTAAGCTCCTGGGAAAGAACCTCCTCCCCTTATGCGGAGGAACATAATTCGGTAAGGCGGCTCCTTCGGATCCTTGCGATCCTTCCGCTTTAAGAACCAATTTACCAGGTACATAAATTAGGGAACTACTATAAAGACTCAATATTCTTTAGTTAAAACTATACAAAATACCAAAGATTATTTGGGAGTAAGGCACGAAGATCTTATCAATCTGGGTAGCTTTTGCTTAGACTATTTAAGACGCTGTGTATATGTTTTTTAGGAGGATTTTTTTCTGTTCTCGCGGCTACGGCGAGCACAGCCGCAGGCGGCTCGGGAATCGGGATACCGCCGATACCTAGCCGAGGCTTAGTTAGTTTTCGAGTTTACTATTATTCGCAGAGCTATTTTTCTGTTGAAACTAAAAAAAATCTTATAATATTTAGTTGAAAACTTATTAAATGACTCAAAAATTTTCGAAACTTGAGCTTTAAACGTTAAATATAATATAACGACTAACGAACAATATTGCAAATTTGCCTTTCGAGCTTCCCGGTTATGTCGCCGGCGAGGTCGAGTCAAGGTCCCATGCAAAAAAATAGTAATAGCCGTCGCCGATTGGTCTGGCATTAAAGAGGCTATCTACGGTTAGGGGACTTATGATTGGTTAAAAGGTTTTTTGTTCGTCTGTTTAGTTTTTACTTTGGGAATGTCATGAAATCTATGGCCAAAGCTATGTAAAAGTGGGACTTACGTACTTAATGTGTGAAGACCAACCGTTTCTACTCCAATAAGAGGAAACGGTCGGTCTTTCATAATAAAAGAAATCAACAACAAAATATATAATACACCACTATGCAAAAAGGGTGAAGCTTGTCCATGCTCACTGATTGTTTTAACTGGTGTTTGTATTTATCGTGCCCTATCTCCAAAATATCGCGGCAGGTGCCATTTTTCGTGGAATAATGTCACTGGAGTGAGAACAAAAATGTGATTAGAAATCTTATTTGTTTTATTAATAACAATATATTGATCCATAGCATTAGATTGCTAGCAGACAATGGAAAACAGAATAACTTAAATCTTTTGGGTGTGAATATAAAAAATTTAGGCCGTCGCTATTTTTGCCTGTTTCTTAGGCCAAAATAGACTTTCTTCATTAAAAAAATATATGAATTTTAGTTCCAAGATTGCTTAAGGAAACTATGCAAACTCTCAAGCAGCGTTAAAAAAGACACTTTGAAGATATTTGTAGACATTTTATTGTGAGCTAAACTGTTTGATATGTATTAAGTAATAGAAAAGCTTCCACTGATGGGTTTATGCTTCTTGTTTCTTTGACTAAAAAACATCTTGCTGTAGATAACAGTCAGACCAAAATTATATTTTAAATGTAACGAGACGGCAGGGTTGATACGCCCACCTAGTTGTAAATAGATCTTTTTAATCCGCTGGAGCTATTCTCAATAAGAATTTCTATGCCAGTTGTCAATAAAACTACTAGGAAATTATTGTTGTTGAAATTTGGAAGATCTGTGGATTTAAGTGAGTATTTGACGTTTTGTATATAGAATGAAGGAAGATAATGTTGAGAGTAAGGATGAAATGAGATAGCGTAAAGCCAGGGAAAGGATGAGGGCAAAAAGGTGAGATTCTGAGATTAAATGGAGAGAAAATGAAAGGAGGAGAATTTTAGCAGCTCAGAAGAAAAGCTAAGGCTGAAAGTGCAGCTTCTAGTACTTCTAGTGCTAATTTGTTTGTTAGTTCTATTGAGTCGCCTGTTGACCACGGTAGTACTAAGGATAATGTATTAGACGTAAGTTCAGGTGAAAGCGCTGTAAGAGTCGGGGTAATTACTACCGACGAATCGATGAATTTAGTTAATAATGAATCGGTTAATTCTATAATGGTAGCGAACGATGAACAATTACCTTCTACGTTTCATGGCAATGTGTATCCGTTAGAGAGAATGAGAATTTTGAGACAAAATGAAGAGTTTAGAATGAAGGAGACACGATCTATGGCAAAGAAGCGTGAGAATGAGTCATATCTTGATAGGGAAAAATCAGGTTGGTTTACTTACCAAGCGAATGAAAAGGCATGATGAATGGTATAGAGCAAGCGAAAGAGTTAAGGACCAATTAAGTAAGGCTAATAAACGCCAAGATTTAGACTATGTTGAAGCAGAACGTGAGAGAAATCAGTTGAATAAGACTAGAAAACGCCAAGATTAAGATTATATTCCTTAGTGGAAAAAATGATTGGAAACCAATCGGTGACAAATTCGATCCTATTGTTGTTTGAAGATTTCTATTGGCGACCTATAGGAAATGATCTGCCAATAGAAGTCCATTGGGGTTTCTTGCCATTTCAAGACCATTACATTTCCAATAGGTTTCCAACTCTGTTGGACATGAATTGGTCATGTTTTCAAATTAAGTTCCTTTTAATTCCCAATAGGTTTCCAATAGGGAACTCTATTGGACATGTATTGGTCATGATTGCAATTTAAAGTCCTTTTCATTTCCAATTGGTTTCCAACAGGGAACTCTATTGGACATGTATTGGTCATGTTTGCATATTAAGGTCCTTTTAATTCCCAACAGGGAACTCTATTGGACATGTAATGGTCATGATTGCAATTTAAAGTCCGTTTCATTCCCAATTGTTTTCAAATAGGGAAATTTCCATTGCCTAGAGGGCAGCACCATCGTTCTTATGCAATTTGAAAGTTTAAAAATTCTTCATTTTCTGTGTATATTGAAAGGTACGATATAAATATTGGTTTGTAATATATGGGTTTGGTAAATAATACCGAGATTAAATTTTTAATGGATAAAAAAAGTTAAACATTAATCTATCTTTTCTTTTAAACTCGATATATACGATAACGAGACATTTTTGATAAGTTATATTGATGTTTTTCTTGCATATTTTAACACCCTTAATCAATTAATAATAACTTGTTTTTCTAGTTCATTATCCCTTTAACATGAAAATTCAAGGCAATCCGAGAGGGGATATGGAAGACCGTTCCAAGAAATATTCTCCTCCCACCCCAGTTCCAAGGTCGCAGGAAGTTTATATACACCTAACCAAGTTATTTTTAGCACGGCCCCCAAGGATGGTTGAATCGTCAAAAGACAATACCTTTCAATATCACTTAGACACATAGCCAATGGCAGGGGAAATACTTTGTAGCCATAGGATTATAGGCAAGTAGCGATGTAGATTATTTACTTCCTTAAAGAAAAACTAAAAAATGAAAGTCGAGGGGGTAGATTTAAAAATAGAGAAAATTCTTAACACTCCCGGTCCAACGAGTGTACTTTCATAGGGGTAGGATACAAACAGGGTTGATTGTCAAAGGGAAGGCAGAAGGTGACCACCGTTCTCCTTTTATATCTTCTCCAAAAAGAAAATGAAGATTTCGAAGAAGATAATGCGGAGGTGATCGAGGAGAAAAAAGAGTGGCAATCAAAAAGGAAGCCGAACGAAAAAAGCACCATTTAAACTGTGCAAAATTGAAAAAGTTGAGAAAACACTTGTTAAACCTCTTTGTTACCATAGAGAATAAAAGAAGATGAGTACCAGCTCTCTACAAGCGTAAAAGCGATTTTAGGCCAAAAATTGGTACACATGAGTCCTTTTCTTTTATTCTCTTTTGCGTTACAATTTAGGATTCAAAACGACTACTCTCTCACCAAAACGAGGTTAGTCCCCCTTTTCCACTGTCCTTCATCCCCCATCTCCTGGCCCAGTCTTTATGCGGCTTTATCCCTTAATACCACGGATTATTGTAGAAGGAGTAGAGACTAGGCCTCTAGGGTCTAGACATAAGCGTACTAGTGCTCCACGCACAATTTTCGCGCATACCGAGCCAATGTAAACAATCTCTGTCGTCACGTGTTTTAAAGAAGGCGTCCGTTTTCTTCTTTCCCGGCTTAATTCTTTGAATATTTTCCATATTATAATTAATATAAATAGAAATAATAGTAAAAATAAAAATTTAAATAAGATTTGCAAACCGTTGAGAAACTCCCGTCACTCGGAAGTCGATACACAAAAGACCGAGGCTTAACTTTCCTGAACGTTCGTAGCTCGCGGCCATCTTTATTGTTTACATTGGCTCGCCTAGGTTCGGAGGGAGGGTCAAAATTCATACCCCCTTCTTATGGACAAATAAGGTCTAGCTTTTTTAGTAGAGGGGAAGCTACGAGTCTCTAGTCCTTATACAATACAGCTCCGTGTTAATACTAAGATTGTATCCACGTGGCTCTGGCTGTACTTACCGGAGCCTTTCCTTACTTTGTCCCCCTCACAATATAGGGTGTAGGTGGGGGTAGATAGCACTGTAAAGCTAGCATTTGACATTCACTTTCACTTCCCTCTTCCCTTTTATGAAATATCCAAAAACAGGGACCTTGTACGTGCAGACTTTTCAAGATGTATTGTTCTCTAAGGAAAAAACACAATATTCCACTTTCAAATAGCAGCAAATTTTTAATTGTAAAAAATAACGGGTTCGAACATTTATCTTACATAATGCCAGTGTTTTCATAAATATTGGGCAAATGTGTTATGAAAGATTAGTTCTTAATATTCACTTCTATGCATTTTTCACGTACACACGCGAGTTTTGACGCTAGAACGTTAAGTTGTTTTACTCTAATTTTTACGTAAGGTTGTTTTAGCAAGCCTGGAAATGTATCATAATGTTCTAAAATTACTAGCGTGTTTTCCAAGTCGTCATCTAAACTTATAAAGTATTTAATCTTACCGTAAATTTTTCCCGTATCGACTGAACCTGAAATGAACGAATTATTTTGTTTTATCTCTGAAATTGATCCTTGGAGAAGTATAAATACTGCTTTTGACAGAAGTGCAAAATACTTAAGGTACTTTTTCGGTAAAATATCTTGGAGACATGGAATGGAGTAAAATAAAAGCCAGTTTCGCCATTTATTAGCTTTCCAAATGTTTCTATCTTTCAACGATCTTGGTCTTCGAACTATTTCTGATGGAGGTTTTATGTTCGTTAAACGGCTGTTTAATATAGCAAGATTTTTGGGTGCTCCAATGTAATAATCTGCTCCATATGATGATAAAAATTTCTCGGTTGTGGTTTTGACAACTCCAAGCAATACTACGTGCATGTAATCAGACACAAATCCATCAATTACATTAAAAAAGGCAAGTTTATCAAAATAGAAGGCCCTTTTATTCCCTTCACAGATTTCTCTTCTACCAAAGCCAGTTCCATATGCTTCAGAGTTTTGTTTTTTTCAGAACGATTTTCGTATACTTCCTCTGATTCCGTGAACCTTACGAGTGATTTTGGCTGTTTGGAATCTTTATTTTTTATTTTTTCAGGTTCCTTAATTAAGTGGCCGGGATGTAAACACCAACTACATCCAAAATAACCATTAAACTGTGTAGAGTTTTGGAGAAGAGGTCTAGCCACAGAGTCTGGACATAAACATATCGCTATAACTTTACTATTTATGATTTTCTGGTCCTTCTCAAACGTGAATCCTATGTTATATTTGTCATCCATAATACCGAAATCATGAAGATAGTGACCTCATAAAAATAATTTTTGCGTTTAAATGACTGCAAAAAAACCATTAAAACCACTACAGAGCAGTGTTTTCCGAACAGAATAGTTTATTTTGTTCGGTAAAATGTAAACTAGCCGACCCAAGGGCTGGGCCATAAAAGTAGGCACATCGTTATCTACTTAATTATTCTTACTTCAATAAATTTACTTATGTTATAATTGTAATAGTGCGACATAAACAGAGAACTTGAAATTTACTTCTGTTATATTTGTAATAGTGCGACTTGAAATTTATTTTCTGTTATATTTGTAATAGTGCGAATTGAAATTTACTTATGTTATAATTGTAATAACCCGGTTCCGAGAAGCTTTTGCTTTTAAAATTCCCCACGATTTCTTTGAATGTTGAAATAGGGGAGTGGGATTGAAAGCGTGAAATACTTGTCGACGGGTGATAGGAATTTTAAAGGGAGTATTAAACCTTCTATTTTAAGGCTATATCATAATCCTCTCTCTCTCGCTTCAAACATAGAGCAAATTTGAAACAAACAATGCTTAACCTTACTAGTACAATTTAATGCAATGCTTATTCCTCTCATATTCACTCTTACTTCAATGACGAACGAAAAATATCACCTTACAACAATCCTCTCCCATCAGCTTCCATTGACTCTCCCTTCAATGAGGGACGAAAAATTTTATACTGCCAAAGGCAGTACAGAGATACTCCTACAATGCCACCGCCAACAGGGCAGGTCATAATAATGTCCACATCGTAGATGTACATCATACGATGTGGATAAAAAGTGTAGTTTCTAAGAGATTTTTTTCCATTTCGTTGAAAAAGTGAGTTGACCGGTCAATGCAGCAGCGGTTGGCAGCCCATAATAACCAGATTGACTGGTTTTCATGGTTTTGATGTCAATTATTTTTAGATACTACAACAATTTCGTTGACCGTTGACGCAAATATTGGAAGGAATGAGGGACGGGATTGAAAAGTGCAACTGGTCTTCTGAAAATAACCCGTTTTTAGCATGCTCTAGTCTAGTATAGTCAGAAGCAGATTAGGTTTTACAAATGAAGTACGTAACATGTGCCATTGTGCCTGCAGGAGCTACTCGATATTCTCTAAGCTCCTGGGAAAGAACCTCCCTCCCCTTATGCGGAGGAACATAATTCGGTAAGGTGGCTCCTTCGGATTCTTGCGATCCTTCCGCTTTAAGAACCGATTTACCAGGTACATAAATTAGGGAACTACTATAAAGACTCAATATTCTTTAGTTAAAACTATACACAATACCAAAGATTATTTGGGAGTAAGGCACGAAGATCTTATCAATCTGGGTAGCTTTTGCTTCGACTATTTAAGACGCCGTGTATATGTTTTTTAGGAGGATTTTTTTCTGTTCTCGCGGCTACGGCGAGCCCAGCCGCTGGAGGCTCGGGAATATGGATACCGCCGATACCTCGGCGAGGTTTAGTGTAGTTTTCGAGTCTACTATTATTCGCAGAGCTATTTTTCTGTTGAAATTAAAAAATTCTTATAATATTTAGTTCAAAATTTATTAAATGACTCGAAAATTTTCGAAACTTGAGCTTTAAAACGTTGAATATAATATAACGACTAACGAACAATACCGCAAATTTGTCTTTCAAGCTTCCCGGTTATGTCGCCGGCGAAGTTGAGTCGAGGTCCCATGCAAGAGAATAGTAATAGCCGTCGCCGATTGTTCTGGCATTAAAGAGGCTATCTACGGTTAGGGGACTTACGATTGGTTAAAAGCTTTTTTGTTCGTCTGTTTAGTTTTTACTTCGGGAATGTCATGAAATATATGGCCAAAGCTATGGAAAAATGGGACTTACGTACTTTATGTTTGAAGCATAATCCGCTTTTGGAATAGTGCGAGGAATGTAAGGCCAGGGATACTAGATGCTTTAAGAGGGATTCGAAGGGAGACGGAAATTGCGACAGAGTTATCGGGGTGTCATCCGCAGAACAGTCTACCAGACTTCTAGATTTTAGTGCAATTCAAAGCCAAATCAAGGATGATGGCGGGAGGAGGCGAAATCTGAGAGAAAGAGGCGCGCTGTGGAACGGCTTAGGTCCGGTGGAACGAAATAAATGGGGGAATACTCGGAATAGGAATTCAATTTGTCCTTGATAGGGAAAAACAAGACGGCGCGCATTATAGATCCCCGTTAAAAAAACCCTCTGCCACAGTCTCGTCTGAACGTACGTGAAAGGCTCGGGCTGATAATCCCTCTTTAAACATCTAGTATCCCTGGTTAGGCGCGGCGCTGGTAAAACTCCATAGAGTTGATAAACAATTTTCAAAATGTTTTTCGAGGCACAAGTATAAATTAGTCTTATGAGTTAAGTCGCTCTCATGGTTTTCTAAGTTGGTGATTTTCCCGAGTTTTGAAAGTGGTATCGAAATTTTTGTAGGGAGTTTTACATTCGCATTGTAATGCGCAAATACGGATAAATTTGTTTTAAACGGCCTAGATTATCTTTAGAGAAAAACAAAGTACATGGATATACTTAATAAATATACTATATAATGTAGTATATATAAATTTAGAACTTAATATTCGTTAGGAATTTATATACATCATATGCATGTATCATGCATGTATCATGCATGATAGTATCTATGTATTGGTCCAGGCCGTTTGGGCCGGGCCCCACCAAACATTTTCGAAACTCTACGCCTATGGTCTTGGCAGCCACAGGTTCTTCACAGTCGAAAATCTGTACGGCATCGTTGAAAGGCTTGTAGATATTCAACAATTCGCTGAAAATTTCCAGATCCTCTCCGGCACTTGTTTCATGCGTGGCCTCCACAATAACCTCCCTCAGCGATTATATCATTAGTTCGCCGTGCTTTAACAAATAGATAATATATTTAGTCGCTCAGTGTACAACAGACTAAAAGTATATAAAATATGTAATACCTTAACTATGCATTCCATGGCCTCCAAGGCTGATGTGAATCTCCATTCTTTTCCTTCCTCAAAAACCTTCCCTCCGGGACTTCTTAACCGTAAATTCTTCGCCAAATTTGGAGAACTCCTCAATGAAGTCATCCATTTTTCAACTTTGGTGAAGTAATTCAGAGCTATTCCTGAACCTTCAAGTTGGCGAATAAATACCTCGTGGAGAGCAAATGAGAGGTACTTTAGGCTCTCCCATGGATTACGAATAAAAACCGTGTGGTCCTTACCCACACTCACAACCGTGTCAAGGGTTGTAAAACCTACAAAAAGCGTCAAAAAATTAGTCCCAACTCCTTAGCGTCGTCACATGGTTTGAAATACCATTTTCACTCAATGATGGGGGCAAGACCCAAGACTTGCTTTGGTTGAAGGTTCCCACAACCTTTGAAGCATCCAAAAGTAAAACCGAGTATACCTGAGATACACGAACAATTTACATTAAGCCGTTTTCTTGGAAGAAAACTATATGAACACAATCCTAATATACTTACTTCTGATATTTCAATGCCGTAATCCTCAAGGGCACCCTTAATTTTCGCCCAGTTATTTTCCAAAGAAAGGGGCTCCGATTCATCGACATTTCCAAATCCAACTGTTAGGCAATGGTGGTTCCATTTAACATCGATAAATCTCACGGAAAACTCCACGATAGCACCCAAGCGAATCACTAGCAGGTGTTTTTCATCAGAGTTAGACTAAAATTACAAAAACATTCAATGGTAGTGAGAAGAAAATTAAAGTTCTTTATTAATGACGGTTATAGAAGGGTGGGCAACTAACCATTTCGAGATGCTTCTTTTTGCTCAGTACTTTCATCCCAGCTAGAAGTTTAGAAGATGAAGGAACCGTCACCTGTGGCGATGGCTTCATGAAATTCCGGTAGGTCTACCGTAGAAAACGGAACGCCAATCTTGGCCATCAAAGCTCTTCTGGTTGATTGAATCTGCCTTGAACTTGACAACCTTCTTGAGTGGCGCCAACAACTCCTCTCCGGCTGACCTTTTCAGACACTTTGCCCTTAATATTCCTCCGTGCGTTTTCTTTTGGCATACGGAAATGGGATTTAAGTAATCGAATTTTCGTAAAACGTTAGTTTGGTAATTACAAACCTTGATATGTCGCTCCAAATTTCCAGCTGTGCTCTGGTTAACTCTTGTCCACCTCTCGCATCCTTCCCACTTGCATTGCACGACGATGTCCTTCGTGACAGCTCCGGTTCCACTCACAACGTGGCCGCAATACTCGTAATGGTCCTGAATATTCCTTACGCCAACACCGTTCTCCTTGAACTTTTGCGCAAATTTATTGACGACCTTTCTAGGTAGAGATTTAACGCTGTTTGTTCCCACTGTAGCGTCCTCATCCTCAGAATCATCAAGCGAATTAGGAGAGCTGGACAAGGAGGCTGCTTCTCTTGGAGACCGTGAAATGGAAGGCAATCTACTGTCGGGCTCAGAGTCCGAAAGCTCTTGACCGTAGTCTGTGGTATCCATAACCTTAGATTATAAAGGAAAAAGTGTTTGTGGGGTCGTAGACCTTTCCAAAAATTTAGAATGATAAATGAACATTGGATACATAGTCAAGGGGATAACAACTAAAGAATTTCAAAACATCTTTTAGAGGATAATGCCTCTTCAATTTCGTGAACTTGTTCAAAAATTTAAGGAAAACAGACCATGAAATATACGCAAAGGGAGAAATTTCTAAACATATCCCCAAAGTGGAGAACGATACGTATACAGGGTGTTTCTGATAAGTATGTCATAAATTAAAAGTGTGTTCTTTGAGCGATTTCGAGTCAAAAATGTTCTGTGATATCTTGCCGTCCGGATGACCGTTTTCAAGTTAAGATTGGAGTGTTTTACGGCTACCCCTAGCTAGCGCTGTCTTTCAATTTCTTAATTAAATTTAAGGTGTCATCCGTTGAACACGGATATATAGTCTAGGAGATAAGTACTAGAGAATTTCGAAAACATATTGAAAGTGGATATCCCTTCGTATATGGCGTAGATTAGGTTAAATAAATAGTATGGTATATAGTCTATGGGATAACTACGAGAGAATTATTAAATATTGAAAGTGGATAGCCCCTCGTGTATCGCCTAGAGAAGGTTAAATAAATAACAAGTCGGGAAAACCAAAATATTACCTCTCCGTGTCGAGAAGATTATATAACCTTAAGTATCCAATGAAAACGTCGACCTTTTTGCCCTCATCCTTTCCCGCGCTTTGCGCTTCCGCATTTCATACTTACTCTCAACATTATCTTCCTCCATTTTACATATAAAATCAAATACTCACAAAAAGAAGTGGCAAAAACCTGCTGGCTCTTTACAACCACTTAATTTGACTTAATATCCAATTTCCAACAACAATAATATACCGGTAGTTTAATTGACAACCTACTAGCATCGAAATTCTCATTAAGAATGGCTCCCGCGGATAAAAAACGGCAATTTTCAACTAGGTGGGCGTTATCTCATTAGATTTGAAAAATATCATTTGTCTTTTTTACCAATGCCTAACCGTTTGGATTTTTTAAAGCTATCTTAGCACCAAAAAATATTTTTGAATGAGGATAAAAAAGGTCTGTCCTCTCGTAATTTTTAAAGCTTTTCTCATGATTACTCTATACAACAGTAACAAGGAGTATAAACCCATTAGTGGAAGCAGTATTTTTTTCCCAAAACAATCTCGCTTATGTTTATGCAATGAATGAAATATATCACAATGCACGGGCCTTGATAGATATAGGAGGCAATGAAGGAAATATATCGCATGCACGGGCCTTGGTAGATATAGGAGGCAATGATAATCTCTCTCTTTGCACGAGAGGTTTATCTTTAATATTTAAATAAATATAATTATTTTTAATTATTTTAATCTTCAATAATTAACATTAATAATAGTTAAATCGTTTAAAATAAAGTTATACCTATAATCTTCTCAAACTTTGCTAATATTGACGTTTAAAGTGAAGGGTACCCCTCTTCCCGCTTTCTTCAAATTTTGGGGTATATATACGATTCGTTTCCATTATAATAGTAAGGAAAAACCGCAAATGCGAAAACCTTTGGTAGCGATCCTACCTTAGGGAGGCTAGACGTTTCTCGTAACCCTAGCTGATCGCTGCGTATATCCTAAAACCAAACGATGATAATGGAGTAGAAGCCAATGATACAGATTGGTGTCTATGTGGAATAGACGGAAGACCAGTGGATGGTGGTGTTAGAAGGCAGTGTAAGTGCAGACGGGTGTCAATGTGGGATTGACAAAGAACAGAAGATGGTGGTGATTAGAAGCCAGTATGTACAGACGGGTGTCAATGTGGGATTGACAAAGAACAGAAGATGGTGGTGATTAGAAGCCAGTATGTACAGACTGGTGTCCACGTGGAATGGACGAAGACCAGAAGATGGTGGTGTTAGAAGCCAGTAAGAACAGACTGGTGTCCATGTGGGATGGACAAAGACCACCAGATGGTGGTGTGAGAACTCAAGTAGAGGAGCCATTTCTGTGACTGTGAAAGCAGTTAGGAAATGGCGAACACGTTTGCTCCGATACGCAAACTGCGAACGCGGTCACGTGGGTGTAACAACAGACAGACACACAGACACACACACAGACAGACACACACCCACACACACAGACACGGCCGTTACAGAACCTCTCCTGGACTACGTCACACGGAGAGGTAATATGGAATATAGTGGAGTATATAACCATAAGTTTATAAGATATGTTCCATAGGTATGACACTTCCTATACTTCATAATGCTAGAGACTTACTGAGAGCTAGTTCGAGAACGACGGAAGCGAGAATTGACTATACTCGGTTTTGCAGTCCATCTTCCTATTTAGTCTGTACTAAGCCCTTGACAGCGCCTCACCAGGCGTCGCTTTACGAGAATCTATGACGTTTTACCTACGTCACTTCATGATAAGCTCTCATTTACCAGTGACAAACTTATGAAACATATCTTATAAACTTATGATGTAACTGATAAAGAATTTCGAAAACACATTGAAAGTGGATAGCCCCGCGTGTATCGCCTAGAGAAGGTTAAATAAATAATATGGAATACAGTCTACGAGATAACTAATAAAGAATTTCGAAAATATATCGAAAGTGGATAGCCCCGCGTGTATTGCGTAGATTAGGTTAAATAAATAATATTTAGGAAAGTCTAGGTGATAACCGCTAATGAATTTCCAAAACAAATTGAAAGTGGATAGCCCCTCGTATATCGCGTATATTGCATGAAAAATTGAAGGTGAAATAAATTATACGGAATATAGTCAAGGGGATAACCACTTAAGAAATTCAAAACCAATTTTGAAAGTATGCAATTGAATAAAAAATACGGAAAAGAGCTTACCTTGTAATCTGGTGGTCCAAAAAGAGGCGTCTGCGCACTTTCACGAAAATTTCAAGTTTAAAAAATAAACTTAAAAATTAAAACGGATTTACGCACTTTCGCGAAAAGTTAAAGTTTAAAAAATAAACTTAAAAATTAAAACGGGTTTACGCACTTTCGCGAAAAGTTAAAGTTTTAAATAAAGTTCAAAATCCCTAAAATTTCACGCACAATAAAACGAATTACTTGAATTTCAGCTTTTAAAAAAGCTACAAGGTTCAAGGAAGGAACTTAGTCTTAAAAAATAATGCGATGTAAAATTTAAAAAGGTTTAGAAAGTTACTCGTCTCGGAGGAGAAGTCGCAAGAGAATGGACATTGGAGAGCCCTTTCCTATTTATAGTTTTTGAACGACTTGAAAACCCTTTTTTTTTGGCCAATAAGAAGGATGGAAAATCTGAGAAATGCGAGAGAGTGTGCCAGTGACGACGTGGGTTTTTGCTATTTTCCAACCGAAGCCATCTCTCTCACCTTCCCAGGGCTTCTCCGTGAGCATTGCGGTTTAGTTCATGATAACATCGAAAAAGAGTTCGAGGGAAGCTTAGTGGTTACATTTCTTAACCACCAAATCTTCCCTTTACATAAGCTTAAAATTATTTTAATCGAAAACAATACACAAAATGCAAAACATTTTGTAATAACAATATATGTTATTTCAAAAAGGGGTGGGAAGACAAAAGTACTGGTGGTTAATTTAAGTTCACTATACATTTTATTTTATTGTGCAATTAATTAATTTTATGCCTACTTGTAATTTTGCACGAAATAATTCTACAAACGTTTGTGTATTTTTGTCCGTTCGAGAGTATTTTTTAAATGCTTTCAAAAGCGCTTTTTATATTTCGTTCAAAATCTAAATATATGTCAATTTTTCATATAAGATTTCGTTTAGTCACACTTAATTATCAAATTTATAAAAAGTTGCGGTTTATTGATACGTAAAGAAATGCTTCCTTCTAATTCAAGGCACGGTGTAGTGAGGATATAGCAACCTTCAGGCGCCTACAGAAGAACACGTGGGTTCAAATCGGATTAAAAACTCTCAAACTAAAGATTGCAAAAAAAAATAATAATAATAATAATACTAAAGGTGTCATTAATTTAATGAACGTAAATCTTGAGAGTTATATACTCTCAATATCTGAATTAAATTATAGGAGAAGCGAGGCTCAAGAAAGCCAGATTTTTCCGTAATCGGGAAAATCCGTTGAAGGGTCGAGCTGCCCGCCCAACACGCGTCAAAAGAGGAACGACCAAGAGTTCATTTTAGAGATAACATCTATTAGACTCTTGGTCGGCAGTAATTCGTATTGTATCGTTTATTTTCCAAAATTTCGTATTTCTACTTTGAGTTAGAAAGATTTAAAACAAAACTTTATAATCTATACGAATGTGCAGTCAAAATGCATTTAGGCATACTAATCTCGAAAAAAAAAAAGAAAAAAAGAAAATATGGAAAAATAGGTGTTTAATTAGAAGGTTAATTATTTTTTCCTCCAATTTAAAGCGCCGGTGTACTGGGGACAAATCATTCTACAGGCGCTCATAGGAAATACATAGGATTGAAAACGCCTACAAGAGGGCTATAAGTTTTAAGAACATTATCCCTAAATAAGGTTCCTGAAATAATTTTTTTTTTTTTTTCAAAATTTATAAAAGCCATAGGCTGGAATTGAAATCTATAACACGAAGCTGTAAACGTTTCATGGGGATTATCGAACTTTTCCGTGGATAGGAAAAAGCTACGATTGACAAGCTCAATCCGCCCATCCCATAGAAAACGGGTCATTGCCAGTTCAAGATAAACTCTTTGGCGCCAGAAATTCCCCGAGAAAGTTCGTAAGGGACCTTTTCTCTCTTGAAGGTTAGGTATTTTGGTGCGAAGCGAATAACAGCGTCATTAAGGCGAGGTGGATGGCTTCCAACTAGATTGTCAAAAGAATGGTGCATTTTTTGGGAGATTTCTAGAAAGAGCGGGAAATTTTGCTTGACAATAGACACTAGAAAATGGCGGGAAAACTCGGCAAAATAAAATTATAAGCAAAGTTTATTCTGTAAGAAATTTTCTCCAAACATTTAAGGCGATTTTAAACATACCTATAGCGTCTATAAAATTACATCGTTCAATTAGTACGCTTAATGAATTGATAATTATTTGCCATAACCGACAAACGATGAAAAACATTCGGGTCAATTAAAACATTAAATTGGTTTTCATTTCGCATTTGTCATAAATTTTATTCTGCGGTGTAATGATGGAAAACCATTACACAGGCGTTCATAGGAAATACATTGGATTGTATGTAGTTTTAGCTCGTTGTCTCTCTCGTAGGAATTAACCTTTCATGGATTGACTAACTAAAGTTTATAGAAAAAAATAACTTAATTATTGTATAAGTGAAGATTATTAAACTCCCAGTTTCTTTTTCTTCTACGCGACAGAGATTTTAAACACTTTTATAGTGTCTATAAAATTAAATGGTTCAATTATTAACCCTTATTGACTCATAATTATTTACCATAACTTTCGAAGAATAAAGAAACTTCAGGTCAATTAAAACTTTTGTCGCGAAATTAATAACAAGCTTATCTCGCCTTAGGCTAAGCTTAATTCTAAGACTTGGCAACTTCACTGGGTTGTAAGTTGACGAAAATCGCAAAATAATTCTCCGGAGCTTCTTTTCTGGAACCTTTTCTCAGAAAATATAAATAAGTCTTCAGATATTTAGATTTACGTTCATTAACTTAATGACACCTTTATTATTATTTTTTATGGCAATATTTAGCAAGGTATTCTTTTGTGGTGTGACTAAACGAAATCTAATCAAAAGTTGACATATATTTAGATTTTAAACGAAATATAAAAAGCGCTTTTGAAAGAATTTGAAAAATACTCTCTCGAACCGACCAAAGTACACAAACGTTTGTATAAATATGTCACGCAAAATTAAAAATATGTATGTAATTAATTAAAATGCATAATGAAATTAAATACTCCCACAGCTCTTCTGTTCTCTCACCCTTTTTGAATAGCTTGTATATTGTTATTATAAAAAGTTTTGCATTTTGTGTATTATTTTCTATTAATATGATTTAAAGATTTAATATGATTTTAAGCTTATGTAAAGGGAAGATCTCCTGGGGTAAGAAATGGAACCACACAGCTTCCCTCGAACTGTTTTTTGATGTTATCATGAACTAAATCGCAATGCTCAAGGAGAAGCCTTGGGAAGGTGAGAGAGATGGTTTCGGTTGGAAAATAGCAAAAACCCACGTCTCCACTGGCACACTCTCTCGCATCTCTCAGATTTTCCATCCTTCTTATTGGCCAAAAAAAAGGGTTTTCAAGTCGTTCAAAAACTATAAATAGGAAAGGGCGCTCTCCAATGTCCATTCTCTTGCGACTTCTCCTCCGAGACGAGTAACTTTCTAAACCTTTTTAAATTTTACATCGCATTATTTTTTAAGACTAAGTTCCTTCCTTGAACCTTGTAGCTTTTTTAAAAGCTGAAATTCAAGTAATTCGTTTTATTGTGCGTGAAATTTTAGGGATTTTGAACTTTATTTAAAACTTTAACTTTTTGCGAAAGTGCGCGAAGTCGTTTGTTGTTTAAGTTTTTTTAAACTTAAAACTTTTTGCGAACGCCTGCTTTTGAACGATTTCTTGGACCACCACGTTGTAACGTAAGCTCATTTCAGTATTTTTATTCAATTAGATACTTTTAAAATTGGTTTTGAATTTCTTAAGTGGTTATCCCCTTCACTATATTCCGTATAATTTATTTAACCTTAAATTTTTGATCAAATATACGCCATATACGAGGGGCCATCCACTTTCAATTTGTTTTAGAAATTCTCTAGTAGTTATCTCCTCGACTTTATTCCATATTATTTATTTAACCTTCTCTACGCGATACACGAGGGGCTATCCACTTTCAATATGTTTTCGAAATTCTTTATTAGTTATCTCCTAGACTTTTCTATATTATTTATTTAACCTTCTCCTCGCGATACACGAGGGGCTATCCACTTTCGATATGTTTTCGAAATTCTTTATTAGTTATCTCCTAGACTTTATTCTATATTATTTATTTAACCTTCTCTACGCGAAACACGAGGGGCTATCCACTTTCAATGTGTTTTCGAAATTCTCTAGTAGTTATTCCATAGACTATATACCATACTATTTATTTAACCTAATCTACGCGATACACGAGGGCTCGGGCTAGGTACTTTAAAGCCGGATGCACACTGAGGAGTTTTCACGCGCCTGACGCTTGTGCGTCCATTGAAATATATGGACACATGAGCGCAAAACGTGTGAAACTTTTGCAGTATGTTTTTTATCCAAAATACGCGAAAACCAAGGATTATCTACCCTCAAGATGCTTTGAATTTTCTTTAAAGGGAGGGTGAAATCAAAAATTAAGTGATTTTTAGCGATTATTGTACCATTATTAGACCAATCTGCATAGCGAACCATCCGTGAAATAATTCCGAATAGTTTGAGATTTCGTGGATAATATGATTTTTGCGCCTCTGACCAACCACCCTGCAATTCTTAATGACAAAATTGGCGTGGCACGCTCCATGTTGAATGAAATTCAGCGTCCGATTTGATAAGAATTGCGCGCGATGTAACTATTGGTGCCAAGGGAATTTCAAATTATCCATGAAATCTCAAAACTAATTTGAATTTTAAAACAATTCGGGGGTATTTCAGGGATCTTTCACTATTTTACATCTGATCAGTTGATATATCCATTAAGCAATATTCCCGCAATTCGACATGGGAAAAACATGGAATCTGTAGCAATTTTAAGTTACAACAACTTCAAAAGCCACGAAGGAACTCCAGTCAGAGTTTCAAAAAGTGGATTGTTCATCCAGGCGCAATTCCCTTTTTTAGGAGCCCACCTGATGGCCTAGTTTATGAGTTTCTAACAGATGAGAGTGGTTTATTGGAGGTTAAGTGTCCCTATTCAAAGAAAAGTGCTAAAATAGAGGATTGCTTGAAATCTGGAACTTTTTACCTAGTCAAGAAAAACGCTAAGAAAGACTCACAACTACTTTTACCAAGTTCAGGGTCAAATGAAGGTCACAGGATTAAGCTGGTGTGATTTTTAAGTTTATAATGGGTGTCAAGCTGGCGAGCAAATATGTATTAGAATACAACGTGATTATGATTTTTGTGATAATTTACTGATAAGCCTTTGCTACTTTTTCTTATACGCTTTTATCCCTGAAGAAATCCTAAGACGCGTGCAACAAAAATTACCCTTGTTTCTCTGTGATGGTGAGAAGTATATACCATATAAAAAAACATACAATTAGACATATTAGGCGAGGTAAAATCTATTTATTTATCATGTTAAGTACAAAATTGCCAATAAACTAGTCATCTGTTACCGAGGAATTATTCATTTCTCTTACTAATGGTGGGGAAAAATTTGTAAGGTAAGCACATACTGCAACAATGTTTTCAGCTATATCAGACATAGAAAGGGGAATGGGGCTGTCAAAAATATGGTAAGCCTTAATGCGACGGATTGCTCGCTCAACGTGCACCCTGACTTCAGCTATACTTTTGGTTTTAAGAACATAACCGGTTGGCATTCGAGGATTCCGGCTCGCTCTAAAAAGTGGGGGTACATTCAACGTTACCCCTTTCGGGAGAAGGCTCGCTATCTCAAATCCCTTATCAGCCATAATATCATCAGGTTCTGACAATAGGCTCATCAGCTTACTGTTATCAACGATGAATTTATCTGAACACGCACCACCATAAAGTTTAGAAACAAAAGTAACGGCATTTCCTGGCGAAATTCCAACAAGGCATTTTAAAGTGTTGTAATTCTTGTACATCGCTGCGCAGATAAAGATGATGGTCTCTCTACTCGGAACTCTGTACAATCAATTATTATACGAGTATTTTGATATTCGTGAAAGTATGCAGGCATAGTCGCGTTACTCGCGTATATAGCTTCCCTCGTAGGGAATGGAAATAAATCTAGAAGCTCAAAATGCAAAAGAGATATCCAAGTAAATAGTATTGTGGAGACCGTGCTTTCTGACATAGAAGATATTCTTGCCAGTTCCTTCAGTGGCATGCCCAACCGTAATCGAACCATTACGAAGAAAAATCCATCTTCCAAATCCAAATGTCGTTTATTGCCTCTCTTGCAGCTAG
Source organism: Phalangium opilio (assembly GCA_019434445.1). Classification (NCBI taxonomy): domain Eukaryota; kingdom Metazoa; phylum Arthropoda; class Arachnida; order Opiliones; family Phalangiidae; genus Phalangium; species Phalangium opilio. The sequence continues at coordinate 185,581 of JAEQBA010002709.1, forward strand.
AACTATCATAATCTTGTTTAGTTTTCTTTCCATTCCAGTACTGCATGACTTTGGCTTTCTTCTTTAGGTAAGTCAGAAATGACTCCAAATTTCCATAATTTATGAAACCAGTGTAGAAAGCACAGGCCTCCGGATTTCGTTTTATAAATGGTATATTTAACAGTTGCTTTCTCAGCTTCTCTGCGTAAAATTTCCATTTTTCCTTAATCACAGAACAACTGTCGACTTTGATTTTACTTTCTTTAAGTTCAGATTCCAACTTCTCAGACTTCGATTTCAAATTTTTTTAAATCAATCTCAAGCTTTCCGTGTCTTGATTCATCTATTTCTTTATCTTTTTCAGCTAATTTTAATTTTAATTGTGACACCGTTTCTTCTAATTCTTTAACCTTATTTGCATTACCACAGTTGCATCCCTCCTCACTAACACTCAGCTCCAAAGAAATATTTTTATCGTTTTAAGCGGAACTGCATTCATTAGGTGTTGCTAATTTATTGGCCAGTTTAGTGACAAGTTTTGTGACTGATATTGCTTCTGGTTCACCTGGCGAATCTTTACTTATCTTCGTTGTTTGAGTAATCTCTCCAGATGGTTCTGGATTTTCTTTAAGTTCTTCATAACCAATGTCTTTTCCTGCCTCGTCATTTTCAGTGACATCAGCGATAGGCGTCAAGATTTTTTCCCGTTGATGGCGCCTTAAGTTGAATACAATTAACGCAGCCGCTGTGTACTAACAACCATAATCATTTATATAATTAATTTAGCTTACCCCTTTATCAAGTAGCGATGGTAAAACAGTTGGATAGATTCCTTGTTTTAAAATCTTGTTTTTAGAGTGGAGCAAAGGCTTAAAATCGGTCTTAGTGAAGTGACAAAAGAACTAGATTTCTTATCTTTGCCGATGAAAGTAAAGAGGTATGAAAGCTCCAGCTACACGCGGCGCCGAAGGCCGTCTTAAAATTTCAAAATAGAAATTGAACTTAGGGAAGATTCGAGCCCTTTTCAAAAACCAATACAATAGGAAATGAGGGGCGTTTTGCGCGTGTCAACAACGGAGCGACCGAGTGGTCAAAAAGTTTCCTGAAATCAGAAATTACACCAAAAGAGCTGATAATCCACTAAAAACGGTAGTATGGAATTTGAATGAAGTTCGAAATAATGTCCGACCCCGACTTTCTCACTGTCCTAGCTTTTTTATGTGTTTTTCTCACCCCCCTACCCAGAATTTTATTTTTGGAAGCTTTGAAAGCTTGTTTTGGAAGCCAGTATTTAGAGTTTCTGTTTCTGACCTACATATCGGACGTGCAATTGTCCTTAGTTTTCTTGATAATTTTGAGTATTTAAATCGCTTCGATTTGATTTGAAAATGGGTAGGAATTCCAAACCACATCCGTCTAAAGTGCGCTCTCGTAAAATAAGTAGAGATGGGCCGATACCGATCCCATATCGGTATCGGTACCGATATTTGGCCTTAACCGATATATCGGTATCGGTTAAAAATGAACCGATATTTCTACCCGATATTTTTTGAAGAAAATAAATACTTATGTTGAGAGTAGATGACGCCATAAGACCTAAACTCTGAGACAGCACAGTTTTTCATCTATTTTTGGATAACGTAACTAGTGTCTAAAATGGGTTTTTCGTATGATAAGCCAGTTTTATAGTTTAGAGTACCGAAATTGGATCGAGAATCATCAATAGAGATGGGCCGATACCGATACCATATCGGTATCGGTTTGATATCGGTTTAATCGAAGGATCGGGTAAAATATCGGTATCGGTACGTATCGGTTTCCCAAGTATCGGATCATATCGGTATCGGTTTAAACTGGTATCGGCCCATCTCTAAAAATAAGGTATCGAAAGGTTCAGGTGAAAGCGGTAGATACATCTCTGAATATAGCATCGAGTGAAGACCGCAATATCTCGTCAATAAATGAGTCGCGTCTAGAAGATTACATTAGCGATTCGGATGTGGCTATATCAGTTGAAGATTTAAGGCAATCAGACTCTGGTTTCTTGTCTTTTCGAGAAAGCCTACCAACTTCTAGCCCTCCAAGTAAACATTCGTCCCCAAAAATTAGCGCTAATATCTCTGCGGAGGATAAAAGAGATAATACATCAAGAATACCACCACCACCACTCGACATGTGGATTTTTCTATAATAGAGGCTGGATTCTCGGTTGATGAAAATCTACTCAATTTGGTAGTAGAATATGGACCTCCACATCCGAGCCAAGACCCGAATGCCCAAAAGCTCGAAGGAAGAAGGGTGGTTATCAATCAAGTACGAAGTTTGGAACGTCATAAGTGCCCAAGAAATACGAGCGGTTCATTTAAACTTAGCCACGAAAAAGTTCAAGGTTTTTATTCGACGTATACTTTCGAATGCCCTTATTGTCACCAAACTCAGGTCATCACTACCGACCCCGTTCCTCTAAATTTGCAAGATTCCAGGAAAAATTTAACTATTAACGATGCAGCAGTGTGGGGTACAGTGAGCATCGGAGGTGGTCACGCCAATTTAGTTGAACTTTTTTCTGTCATCGGAGTTCCTGTTATGTCCAAGACAACATTTAGCAAATCGGAAGAAAAACTTGGAGAGGTAAGAAATTCCAAAATTAGAGTGGGGGGCAAGGTGGTTAGGGAAACGACTCTAGTTGCCCTTTAAAGTGAAATAAATTTCGTGTAAATTTAATTACCAATTTTAAACTAAGTTAAATTTCTACTTATTTTAGAAGTGGGAAAGCATCTTATACGAAGAGATGATATCTGCAGGAAAAGAAGAAAAACGATTGGCGGAAGAGGCTGGGGATGTTCACCAGGGCGTTCCGTTTATAACGGTTATAATTGATGGTGGTTGGTCCCACAGGAGTCATGGTCACCGGTATTCGGCAAACTCGGGGGTGGCTATTATCATAGGGAAAAGATCGAAGAAAATTGTCTTCATCGGAGTAAGAAATAAATATTGCGGAATGTGCGATTTTTATGAGAGGAGGGATCAGGTTCCAAAAGTCCACAAGTGCTTGAAGAACTGGAATGGGCCGTCCGCGAGTATGGAAGCTGCCATTCTTGTAGACGGTTTCAAACATAGTGAAACTATGCACGGGATCCAATACCGGGAGTTTATTGGTGACGGTGATTCCTCCGTATACAAGAAGATTTTGGAAAGCGTTTCCTTCGGACCGCAAGTTTCCAAAATCGAATGTACCAATCACGCGGTGAAAAATCTAACTAAACAGTTATACAAGCATTCTGTGATATCTGCTGAATATAAAAGAGTTTTAAATCCGGGCAGAATACGGCAAATGACCAAAGGGGCCAAAGGTGCGATATATCACGCCGCTAAAAACAAAGGCACTGTGCAGGATTTAGTCACAGATTTAAAGAACATTCCAAAACACGTTTTTGGAAATCATGCGCATTGCAGAACGTATTTTTGCAAAAGAATCCAGGTAATTGACAAATCTCATACCATTCTCAGAGATTTGCTCTTCAAAATTATGTCCGCCATAAATAATTTAGCCACTAAAGCTCATCGCTTGATAAAAAATGACACAAGTAACGCGGCGGAAAATTACATGTCTCTAGTAGCTAAATTCACTGGCGGAAAGCAAATAAATCGTGGCAAAAAAGCTTCTTTTCAGCGAAGGTGTTACGCGGCGGGTCTTTGCCAGCATTTGGGTAGATCGTGGTACCACCGAACGTGGAAAAAGATTACAACAATAAGTCCAAATAAGTTTCTGAAGAAGCACATCGCTAAGAAACAAAAGGAATCGGCAAGCTGGAGGAAATTTGTTGAGAAGGCCAAAAACGGGGAAAAAAGGTATAAACCCAGAAAAGACATTTCCCGAGCTTTAGAGGCTGGTCAAGTGGACTATGGATCCAGTTGCCAGCAACCGGACATGAATTTGGAAGAGTACGAATCGCGAAAATCGGAGACTATCCAAAATCTTACAGTCAACCGCGAAATTCAAATGGAGGTTGAAAGCGAGACTCGCGGCCAAGCATCAAATGACCGATGGATGCGAGAGAGAAGAAATCGCCTGACCGCTTCCAACTTTGGCGAAATTTGCAAACGCAAGAAAACCACGGGATGCAAGACATTGGTCAAGCGACTGCTCTATACCCCTCCCGTGAATACTCCGGCGATGCAATACGGCAAAACAAATGAAGAGGTCGCAATCGCGGATTACCAAAGGATGGCAGGAACCACAGTTACAAAATACGGTATCTTTGTTTGCCTGGAACACTTTTATCTCGCCGCTTCTCCTGACGGTCTAATTGACGAAGATGGCTTGATAGAATAGTCTTAGTCTCTTAGAACCTGGGTCTCAAATTGCAACCTCTAAACTGTTTGGTAAACAACTCAACCTTCATAACGTGCATTTTCGGGAGGGCATTCTTGGAAACCAAATTATCGGACCCTTTTTCTTGATAAAAAAATCTCTGAAGGCATTTACTTGGACTTCCTGCGTCATGAGTTCGTTGCTTGTAAAGTTATTGCAATACATGGACAGATGAAGAGTGCCTGCACCGCAATAGTAATCACATTGAACATTTACGTTTTGACGTTGATGTGTATCAAACAGATTAGATGTTGTAATTTTAGGCCCAAATTCCAAGAATAATCGCAAGACTGTGCTTTAAAATTTTCTGTTGCTCCCCCCACTTGACGGGTATGAAGTGATATTTCTGAAGAAGAAAATTTATTGAACTAGGGATAGCGAGAGATGGCTAGCGATGTGGCTTAGTTATGGTCTAGACGCCCTTGTTTTATTGGCAACATTATTACATTGAATGTTGCCAGATTAAATTGTTGCTGGTGATTTTGCGAACTATGTTAATGATATATTAAAATTTAAATGGAAAAGTTTCATTTTGACACATTCCTTACCCTAAAGTTTTGAATTTGGAGCCTATTAATGAATTATAGTGATAATGTAATTAATTTTAGTGTTTAATAGGAAAACATTTAGGCTGAAAGAACGCTTTGGTCCCATTGAACCGAATTTCCATTCGACAGAAGGGGGTTTTTTTTTGGGGTCCCATTCGACCGAACGTAGCCAAAGGTGCGATTTTATTATAGTCCCATTGGACCGAAATTCTATTGAACTGAAAGAAGACATACTGTGTGGTTTTGCATTAAATATATTTTTAATTTCAAAACTTATTATTGTTAAAATAAATGTGAGTTGAAAATGTATTACTGCTCTTATTTTAACTACGTTTTAATTACGGCGAACCTCACCTACCCTATCCTAACCTAACCTAACCAATCGTAACCTAACCTAACCTAACCTAACCCAACCCAACCTTGTTTGTAGGTAAAAAGATTATTTATATGAGTATTAAAAGCCCGCCTCTTACCACGAACAATTTATAAGCAATAATAGAAATATTTTGGAAAAGATAATTAATTGGAGAATATTTTGGAAAAGGTGGCAGCTAATTAATAGGAGAATATTTTGGAAAAGGTGGCAGCTAATTAATAGGAAAATCTTTTGGAAAAGGTGGCAGCTAATTAATAGGAGAATATTTTAGAAAAGGTGGTAGCTAATTAAAAGGAGAATATTTTGGAAAATGTGGCAGCTAATTAGTAGGAGAATGTTTTGGAAAAAGTTGCAGCTAATTAATAGGAGAATATTTTGGAAAAGGTGGCAGCTAATTAATAGGAGAATGTTTTGGAAAAGGTGGTAGTTAATTAGTAGGAGAATGTTTTGGAAAAGGTTGCAGCTAATTAATAGGAGAATATTTTGAAAAAGGTGGCAGCTAATTAATAGGAGAATGTTTTGGAAAAGGTGGTAGCTATTTAAAGGGAGAATATTTTGGAAAAGGTGGTAGCTAATTAAAAGGAGCATATTTTGGAAAAGGTGTCAACGAACCAAACCAAACCAAACCTAAACTAACCTAAGCTAACCTAACCTAAGCTAACCTAACCTAACCTATGCTAACCTAACCTAACCTAACCTAACCTAAGCTAAGCTAACCTAACCTAACCTAACCCACCCGAAACCAAAACATTAAAATTTTAATTTAAAATTTAAAGACATTTATGGAACAACCATTAAGACTGCACTTCATTTTAAGCACAATTTGTTTATTAATTCTATATATCTCTTGCCTTGAAAGGAATGAAAGCGAGCGTTTTAATTAGTATTACGAAACATTTACTTTTAATATTATTAACATACCTTTCGGAGATTCGAACCAACAACCTATCGCTTCGTAGTCCAACATCGTATCCACTACACCACCGAATCGCTGACGGCTACAGTGTTTCAAGTTATATTCATGTATTTTTTAGGGGTATATTCGGACGATTGGGATTTCGGTCCATCGGGAACATAGCCATTGGGCTGGAAATCTAAAATCATTGCGGGATATTCGGTCGAATGGGATTTCGGTCCATTGGGAATTCGGTTGAAAGGAACGATACCGAAAGAACAACTCGCGTAGTTTGATCTAATTTTAAAATTTCAGTTCAGGGTTATCTATAGTTACCCAAAAAACCTATTGTTTTCGATTAATTTCACGTTAAATATGGTTATAAAGTTGAAATTAACGGCTTATCTTCTTTTATTAGTGTTATTGCAGTTTATTATACGAGTTTGAACAAGAAATTCTCCCTAACTGCAAACTTTAGAGGCGTGACTGTTTGACTCTTGCGGAACTATCACTATTTTGCCCCAAAACTTTTAAATATCGCTCCTTTTCAATGGCTCTCTTTTCAAAATGGGGAAAAATGCTTTTAAATGACAATTTAATTAATGGTAAGTATTAAACAGGAAAGTGGAGGCTGAGTGAAAGATAAGTCTAGTTTTAGTTTTAATTTGTTAGTTTAATTATAAGGCATCCATGAATTTACCCAAAACACGAATTTTGGGTTAATTTCACATTAATTATACTTGATTGAGTTTAATTTAACGGCTTATCTTGTTTATCTAGTGTGGATTTAGTTTATAATACAAGTTTCAATAAAATATTAACTTAAATTGTAATTACCCTAAAATTTTAATGTATGCAGTTATATGCACTTGATATATTTTAATGATCATTTAAATTAATTTGAAAGTGAAATAGGAAACATCTGTGGCTGTACGAAAAACTTGTGAGGTTTTAATCTTAATTTGAGCGTGGTTCGTGAGAGTGGATTAAGCTTAAAATTTATTTGAATTTTTTACCCTAATTGCAATGTTTAGTGCAGTTTAATATTTTTGCCATATATTCATCATTGTGGTACCCTAAACTTTTGAATTTCGCGGCAATTAATGTACTTTAAAGATAGTTTAAATTAACTTAAGTGTGAAATAGAAAATATTGGGCTTTACCAATGGCTTGGGTAGTTTTAATCATAATTAAACAGTTTATTTAAAAGTTATTTGAGATTTTATCCAAAAATGTATATTTTGGTTTAATTTCACGTTAATTATATTAAATTGAGTTAAAATTAACGTAGGATTGTGTTTTGGCAGTGTACAATTTAGGTTATAAAATGAGTTTAAATGTATGCATTACCTTAATTACAATTTTCAGTGGAGTTTTCGATTCTCATTTTACGCAAAACTTTTAAATTTCGCGCCTATTAAGGTACTTTGGAGATAATTTAAATTAGCTTAAGTGTGAAAGAGAAAACATGGGGCTTTACTAACGGCTTGGGTAGAAACAATCTTAATCAAGAACATCATTTAAGAGTTATCTGAGTTTTCATCCAAAAAATATATATTTGGGGTTTAATTTCACGTTAATTATACTTAATTACGTTGAAATTAACTTGTCAGTGCTCATAAAGCTTATAAAATGACTTTCAACAATTAATTCACCTTAATTCTAATGTTTAGAGGAGTTTTTGATTATTTCCAACAAATTGCGTTCAATTTTTATCATATCCTGTGCTAGGTTTGTGGTAACATAAAGATTATCTATACAATATGTTAATGAATGATGCTATTCTATAGTTTAGCTTGAATACCAGTAATTAAATCAAATACCTATACAATTCATAGCAATTTAAACCAATAAACAAACGGCAATGTGGACTGTGGAAATAGCAAACAACGTAACACTCCGTTTCTAACGTGGTTACGTTGAGAGAATCTATGATGTAAACCTGAAAATTATTTCACTAATTAAATTATATAACGACACTGTCCTACTGCATTAACCAGTACCACTGTTACTTATGAATTAAACAATCCACTGTTGGTAACAAATGATAACGTAACATCACAGTATGACTGATTCAATATGATCAAAATTGTTTTAACGAATAATCTGGTCCTCTACATTGGTTTAGTTTCAGGAATTATATCACACACCTTCACAATTAGTAGCATTTTAGTGAGATTAACAAATAATGAAACCGTGTATACCTGTCCTAAAATGAGAATGTTGAATTATATGCGCTAACGTAAACTACACTCTTTTAACTGCCGTAGGGAAAACAAATTGAGCATTTTGTCATCTTTCCTGTAATATTTTGAAGTTGAATTCTTCACAGTGTGAAAACACTACCGTTGATTTCTAAACCATAATAATTTCGATATATATGCCATTTTTTACTTAAAACTAGAAGCGTCAACAAACAGTCATGATGAATACAGTATTAAGTTACGGGTTACGTAGCGTAAAACCTAGGCCTTAGGGTTAGGATTTGTAGCATGAATCGAAGCAGACTGCGTATTTTTGTAATTCCAATTCAAAACAGTGCTGGAAATAAGCTTTCTTATAATATTTAAAAGGAAAGACACTATAAACGCTATATTACATAGACAAACTAAAACTTAAGCCTTGGCCGTAAAGAACGTCGAAAAGCTTACTTCAAAAGATATAAAAACCTCTATTAACTGTAATTATTTACCTGAATTAATTTTCTAGACGAAAATTCGACCTGATAACGACGTATTTCTTATTAAGGGTGCTACAGTTAATTAGAAAATACATATAAAGGTGCTCAAGCTCGGATGAAATACCAGCGTCTACTGCTAAGAAACTAGGAAAATCAGCAAGAAACCCAACATTTGAAATTTGTCAACGTAACTTGTTAGCACCCACAAACCTAGGCCCTTCTAGTTGTCAACGAGAACGAAATGAAGAAAAAGGTTTAAGCGCGCTATAAGGTTAGGCTGACATCTGACCCAAAAGTAATTTTTTGTCGTACTATCTTAATTAGTTAAATTACAAAAATTAGAATTCATTAATTAAAAATCGAAACAGGTAAGTTTCCCATTTAATAAATGCTTGTTAATTTAGAAGTATTCCGAAAACTAACTTCGCTATAGTTTTTCCGTATGGCCGGCTTCAATTGCCTTAAAAAACCGAAAATTTTTGATGCTTTTTCTATGGGACGCTAACCCTAAAAACTGTGAATTTTCCTTTAACATTACGGAAGGGTGTCACGTCATATCTACAAGGGCCTACCGGCCCTGTAGAATAAGCCCTTCAAAGCACCCTAAATTTTAAACCCTAGCGACACTTCTGCCACTCAGGTAGATGGCTAAGATGACCTTTGACAAACCATTTATTATAGAGTCCGAGTATTCTTTCACCGTTGATGATAAAAATACATATTTGGTACATGGTACGCTGAAATGGATTAATAATGTTGTAATTATGTAACTAATCAATAATAAACCTGCTTTTTCAGTTTAGGAACTATTATTTCGATTGCAAAAATATCACTTTAGTCTACATAGTGTAAATTCTTTTTAGGAACCCTCCTCCTTCTCCTAACGTTTGATATAGGTGTGTCTGCGGGTTTTGAAATATTATCACATTTTTGACTAGAGGTTTTCATGATATTAGCAAAAACGAATTTATGCACTAAGAACGTGGGATCATAGCTTTAGCCTCTGGTACCATCCTCGCATACTTTATTGAGAAACTTCGTCTGCTTATATTTTGACTCCACCCACAAATTCTGTGTATAGAGACTTCTCTATTTTTGTGGTTAAATATTTTTTCCGAAATTGCGCCAGTGGTAAAAAAGCAAAGTGGACAACAATGCTATATAACTCCCGATTTAGTGGGATTAAGTTTTAAAGTTAAGAATATAAATAGTTGATGTTTCTTTTTTAAGCATCTAGTTTTTCTTTCTTTATATATTTAACCACGAAAATAGAGATATACAGAATTTGTGGGTGGAGTCAAAATATAAGCAGACGACGTTTCTCAATAAAGTATGCGAGGATGGGTAGTGAATTTGCTACCTTCAACGTTCTTCTCACATAAATCCGTTTTTGCTTTGCGCCATCTATCGGATGGTGCAAAGGTTTAGTCCGACTATTTGATTACGGCTGGGCGCGCCTTTTTCCCCCATTTCCCCCCTCTTTTTCCCGCGCGGAATTCGGAAATTTTTAAAAAGTACTCAGAATCACACTTAGGTGGCTCAGCAACGTGGAAGAATTTTATTTATTTATGAAATTATATTCCTCCTCGACCGGGTTTCGATCCCGCACCATCCACAGAGCTCTCACTCCACGGATTGACGCCTTTACGCTCTCGGCCGTCTAGCCATATTAACAAGCTCGAGTTATGTTGCTTAAACCTAGCATCTCTCTCACGTCGGCGGCCGGCGCGTTCCTCTCGCGTCTTGCTTAGTTGGGGCATTGAGGAGGGAACTTTGTATGAGGCGGCGAGTCTCGCGTTTCCATGGTACATGCCGAGAATTGAAATCTCTTGGCGGGAAATTCGCGAATGGTAGATATGCAGTTTAAAACGGGTAGCGCTACAATTATAAAATACGTCGCGTTTTTAGCATTAGAAGGTTTACAAAATTATTTTAGGAATTGTAGTCGTCGGAAAGTCTGAAATATAATAAAAACTAAACACATTATTAAAGTAAGAGATATTTCATTTGTAAACCAAAAGAAATTAATACCGTAGTCTCTGGAGAGTGTATCAGGGAAACCTCTGTAACTAAGCAAGTTTATGATATTACCATCTCTGTAAGTGTTCGAATTAAATAAATATATATTTATATTGTAAGTTAATTAAATTAACTTGCAAGTGCTTCTAGACAGACACATTTTTGAGGTTAACTATACCTGTACGTACAGTCCCGGACAAAAGTTTCTGGACATTTTCATTTGTCTGCCATTTTGTTCCTATTTGAGCTAGAGTAACAAAATAGGACTTTCTAAATAGGTTTACTTCTCAAAATTATTTTAAAATTACAAATGACACTGTGGCGCTAATAGGGCGTTAGCCATAGCGGAAATAGTAAAGCCCCCGATAATGACGTTACGAAATAATGCTTCAAATGGATCAACAATGCTATCGTTGCACGCGTCTTGTCACGTAGAATCCGAAACTGTTTTCAAATTGTAAATCGGTTCTGAAAATCAAAAGTTATGACAAAAGCATGACGATCAAAACATTGGCAAATAAGCCTAACAATTATTTATTTCTTCTATATCAACTTAGCTCAGTAGTAAAACATTACGATCAGAAAAATAAGATGTTCCAACCCGAGAATTTTTAGTTCCACACTGACATATGAGAAATGAGTCTTCAGAAATGGAGGGTTGTTGGTGGCGGTTTGTAAACGTCTAAATATTTAGAGATTTGGCTATGTTTAATGATTTTTTATAATTTCCTAGTTGCTAATACAGTGGGTGGATAATTGGGGATAATTCTTTCGACGGATATTTTACGGCAGACGGCGTTATCTGTTGGATCGGAATTAAAAGTTGGACGATCCGCGGTATTGAATGATGGACAGTGTTTCAAGAATATACTTTGAGAAAGTTTAAGGAGCAAAATAGGTGGCATGACTAAAATACAGGTGTAACAGAGATAGTTTATGGAGCAAAATAGGTGGCATGACTAAAATACAGGTGTAACAGAGATAGTTTATGGAGCAAAATAGGTGGCATGACTAAAATACAGGTGTAACAGAGATAGTTTATGGAGCAAAATAGGTGGCATGACTAAAATACAGGTGTAACAGAACTTATTTGACGTTCGGTAATTAATGTTTGGACGCTTGAGAATTGGATGTTGAGAAATGCTCTGAAAATAATATTGTGGGAATAATATTTCGACGGCAAATTCATGAGGATGGTTGAGAAGACATTGTTCAATTCAAAGTGGATGAGAATGGTTTGAATTATAATAATATATATATACAGGTTAAATTATTCGCAAGTTCTTATGACATGAAAATATTTTACGACGTTGATAATTTTAACGTATTTCCCGCTTTCTTGGCTTTACTCTGCAAAGTTTTCTTATTCCCAGCACATTTTAAACGTGATAATTATCCCTTTAAACTTTACTTAAGAATTTGGTTTTTTGAAAACATAGAGCAAAAAAGAGAGAGAGGCCCTAAAAACGATAAAAAGCTCAGCGTTTGCAATTCTGTCGTGTTTAAGCGTATGAAGATCGGAGCTCGGTCGTGCATAAAGATGAAGATCCCGTCGGGGAACCTTTCCAATATGCTAGGAAACCAATAGTTCTCCAGGAGTTGGACATATCGTTGGGCATTGTTCCGTTCTTCGATATGAACCAAACACCCGGAATTCGATAGCCAGCCCCAAACGTTGATTGAGAAACGGTCGCTGCTTTGGACCTCGGCGATGTAAGGCTCATTGTAGCGCGTGTAGGCAGGTCTCCTCACCCTTATCTTTATAACATTACAGAAATATAGATTTTGAATACTCAAGTCCACTGATAATTATATTAATAGACTATGTTGATCTTATTCTGTCATTCATCTCATTGCTTCTTCTCAATAAATGAAATTACCTGCCCATTATGTCCGACGACGAAACTTTTCTCTTCCGTGAAAACTACTCTTTCCCACTTTAAATGTAAACGAGAAAATTCCAGCCTCCCTCGTCAGTTCATGGCGCTCAACTTTTCTTTAGGACACGCGATCCTTCCATGAAGGCCTTGATTTGCCAAGGCTCTTCGTACGGTCCTCACACTTGTCTGCAGCTCAAGTTCCATTCTAACAAGCCGCGATGTTAGAAATGGCTGTGCCCTACTTGTCCTACCAATTAGTCGAACTTCTCTATATGTTAAATCCCTTGGTCGTCCTCCTCTTTGCCTATCAGCTCCACCGTTAAACTCGTTATTTCTGTCACGGTCAATCCAAGTAGCCACTGTCGTAGGTGAAACATTTAACTGCCGAGCGATTTCGCGATTACAAAAACCTTGCTCATGAAGTTCAACAATTTGACGACGAATTAATACTCTATCAGCCATTTTAATTGTTCGGAGAATATGAAAATTAAGTGATAAAAAGAGTGGGTTGCGGTCTCTTTTATATAGTAAACTTGGAATAGGTGAAAATATTTTTTCGTCGAGTGGAAGGTAAAAATTTGTTTTTGGATGAAAATAGACATTCTTAAAAACTTGATTTAACGATGGACGTGATAGGCAAAGAATTGGACGACCAAAGATTTGACGTCCGAGAAGTTTTTTAAGCGTGATACTTGTGAACAACTTCAAATAAGTTTAAAACCGTAAGATGAACTTTGGTGAGACAGGGTCTTTTTGAACGCTTCGCGTGGCACTTAAGAAACGTGAAGTTTCTTTTCTCTAAAAGTCTAAAGAGGCTTCAATTTGGAACAGAGCAGGGTTGTTGACTTTTTTGATTTTTTTCAAAATAACAAAAAAATCGTTTTTTTTTATTTAAATCGGATTTTTTTTATTTTAATTGTTTTATTGTATTTTTATTGAAATACTAGATAGTAAATTACCAACATGAAAAGTCTTGAGTCAAAACTAACCAAAAGGAAAATAATCATGACATTTAAGCAGCTATTGGATATTGTTACTATTCAAATGCTTGTATAACAAGATGGCCCCGGCCATATTATGCTTTGCGCACCCTCTATTGGCTAGAACTGGTATGGTTCCGGCAAATATTTTTGGCGGTATTCTCTTTTTCTTTATCAAATATCCTTTCGATTATGAACAAAATCAATTTAGTATGACTTTCGTTTAATATAAACATCACTGATCATTTTGACCTTAAAATAAATTCCATAACAAAAACAATTACAGTTGTTTTTATTTTATACAAACTTTTTTTGAATTAGTATTCACAATAAAATCTTTCTAGTGCGGTATTGCAAACCTAACAAAATTAGGCTGCTAATATACATAACTGGGAACTAAATTTATTCAATGAATGTACGTTTAAACCAATATACAGCCATCGCATAGAGTTAGCCCCCAGTCATGTTGTATTGAAACTTGATGCTATAGAAAATATAACCTAATGTGTAAAAATCATATATCAGCAGGTTTCTTTATCAAAATTGTTAGATTATTTTCTTACTAATTGAAATTAATTAAAAATTAGTAGTTGTACAGTTTTGAAATGCTTCCCTCGTTGGGGGGCCTTGATTCTCTAATTTATAAAAAAAAAATGTATTTGCAGTGTTGGCTCTATTACAAGTATAATGTATTGTTGATAAGGTAATAGTACTTGCTTTTTATGTTTAATTTCAATCTGGAACAGTGCTGATTTCGTTGTTTTATCTGGATTAATGTTGATGTTCCAGAATATACGTGGGCCTCTTTTTTCTAGTATCTGAAACTTAAAAAGGGTGTCTTTCTCAAGGATCCCAAGCCTTATATGGGTTTCTTACTCTAGGTTCCCAAGCCAAATAGGGGTTTCTTTTACTGGGTTCCCAAGCCCACTGTTGATCTTGACAGTTGTACGTAGTGCAATCTGGATATTGTATATCGAGTAGTTTGATCTGGATACCGTAGATCTCGTGGTTTCGTCCGGTTACCGTAGATCTCGTGGTTTCGTCCGGGTACCGTAGATCTCGTGGTTTCGTCCGGGTACCGTAGATCTCGTGGTTTCGTCCGGGTACCGTAGATCTCGTGGTTTCGTCCGGGTACCGTAGATCTCGTGGTTTCGTCCGGTTACCGTAGATCTCGTGGTTTCGTCCGGTTACCGTAGATCTCGTGGTTTCGTCCGGTTACCGTAGATCTCGTGGTTTCGTCCGGTTACGGTAGATCTCGTGGTTTCTTCCGGGTACGGTAGATCTCGTGGTTTCTTCCGGGTACCGCAGATCTCGTGGTTTCGTCCGGGTACCGCAGATCTCGTGGTTTCGTCCGGGTACCGCAGATCTCGTGGTTTCGTCCGGGTACCGCAAATCTCGTGGTTTCGTCCGGGTACCGTAGATCTCGTGGTTTCGTCCGGGTACCGTAGATCTCGTGGTTTCGTCCGGGTACCGTAGATCTCGTGGTTTCGTCCGGGTACCGTAGATCTCGTGGTTTCGTCCGGGTACCGTAGATCTCGTGGTTTCGTCCGGGTGCCGTAGATCTCGTGGTTTCGTCCGGTTACCGTAGATCTCGTGGTTTCGTCCGGTTACGGTAGATCTCGTGGTTTCGTCCGGTTACGGTAGATCTCGTGGTTTCTTCCGGGTACCGTAGATCTCGTGGTTTCGTCCGGGTGCCGAAGATCTCGTGGTTTCGTCCGGGTGCCGTAGATCTCGTGGTTTCGTCCGGGTACCGTAGATCTCGTGGTTTCGTCCGGTTACCGTAGATCTCGTGGTTTCGTCCGGGTACCGTAGATCTCGTGGTTTCGTCCGGGTACCGTAGATCTCGTGGTTTCGTCCGGGTACCGTAGATCTCGTGGTTTCGTCCGGGTACCGTAGATCTCGTGGTTTCGTCCGGTTACCGTAGATCTCGTGGTTTCGTCCGGTTACCGTAGATCTCGTGGTTTCGTCCGGTTACCGTAGATCTCGTGGTTTCGTCCGGTTACCGTAGATCTCGTGGTTTCTTCCGGGTACGGTAGATCTCGTGGTTTCTTCCGGGTACCGCAGATCTCGTGGTTTCGTCCGGGTACCGCAGATCTCGTGGTTTCGTCCGGGTACCGCAGATCTCGTGGTTTCGTCCGGGTACCGCAGATCTCGTGGTTTCGTCCGGGTACCGTAGATCTCGTGGTTTCGTCCGGGTACCGTAGATCTCGTGGTTTCGTCCGGGTACCGTAGATCTCGTGGTTTCGTCCGGGTACCGTAGATCTCGTGGTTTCGTCCGGGTACCGTAGATCTCGTGGTTTCGTCCGGGTGCCGTAGATCTCGTGGTTTCGTCCGGTTACCGTAGATCTCGTGGTTTCGTCCGGTTACGGTAGATCTCGTGGTTTCGTCCGGTTACGGTAGATCTCGTGGTTTCTTCCGGGTACCGTAGATCTCGTGGTTTCGTCCGGGTGCCGAAGATCTCGTGGTTTCGTCCGGGTGCCGTAGATCTCGTGGTTTCGTCCGGGTACCGCAGATCTCGTGGTTTCGTCCGGGTACCGTAGATCTCGTGGTTTCGTCCGGGTACCGTAGATCTCGTGGTTTCGTCCGGGTACCGTAGATCTCGTGGTTTCGTCCGGGTACCGTAGATCTCGTGGTTTCGTCCGGTTACCGTAGATCTCGTGGTTTCGTCCGGTTACCGTAGATCTCGTGGTTTCGTCCGGTTACCGTAGATCTCGTGGTTTCGTCCGGTTACCGTAGATCTCGTGGTTTCGTCCGGTTACGGTAGATCTCGTGGTTTCTTCCGGGTACGGCAGATTTCGTGGTTTCGTCCGGGTACCGTAGATCTCGTGGTTTCGTCCGGGTGCCGTAGATCTCGTGGTTTCGTCCGGGTGCCGTAGATCTCGTGGTTTCGTCCGGGTGCCGTAGATCTCGTGGTTTCGTCCGGGTGCCGTAGATCTCGTGGTTTCGTCCGGGTACCGTAGATCTCGTGGTTTCGTCCGGGTACCGTAGATCTCGTGGTTTCGTCCGGGTGCCGTAGATCTCGTGGTTTCGTCCGGGTGCCGTAGATCTCGTGGTTTCGTCCGGGTACCGTAGATCTCGTGGTTTCGTCCGGGTACCGTAGATCTCGTGGTTTCGTCCGGGTACCGTAGATCTCGTGGTTTCGTCCGGGTACCGTAGATCTCGTGGTTTCGTCTGGATGTCGTAGGTCTCGTAGTTTTGGTATAATCTGGATATTGTAAAACTTGCAGTATGATTATAACCTCAGATCATGTTCTAGCGCGAGGGCCTCTTTGTCTAGCCCAATATGGCTTTTTTAACTAGGTTGTGGGAACCTAGTTAAAAAAGCCATATTGGGCTAGAGAAAGAGGCCTAATATGGGTTTCTTTAACTATGGATTATAGAGACAACTGTTGATATTATAGCTTCTTCTAGAACAATGTTGATCTTCTAGTTTCATTCAGAACAATGTTGATCTTCTTGTTTCATCCAGAACAATGTTGATCTTCTTGTTTCATCCAGAACAATGTTGATCATTGACAATATGCAAAAATTGTTTTGAAAAGTCAGATGATGTCATAGATTCTAGGTTATTGAAAATGTAAACATATTCCTTTATGATAAGAATAGTAACATTCTCGATAAGTAGCGCTGAAAATGTTGGAAAATGCTTCATCGCCAAATGCTAAATCCAGTTGAGTACCACCATCAGTTGATTGCTTCAAGTTAAGACCTTGTAAGAGTTGAAACCCATTATCAGAGAAGAAATCAATTAGCTTCTTGGTTTCAAGAGATGATGTCTCAAGAAGGTTAATGTTGAAGTCACCAACAATGACGCTGGGAATATCTTCATCATAATATTCCGCCACACATTTCCCAATACCATATATTATGTCGCGAATGTTGCAAGATGGGGAAAAGTAAACTGCTAGTACTGAAAGGCGTAAATCACCTAACGTTCCATCCATCCACAAGCATTCAATATGAGAGGTTATTGTTGGTTCGGCCGTGTATACACGAATCCTGGTGTTAGTTACATTTTCTTTCATATAAGCTGATACTCCATATGGTTTTCGTCGCGACTCACGAGGGAGGCGAATACCATTTAACTCCGAGAATCCAGGAAGTTTAAAATCATCCGTTTCTTTGGCCCAGGTTTCAACTAAGAATACCATATCTGATTCCATTATTTTCAGGTCTGAGGTCACATCTTTTAAATGACAATTTAAAGACTGTACATTATGTACATAAATAGATACTTTTTTATCCAAAAAAGGTAGAATTAACGGGCAATCTTTTCGTAGCCGCTCCATCTCTAAGGCAACAACGTCTTTATTTTTAATCACTGGTTTAGGCGCTGTGAACTTTCCCACGATGAACAAACCATTTGATGTCTTGGCTCTACTACAAGCGACGTATAATTGCGATCTTTTCATGGTTCGCTTTTGATTAAGATGAACAACTACTTGAGAGTAGGTGTCTCCTTGACTCTTGTGTACAGTAATAGCTTCGGCAATTACTAGAGGATATTGCTTTCTTGTTACGTAGATGTTCTTCTGTCCTGAACGTCTAGTGAAACTTCTGACAATCTTTTCAATGGGCGTCCATGATTCATTAATATTCTCGGCTGCCATTAATCCTTGCGCCTGCGCTCTAGTCTCTTTTCCAGTCTTTTCATCATTAAATTCAATCCAAACTCGAACAGGAACTTGCTCACCTTTTTGATTTTGGCCATACTGTATTTTTCTTAGCCTACCAGTTGCACCATTTACCAAACCATCGGCAGTGTTCAAATTGTTGGTGATCATGTACCTGATACCAACCATTAGAGTTAATTCTCTTGGTAAACCGCTGGTTTCTTGGGTTTTTAAGGTTTTGACGGCTTCTAGAATTCTTGCTTTTATTTCGTTGCTGGCATCACCAGTGGCCGAGTCAAATGAGACTGAGAATATCTTTTCAGCATTCCGTGAACATAACTTTAATTCATTGAACGCATTTACTTCATCATTTGTTGCAAACCAATGAAGGGATTCCAAAGGTTGGGGCCTTGAAATAGATATTTCCAGACTTCGAAACAAATCAACGTCAGCGGGTGTCATCTCTCCCATGGACATTCGATTTAAAGCCATTGCAAATATTTTGTCATCTTTCTGCCTCATAATTTCGCTAAGCTCATAGAGCTTAAATTCTTCCCACAGTGGACTTCCAATAAGCGCCGCATAGGGGTTATTCTTCTCCTTTAAGGGCATGAATGTGTAGTTATCCCCAACAGGGGGTAATTGGTTGTAGTCTCCCACGAGAATAACAGAAATACCACCAAAATGCTTTGAAGATCCGAAGATTTGTTGGGCTCTTAGATTAATATAATTGAATATTTTGGCTCCACACATAGATATTTCATCTATAATCAGAAGTTTCAAGCCTAAAAGAGAACATCTTTTTCTGTTCAAAGTGTCGTTGTCCATTGGGTTCATCTTGCCAGAAAATTGGTTAGTTGGCAAATTAAAGGCAGAGTGAAGAGTGACACCATCAATATTAAAAGCCGCTTTCCCGGTGAAAGCCGTTCTTAGAACAGATAATTGTGATGGATCGGCACCAGGCTTGTTTTTTTCATGCCTTGAAACGGCTTCAAAAATGGCTTGAATCAAAAGACTTTTTCCAACACCAGCACCGCCTGTTATCAGAATCCTCAAAGGTTGTCCTTGAGATGTTTTGAAATGATTAAGTACGTAGTAGAAAATCTCTCGCTGCTTCGAGTTAAGTTTTCGAAGCATGCTGTAATATTCTTCATTGTTGACCAGAGTAATTGTTGGAGTGAAGTTGGCAGCGCTTGTCTGTTGAATATCAGAAGTTATGTCACAAACGGCTTCTTGAAGAGAGTTGACGAAATATTGCGGATCATCCAATGAGAAACTTCTATCACGCTCGTTTTGATGTTCAATCATAGGTTGAATATTTTGAACGTCATTTGAGTGTTGGTTTTCTCTTACTTCTTGAATCATTTGGTCCAGATCCAGATCATCAACTTCACTTATAAATTCCCTTCTAGCTTCAGATATTTCCTGCTTATGGGCTTCGTAAATTTCTTCAACACGTTAGCTTCCAGCAACTCGGTTTCCTCACAACGCCAAGGTAAAAATAACATCATTTCCACTCGACAGTAGTTTTTGAGATCTTTCACCATACTGTACTTTTTGAATCTGATTACTTTTGCCTGTATCCTTTTCCTGACGTATCCTGAAGAATCTTTCAGTTCGAGAGACGTTTCAAATGAAATGAATCGTGTCATTTCCTTCATCTTCATCTTCGTTCAAATTTTGGGTTCTTCTATTGCGGTTGGTTCGGGAAACTCATACCAGGAGGCGAAGCGGCTAGACTGAGATTTTCCAAGTCATCCGGTCTCGCAATGTAGTGCTCGATGATGCCATCAGAAAAAACGTCAGTACTACTATCATCAGGCAATAATTCCAATTCCGATGGTCTTTTCAGAATGTGCACCCTTTCTTCCGGGGGTGAAGTATTGATGTAAATATGAGCACGACTGCTTCGACAAATTGGTATGGAAAGTAAGATGTAGCAGCATTCTTGAGCGCTAATTCTTCTTCACAGTGGATAAATTTATTAGCAATAACCTTTAATCTCTCTTTTATATACCACTGCCTTTATTTTTTGCGTCTTTGATAGCTTCTCTAAGGAGCATTGACATACCCTTTTGGTTTTACCAATGTACGAAACGATATACATGAGACAGGCGTACGGGTCTAAGACGTATTGGAGATCCATATTAGCGTTCCATAACTCCAAAATCTTCTTGTTGTATGGATTTATCCTAATTTCTTTTGGCGATCTTTAAGAAGTACAGTGCACCTTCTAATTGGATAAGTTAC
>JAEQBA010002710.1:0-22971 GCA_019434445.1 Phalangium opilio
GATTCTAAATCTAAATTTAGAAAATTTAAAAATTGATTTCTAAAGCCTGTGACATTACTTTAAGTACTATCAGGGATATATTTAATTTTAGAAGTAGGAATTGAGAACGGTTAGTATTTACTTCAGTCCGACTCATAGCCCAGTATTGAGCACCTCCCTCCAACACGTAACGAAAAGTTTAAATCATCTTATTGGGTCTCTTAAACTACGTATTGATGACGTTGTTGACGGGGACGGCAAAAATACGTAATTCCTTGTTGCCTCTGTCGCTATGACCCGCCTTCTTCTTTCATACCCCTCCGTCCCGAGGAAGGGGTCCGGGACTTTGACGCGCGCCTAGATTACTCTATTCTCCATTCCTACTTCTAAAATTAACTCTATCCCTGGTACTATCGTTAACAACAATAGAAATATTTCGAAAGATTAAGAAGGCGACTTCATAACAAAGTCGTTATCACCAGGATGTTTTCCAAGGTATTTAAAACGCAATCTTTAATAAATATTTCTCAAAACATCAATAGTTCTCTTACCTTATATTATATTATATTATATTTGAAACAAAAGATTCAATCCAAAATTTTATGATCAATTAATATACTAGTCTTCCTTTGCTAAAGTGTTAAAAGGATTCCCTTTATGATGGTGTACCACAGCGACTTAAATTTTTAATTTCTAGTCGGACTCTTTTTCATTAAAATTAAAGTGGAACGAAGGACATTAACCCGGTGGTAAAAGAATCCGTTTAATCGTTAAAAGTTTCCGAGTCATTTAGAGAAGACACGCTAAATGAGCCACAGTTAAATTTGGGGGTGTTAAAGATAGAGTGAAAAGTCAGAAATATATGCCACATCATAAACATTTAAGAAGAAAAGAATACATTTAACTTCAACGGTATTGAAACAGAAAATGCGTTTCATTCTTTTTATTTATTTAAAGAAGGCCATTGCGTTTAACCAGTGAGCACGTATAAGAAGGAGAGTCAAAAAGGGAAGGTAAATGAAAGGGCACAGCCCGATATCTGTCTCACGCGCACCTAACTCGGCGCACGGCCGAGGAGCCAGACCTAACGTGATCCGTTAAGAATACTGATCGTAAACTAACTTCTTTATTTTCCTCTCTGTTGCGCCAATTGCGCATGTACCGAACTCTGATACCGGTACAGTTTGGTACCGGTTTTGGAGTGAGGGCTGACAGAGAATTTAGTCTCGCCGAGTTTCCTTCTCATAAGTGCTCACCAAAATTTATATTTCAAATAAAATTGGTAAAACAATAATTTTTTTCTTTACTATTCATCTAGACTAGGATAATTTGAGATAATTTCCAACGAACAATCAGAAGGTGCACATTTTGATCATTCAATTGTCATACCTTAGAATCCGCTTTCAATACATAATTCATGTGACAAGATAATACGCGGAGATACTGAAAAGAAGTAACTGGTTATGAAACAGTATTTAACTATTTTATTTTTCCAGCAAGATCAAATGAATGGCTATTTCGTGAAAGTAAGTATACTTGGTCGGTAGTTTTTGGAAGTTTATAAGATATGTTCCATAAGTATGACACACTTAACATACTTCGCAAGGCTAGAGCAAGGAGTATTTAAAATGTAGACATTATAAATAATCCTTGGCTAGAGACTAATGAGAGCTAGTTCGAGAACGACGTGAGAATTGACTACACGCGGTTTTGCAGTCCATCTTTGTATTTAGCCTGTACTAAGCCTTTGACAGCGCCTCACCAGGCATCTCTTTACGAGAATCTATGACGTTTCACCTGCGCCACTTCACTTCAAGATCTCAGTAACCAGTGACAAACTTATGGAACATAACTTATAAACTTATGCTTCAATGTTTTACCTTCACACACATAGACAATCCGAGTTTTTGTCTTTTTGGAGGCATTTTTTTTAAACGAGATGATTTTTATTGGTCCAAGTCAGACAATAAGAAATCCTGGTATTGTTCTCGAGTTATTATTCTCAGGGCCAACACTACGGAACTGTAATATAAACAGGAGAGGAGAACCTAAGGGCTAGCAATACCACCAAAACACTTCTCAAGAAAATCCTCGGCCATTTTAATTAAACTTTAGAGATTTCGGGCATATAGTACTAGTAAGACGCGTCCGGACAAACTTTTATTTGGCTTTTGGCTTTGTTGACTGAAGGGAAACTTGGGTTTTAGAAAAGGAGATGGTTGAGAATCAAAGACCTAAATAATTGATCTCGGTCTTTCAGTTACAAAAGGGTCTTTCCTCAAACAGAATCGCTTCTCTAGTGTTAAAAAACGTAATTGGTCCCCTAGAATGGCAAAGGTAATCAGACCTTTAGAGCACGTTACTTTATGTGTAAAAAGGTCGACAAAAATTGTGGAGGAATTAAGAAAATTACCATTTCACTCCATTAGTAGCTACGGTAAACAACGAAATTTAGTTTATATAAATCAAGTTTTAATTTAAAATATTGTTTTATGATAAAGTACAAATCATACTTTCTATAAATGTAATCAACGCCCATACCAAATTGCTTTACCAAGAAGGTTGAAATTTAACTAGTAGGAACGCATTATGTAAGGTTTTTCCAATCCGCCACCATCTTGAAAAATGGCGGACAGAAACGTAAAAACATAGTTTATGGAATAACATCCCTGAGTTACAACATATTTCTTTAACATTTAATACACTGGTTCCCTATATTCTACGGACGGGCTATATGGCTTTCGCGTTACGATTTGCCGCCATCTTTTAAAATGGCAGCCCTAAAAGTAAAAACTTTCTTTAAAGAATAACGTCCGGGCTTTGCGTGTTCGCTTCTCTACATTTAATTAATAGAATAGTCCAAAATCGTAAAAAAGGGGCAACTCTCTTACCTTAAAACCATTGAAACCCATAGTCTATATAAAACAAGTTGGGAAACCAAATAAACCTCTCCGAGTCGAGACGCAATTGAGAGGTTTTTCTTAAATAATTAAATAAATATAAATGATATTATTTTAATCGTCATTAATTTACCTTAATTCTGGTTAAATCGTTTTACGAAACTTTATTCCTAAAATAATTTTAAACATAGCTATTGTTGACGTTTGAATTCAAACGTATGCCTCTTTAACAATTTTTGGAAATTTAGGGTATATAAGGCGATTGATTCACAAAGAATGATAAGAAAACCCGCAATTTTGTAAACCTTTGGTTGAAGCACTGCCACTGGGAGGCTAGACGAATGACGTTACCCAAGCCGAACGCCGCTAGCTTCTTTATCCAAACGATGGGAGAAGAAGCCAAAAATTGCTTTCTGCGAACACTTTTGGTTCCGATTTGCCAACTGCGAACGCGGTGAGAGACACACACATAAGTCCAGTGTAATACCTCCCCGCGACGTCATTGTCACTTGGAGAGGTAATAAAATAAAATAATAGTGTAGTTGCAAAATTAAAAGTTAACCGTCTCATCTGCTGTAACAGCGGTATAAGCGCCGAAATATATTATTCGAAATTTTATTGAGTGTGGGAGTAAATTTTCATTGTCTTCGCGCTGAAAACCTTTGTATTAAAAATAGACGGGTATTAGAGGATTTTGGGTGATGGGGACTTCATTTATAGATGGACGCGTCCACTAAGTATCGAATACACTGTAGTTATCGTAAAAGGAATGTTATTTTAATAGCTATGGGTTTTAAAGCTATTGTTAAAATTTTATGCAAAATATTCGCCGATCTGAACGAAATGTTGGCTCAAAATAAGAAGCAAACAAGGACCATCATCATTCCGATGGTGAATCCGGATATATATGTAACTTAAGGAATCCTTTCAAGGGATGTACAATGTGCTGTGTACAGGGCTCTACTTGGCATGCTTGAACTTTGTTGCATTAATAATTCAGAGACGCTTACAGTCACGTGGACTTTGCCCATCCACTAAATAGTAACACTAGTACTACAACACATGATTCTTGACATTTCCCTACATAATGCATTGCACAACTCTTATGACATGAAACTTATAAACTAGAAAGTTAGCCCATCATACGAAGGAACTTTCTTTATGTTTTAACCTTACGTTCCCCTATAAGTTTATTTCCCTCAATATCAATAATTATTCTTGGCTTTCTACTTTAAGGTGCTCTATTTTTACCCGGTCTTTAATCATCCTTGATTTCATACTTAATGGCATACAAATAATATTTGAACAGTAGTCGGTATCCACTGCCGCAGAAGATGAGCTACTGTGCGGCAGACAATAGCCTTGATAATGATAAGTTGGTAAATTTTAAAAGTTAATTTTAACTAAAATTCTAACAGTAATCTGTTCAGAACGCTTAACGCCTCGACAGACAAATTATACTTCGGGATTTGCTTTAAATATATTCAAGTAATAAATTCATTCTTCTCAAATTGGATTAGGACGAAATTTTTACATTGAAAATCCCTGACTTTCCCAGCTTATCACTGACCAATTTTGCCAGTACCCCTGACATTTTTAAGTCCACTTCATCACACCTGGCATGGTTTGATACATCAAACCAAATCCCTGACTTTTTAGGAAATAAATTTAAATAAATCCCTAAATTATCCCTGACTTTTAGGAAATAAATTCAAATAAATCCCTAATTTATCCTAGACATTTTTTGGAAACTGATTTAAATCCCTAAATTATCCCAGACATTTTTTGGAAACTGATTTAAATCCCTAAATTATCCCAGACATTTTTTGGAAACTGATTTAAATCCCTAAATTATCCCAGACATTTTTTGGAAACTGGATTAAATCCCTAAATTATCCCAGACATTTTTTGGAAACTGGTTTAAATCCCTAAATTATCCCAAACATTTTTTGGAAACTGGTTTAAATCCCAAACTTATCCTAGACATTTTTGGAAACTAATTTAAATCCCTAACTTATCCTAGACATTTTTGGAAACTAATTTAAATCCCTAACTTAATCCCTAGATATTTTTGGAAACTAATATAACTTTCCTCCTTTATCAAAATCCCTGACTTTTCCCATATTTTCCAAATCCCGGACATTTCTAGGTTTTCTAGCTTTTCCAGGTTCCGTATGAACCCTGCTAAAATATATAAACTAAACACAAAATGGTGCTAAATTCCTTTCGCCTTAAATTATTAAACGTAGGTTCAATCGCGTTGAATTTTCGAAACTTTTCGTAGGTCGTCGTTGAAACTCCCCTTTTTGACTTTTAAATTAATCTCTCAAGGTGTCCAATTAATTCGCTTAAAATCCCAAAACTGTCTTTCAGGTTTTAGCAAGCAGTCTCGCGTCACAAAACTGTGATAAAAAGAAGAAAAATAAATTTTAAAACACTTTTTGGCTTAGTATTAAACAGAGTTTAAAATATCGAGCAAGACGTTATGAAAATCCCCGGAATTTATTAAAATTCAGAAAATCCAACGCATGCCAGGCAAAGACATGGAATAAGGAAATTAAAGCTTGACAAAAGAGACTGAACAGAGCCTTAAAGCCTCAAACATGGCTCTTGCACACACAGGTTATTTACTTCTTCAACCTACAAGCGAAGATGCTTTTGGATATCGTTTTCAATACCAATTTTGGGATCCATCATAATTTAGTTATGGTAATGATTAAATTATACAACGTAGAGTAAATTAAACAAAAAACCTAACAGATTAAACCACAATAGATCGATGCTATACTCTTAGATGGATCCATATTTTAAAAAGAAATGTGCAAAAGAAAAGAGCACTAAACGGAATATTTGTTACTAACTTTTTATTCTGATTTCACTACAATAACTGCTCAGACGCTGACACTTTTTAATGTGATGCGAGTCATATTCTCCCTTTGATATAACTGATTCTCTTATAGAACTGCAAGTCACTTAAATATGATATCATTTACATTGTTTTTCAAGGTTTGAGTATTTTTAAAACTTTAACAGTTTACGAATATTTAACGAAAAATTGTCGATATTTACTATTCTTGAAGTTAAATACAGTTTTAGATCTCCAATGGTAATCCAGTAGGCGTGTAATGCCACTCCATGGAACCTAATTTCAATAATTAGTCTGATTTATTCAACATTATAACCTGTTATTCGAAGAACTATGTCTTAACACAGTCCTGGGAGTGTTGAGGGTCAAATCCATTTAGGCCAAGGCATTATGTTCGCTGACAGAACTCGGTGGCCTGTTAAATTTCGTCGCCTTTCGGCCCAGAGATTTTCTCGTGGACCGCGACGCACCGACCGTAAAATGTATCCCGAGGACTCACCCAACCTTCGCGCACCTATTCTAGAGTTCTAGACTCTCAGACTATAGAAAGACTATATATAGAATGCTGAAGATTAGCATTATCTTTTGTTTGCACTGTTTTTATTTTTAGCCATTATTTGCCTTTGGCTCAAGACAATCTCTTTCGTTCGTCTCGTTTATGATCAGTAGATTGTTTGTTGAATGGACGTGTATTGCGTCAAACATAAACTTTGGGAAAGGTAAGTTAAAAGTTATACCAGGTAAAGAAAAACAACCTTTTAACGAAGAAGAATGGCATAAGCTTAACCCCAGGCTTGACTCTATATTAGACATGGCTTTGAATATGTTTTGATATTCAGTTATATTTCAGAGTAATGAGGAAAACTTGTAAGAACCATGACATACTAAACAGTTACGGGAGGTCAGAGTTTAACAATAAATTATTCAATTAACTTCCATTGAAAGTCGAAGAAATGGTTAAATTCTATAAATGTTTTTCCTCCGACCATTTCCCCCTGATAAGGTGGCTCCATTGAGTACATAGTTTCACGGTCAACTCAGGCAATATTATTAGTAGGCCGTTTGCAATCAACACGAGGGCGTAGGTAATACTTATCTTCAGTGGCGTCGCTAGGCCATTTTTGGGGGGCTATAGCCCCCCCCCAAATAATCCGTAAACCCTACCAAAACATTGCTGTTAGCAACCTAAAATTCTGTAGCAATATATAAATAAATTTAAATATCAAACAGTAAAATTTTGAAGAAAAAAGCAGATGGAGACAAGTAAAATGTTTCATGTTCTTTCGAATTGAGTCCCAATAGTGTGAACTAAAAGCTAACCAAAACTAAAAATAAACCCAAGACGAGTGAAAATCCTTCATAGTCGGTTCCGTAGTCTTTATCAATAAAAGGTTGTATATTTTTAAAATATGAATAATTTCACTTTGACACAAATTTACGGATAGTTTTAAAGGTCTACACATTTTCCAATGAAGTCATTATGCAATATTTTATACTAAGTTCTTATAATAACTTTCAAAGAGTTTGCCCAGATTTAGCCTCCCCCCCCCTCTCAAAAATGTGCGCTCAAAACAAGCAGTGCTGCCAACTTCAAAAACTATGCAGACCCACCATATTAGCGGAGAAAAAGTTTTAAACGCACCAATATCAGGGACCCTTTATCTGTTTGAGCTTAGAGGAGGGAAGTTTGATACTGGAGTGGTATAATTGGGGGCCATGGTGGCTGTTTAAAAATCATACCATGCTTCTTAAGGTTTGGCATGATTGTGTGCAGATACGTCTCGATGTAAATAATTTGCTAGCTTAGTCACGTGAACATTTTAGTTCCTATAGGTGGCAGCTAAAGCTTATGCCCAACCTAAAACCGTTGCTGGTGAACTATAGGTAAATTTTACGGAATGCATGGGTAGGGCCCTCTCATGTTTGCGTTATAGTAGCATAGAATAAACTAACAAGATTTGAACGGGAAATTGAACCTAATTTACCCATAATATAATTATCAACTTAAGTTTGTATTAAGTAAAGGTTTCAACGCGTGCCTCTCTTCCATGTAAAGATTAGTCAACGAGCGTAAGAAATGTAACGCCATCTGTTCATATACGAGAGAGGATTTCATGAACGGATTTCGCATGAATTTTAAACCATGTCATGGTAAAGGCTAACTGATACAATATAATGCATTTCTGAAACGTGGTTCAAAAATTCGAATGCCAAATTAATTATTAATGAATTAACTACGTAAATTAGACCCTCTACCTGAAGTCCTAAATACAGTTTTTTTCTCTAAAGCCTGATCTTTGGGCTTTTTAGAGTTGAAATTATTCAATGAAATATCATCCACGTTTAGGATAAGCATCATAAGTTCATAAGTTTGTCACTGGTTACTGAGAGCTTGTCATGAATTGACGAAGGTCAAACGTCATAAATTCTCGTGAAGCGACGCCTGGTGAGGCGCTGTCAAAGGTTTAGTACAAATAAAATAGGAAGATGGACTGCAAATCCGAGTGCAGTCAATTTTCGCGTCGTTCTCGAAGTAGCTCTCAGTCTCAGTAAGTCTCTAACATTACGAAGCATAGGAAGTATCATACTTATGGAACGTATCTAAACTTATGCTATTATCTAACTACAGCACAAAACCATTGATTTCAATTTGTTTACCTTTCGCAAACCATTATTAAATTGTACTTTGAATATCACAAATCTTTTTAAAATAAATCAAACGTTTGACAAAAAGACCAACAACATATACGTTCACAATAAATCCTTCAAATGAAATTGATATACAATATTGAAAAGATGGATTTCCAAGAAGACTTTCGCCCTTTCACCATTGAGCGAACTGGTCAAGTACACTTTATACGGGAACTGAAAATTTCTATTTCTGAGAAGAAACTCCAAACCTCATCCTTGGTGAACAAATATCTCGCTCAACAGTCCGCCGAAGCTTTTGGCGTGAAAAGTCTACAAAATCTTGGCCGAAGGCTAGAAGTTTCAACTTTTATTACATCGTAGACTAAGCTCAAAGAAATGGTGAGAAAAAAATTTAAGGAGCTCCTATAACGGATAAAACGTCTTGGACGACGGAGCGGTTGATTTGGAGTAAAAAGCCGGGTCAAATTTGAACTTACAGCAGCAACGAAACACGGCTTTTGCCTCTTCTTGACGATGTATTATATTTGGCTGCGCTTCCTCTTTAATAAGCCTCTTCGAATCGAGTAACTAAGAGGGAAAAGGCACGGGGCTAAAACTTTGCCTTCCATCTCGCTTTTCGGCGCTTGCGCTGTAGGCGTTTTGGGTCCAGAGAGTGCGGTGAGACGGCTATGGATCAAATCCTTGTATGACCCGATATTGAGGGTTTCCTACAGAAGTTGTGCTGAAGAGAGGTGAGGTGTTAGGGCGAATGTATTTCTACTGGATAATATTGCCCGACATGAGAAAGTATATCAGCTGTTAGCTACGAGTTATCTGCTCCTGGTGTTGCATACGGACCATGCAGAATATTATTTCTTGGTGGGTCCATTCCGTGTCTATGATGGAATTGCTATACCTAGGAGAGCTGTTGACGTTCTAGTGGTATGAATGATGGGCATTTTTCGTAGCAGTTTGGAATATCCGTCACAGCCTTTGAGTGTATGACTATTTTCAAAAAAGTTTGACTAGACAAGGAAACCGTATTTGTTTGCAAATGTATTAGTTTCACACGGTCTATTACATCTCTGAGCTGATATACGAGTAGATAACTAGAGTTCTTTCGGCTTTTATATAGTTTAATCTTAACTTTCGCTTTTCAGACTTTTCCTATATCACAAGACCGCAAATATAAGACTCCCAAGTTTTCGACTATCTTGGCTTATGCGATACTGAGTGACAGCTTTCAAATATTTGGAGTTAAGAAATCATATCTCTAAAGAGATTAATATACTTTATAAACAATTTTAGTATTATACGATGAAATAGATACATTCTTTCAATCCTAGAAGAACTTCTAGGTTTTTTTTTTTATGAATTGTCTGGTTTTCCAGTGCGTACCTACTGCAGAAATGCAGCTTTGAAAGAGTTTGGGGTGACTGATGCTGCCCTGGAGATGAAGCCGGGAAGAGTAGCCTGTCTATGAAGACACTGAATAGTCTTTATATTGATAGTATTAGCTAAAATGATACGGACCTGGAATCGGACGATATTTACAGGCTCTATGGTTAGGAGTTAGCGGACCTTACTTCGATTAACTTAACCAAATCACTTCGAAAACCTTCCTTTAGTGTTACATGGAAATAAACAAACCACTTTCATACAGCTAATGACTAGGAATAATTGTGCCCCCATATATCTCATGTTAATTTGCATACGAGTTTTGTGGGCCCGGCTTGAGTATTTTCCGTCACGAGTCATAATTCAGCCCTCTTTCTAATTGCGATTTCATTGGTTTGTAGCAACACGAGGTCAGGTGTGGCTACTTTCAATGCCCAGCGAGATAAATTATTCGCGAGATAAAACTCCTCATACATAATTATTAATCCATATCTACTCCCACAAAATCCGCTTAGATATTTTGAGAAAATGGCTACACAAAGATTCCTAATAGATGTATGCATTCCTGATAAAATTAGAGCGTTTTTGACAGATAAGCACAATTTTTGCAAGGGCAATGTTACATATTAAACCCTATGATAAAAACTCTTATTATAATAAAGGCTGAGATAAGGTTGAATATTTTGCTTCCGCGCAGTGGTTATATATATACAATTAAAGGAAGTACTTTCTTAAAATAGGGAGCGATGTCGATTGGTAATAAAAAGAAGCGTTTGGTTGAGACTAAACAGAATATAGTTGATTTTAAAATCTACGTAGTTAACTAACAACACAAATATTTTTACACGACCATAACAATATATACAGACAGAAATGTTACGTGCCGGAGGATTCAGTGTCAAGACCATGTTGTTGCGGAATGTTTCGGTTTCTGGGTTATTTTAGTTTGAGAACTAATAATCAAAGAATCTAGTGAAATATGATATTTGTTTTTGCGGTTATTATAGGTAAAAACCATTAGGTTGCGTTAGGTTACTTTAAGTTTGTATAAAAATCTCAAAAACGCCATTTTCCTATTCTTATCCAGCTCCTCAAGTAGTCTGGTTTTTCATGTTTCTCGGCATACATACAGACAGCCACGCGTACAGCCTACAATCTATACTTCGGTACATATAGACTCAAGGAGATAAAATCCAGATAGTAATTCAAATTTATGTAAAAACTAACACTCGTTATTCGTTTCACTTCTTTAAACAAAACCACTCGCTTTTTACGACTCATATTCCAATTACGGTGAACTTTGAAACACTTATAGAGAGAGGCTGAATAGAGTCGTTGAAATATTTCCGGGATAAAGAATATTGTAAGACTCAGTGCCGCGTGTTTCACAAAATGGCATGGGAAAGTATGGACAGTTTCTGCCGTTCTAAGTTTTCGGTAAATATCTATCTATTATATATCTAACTGAAAAATCTAATCGAAGTTACTCGTTAACCCTGAAATATATTTCCGTGGTTATGAGAACACCTCGTTTTGTACAATTTCCGTGAACAGTCCCCTGCCAAAAGCCACTAGCACTTGTAACGAGCCTAGTATCACATCTCTCGACTTTCAAAAACGCTAGTCATAGCAGAAAGCGTAGCTGATATTATCTCCCTTTTCAACTCCCAATAAAATCAGCTCCTGATGGAATTAAGTTAATTTATCGTTTCATTTTGAGTGCAAATAAGGTCGTGCAAACTGAGAAAAACAATTTTCGTCTGCTTTTACATTCCCTTGTATTTCATGAAATAGTTAACTAAACTGAACTACAGCACTAAATTGTTCCTTCTTTCATCTGTAAGATACGATTTCCTGGTTACTTAAGTTTATAACCAGACTCTGAATTTTAAATCTTTTTCATTCATGTATCAAAGATCATTCCCTCGAAAATAGTCTAGATTTTAGTTTTGCTTCATAGGCGTTTCACAATTAATACATGTACAGTAACTTCTTTTAGTTACATCTTATCAATACGACGGGCTATTAGTTTGACCTGGGCTGTAGTAGAAGTTTTCGATTGTCATTTATAATTTATTTGCCTCCACCTTCGGATCGAATACTATACTGCCTTGTTGAGAGAGGTTTGCAATGATGATAGGAGCATTGCGAGAGTTAGCTTTTTTACACTCCTCTCCAATAGAGAGGGAAAGGAGATAAAAGTGCTCCAGCGGGCAAGGATTCATAGACGTGTGCTTTGACGATGAGGCCCATAGGTCTATTGGTTTCATTTCAGCTACAGAGTATAGACGAGACTAACAGTTTTACGCGAATAGTAGTTGTAGAAGTATTAAAAAAGACAAATAGAAATAAAGGGAATGAAGAAGTAAGTTAAAAGTTGGCGAAGTATGATTCACGTTGCCTCTCAGACAAAGAAATAGTAATCCCCTTAACGGGTTTCTAGAAAATATTTCACTAGAAGTAAATTTATTCACGAAGGGCTATATATGAGCCCTATTCCATGATTTCCATACACTTAAAAAAATCTCCAGAGAAAAATATTACTTTTTAATATACACTCAATGTAATAATCGAAACACTACACAGAAAAAACAACGTATAGGTTTTGAGCACATCCATTTGATTTATACATGTTGAAAATCTAAACCCCTAGATTTGACGTGCGAAAACTAAACACTAACTAGTACCAATGGGTGTAATAGCTAAACATATAAAAACTAAACACAACAGCGCATTGAAAGTCTTTTAAAACACGTTTAAAATCTAAACTTATCGTAAAGTGGGCATAAACCGAAACGCCAGGGTTTAAACGTGTTCAAAACCTACTCTAGGTGTAGAGGATATAAACATATTGGCGTCATGTAGTTAACTCGAGCGTCTGAAGAAGAATTATTAATATTTTATTTGGTGAATCGGTTTTTACCCCTTCTCATGCCGAGAGGCCAAGGTTCAGAAATTTTGGAATGGCTTACATTCATTCGCTAGTGTTTGGCACGTCAAAAGTCAGAATTTACTCACAAAAAAGCCATATTAGAACTTCGCCCATATTTAGTAAGTAAATAAAATTTTATTTTTATATTAGTTAGGTTTATAATAAAACTGGGTTTAAATTTGAGTTATGAATTCTAATTTTAGAAAAGTGTTGATCATAAAACGGTTTGACTCACGCTAAATTGCCTTCAAAAATGTTTCAGTGCCATTTTTGTTGTGAAATGTAAGTTAAGATCAGAGGTTTAGTAATTATAATCAATTTGTACGCGGCGATCGGCTAGGGTTACGAGAAACGTCTAGCCTTCCAATGGCGGGGTCTTCCTCCAAAGGTTCACGCAATTGCGATGTTCTTATATACAGCTGCGATTCGAATCCTTTATATACTACCTATTTGAGTGAGGCGAAGCAACAGGCGTATGCTTCATTTCAAACGTCAATATTAGTCAAGTCTTTCAAGAATGTTTAATTGTTCTTTTTTAAAACGATGTAACGCTCAATAAGGCGAACAACTAACGAAGAAAATATTAAATATTAATTATATTTATTTTATATTTAAGATAATCTTGTTTCTCAATTCAAAATTAAATCGGAAAGAGTTAAAAATCAGTCTATGTTTTTGTCTGTGTGTGTCCGTCCGTTGTTACACTAGCGCGCTACGTTAGCAGTTCGCTTTGCTTTGATGTGTAAAGAAATCCTACAGAACCTTAATATTCACTTTTTCCATAATATAAAGTGAATAAGTGGAAATATTTTTCGTAACTACGATGCATTTAGTACTTTTGTAGCTTTAAAGCTCTGTTTCATTTTGATATTCCAAGGATATTTTTTAAGATTATTATTTGAAATTGCTGTTTATATATTACTTAAGCTATACTACATCTGTATATAGAATAATCCTTGTTTTAAAGATTTCAAGAAGGAAGCTTAGGTCTGGACTCAATCGGGTACATCATGTATTATCCGCAATAGGCTTAGGGAACCCAAGAGTTAATAATTGAGACCTGAGGGGAACTAAAGTGTGGGTTTTTATTTTCGTGTCTGTAATGAAGGGACATTAACGGCTCATAGTGAGCCGAAAGTTAATTACACGTTTAAAAAATAAGGTTCAGATTTAATAATAGAAGAATGCATCACGGTGGCAATTAGATCAGTGAAAGGGCTAATCGTTATCGGGTTATAGCTTAGAAGTTTTCGTTCTTATTATGGTGCGTATTGACTTTCAGTGCGTCTAACCACAAGTCAGCTTTATTGATATTTAACGTTAACACTTATGTTGGCAAACTAAGAAAATCGTTGAGGTCAAACGAGACAGTAGTGTTTATACTGCTAACCAGTTGTGAATGTAGCTATAAGAATATAGGGTTAACAGTTGAGGCGTAGACAATTGAGCATTTTCAAACACAAAGGTTATGTCTCTCCAAAATCTATACACTTCATTTCCTGTTTTTTCCCATTTACTGATTGAAATGTGTCCAAGACATATCTTTATTGGATGTAAATGTCGTCTGCTTTACTGTATATTCGCTATGCTTGGAATACTGCTTTAATAATTCGTAAATTTTTACTTCAAGAAAGAGAAATAATTCTATATCTAGGTTAATAAGTTTGTAGTAGTAGTCCTCCTCTTGACTCGGAGAGGTAATATTTTGGTTTTTCCAACTTGTTACACTAGTGCAACGCGTTAGCAGTTCGCTTCGTGTAAAGAAGTCCTACAAAACCTTAATATTTTCTTTTTTCATAATTTTAAAGTAATATATAGATATATTTTTCGTAATTTCGATGCCTTTGGTAGTTTTGTAGATATAAAGATCCGTTTTATTTTGATATTCCTAGAATTTTTTGTATATTATTATTTGAAATAGTTGTTTATATATTACTTAAGCTATACAACATTTGTATATTAACGTTGGAAAACTACATGCGGGTAAGACATAAACGTTTTCAATCTGAATGCGTTCAAACATAAACGTTATCAATCTAAATGCGATTGAAACATAAACGTGTTCAATCTAAACGCGTTTGAAACATAAACGTGTTCAATCTAAACGCGTTTGAAACCTAAACGTTTCCAATCTAAACGCGTTTGAAACCTAAACGTTTTCAATCTAAACGCGTTTCAAACATAAACGTTTTCAATCTAAACGCGTTTCAAACATAAACGTTTTCAATCTGAACGCGTTTCAAACATAAACGTTTTCAATCTGAACGCGTTCGAAACATAAACGTTTTCGATCTAAACGCGTTTGAAACATAAACGTTTTCGATCTAAACGCGTTTGAAACATAATCGTTTTCAATCTAAACGCGTTTGAAACTTAAACGTTTTCAAAACAAACGCGTTTGAAACATAAACGTTTTCAATCTAAACGCGTTAGAAACATAATCGTTTTCAATCTAAACGCGTTTGAAACATAAACGTTTTCAATCTAAACGCGTTTCAAACATAAACGTTTTCAATCTAATCGCGTTTGAAACAGATACTTTTTCAATCTATGCGCGTTTGAAACGTAAACCTTTTCAAACTATACGCGTTTGAAAAATAAAAATTTCAGAACTAAACGCGTATAGGCTGGGCTCGTGTTTAAAAGGGCGTTGCATTTTCCCGTTTAGGAAAACGTTTAGAATCTAAACATCGTTTTTTCTGTGTAGACAATGAAGCAACTCGTATTGACCCTAACAAGTTCAAAAAACAAACTGACAGGGTTATTTAAACCATTGTGGAAATTGGTATATAAATAAGCCTATTAACAACAAATGTATATTGTAGTAACGATCATAAGTTCATAAGATATGTTCCATAAGTTTGTCACTGGTTACTGAGAGCTTGTCATGAAGTGACGTAGTGAAACGTCATAGATTCTCGTAAAGTGACGCCTGGTGAGACGCTGTCAAAGGCTTCAGAGACTAAATACAAAGATGGACTGCAAAACAGCGTGTAGTCAATTCTCGCGTGGTTCTCTAACTAGCTCTCAGTAAGTCTCTGGCATTACAAAATGTCATACTTATGGAACATATCTTATAAACTTATAACTACAATAACTACTAACGTATTCTAGGACGCAAATTTAACGTGGTATACAGATAATCCCGACTTCACGCCATGCTTCCAGAAAACAGTTTTGGTTTGGATGCCATGCGCGGTGCTTTGGTTATTTCTTCCTTTAGAAATATACCTACTGTTAAAATCGAAGCAAAGACGTGTCCACTTTTCAAGCCTCAACATCACGAAAAATGTGAGAACATAATTTAAGGGTTACTATCCAACTTCATTTTTAATTTTCTCCGCCAATGTTTTCAGTTTTTGATATTATTGCTTGCAATCATAAGTGCGCTTAAATTGGGGAAACAAGTTTACCAGAGTGACTTCAGCGTGGTTGACAATTTAGCAGCAACGATTAAGCTGGCAACTTACGTAATAATGATTTTTATAAAAGCGATGACGTAGGCCTAATTTCAGAAATATTTACCTTATGTTATAGTCATTAGTCATAAATTTATTAAATAATATCACCTTTTCAGTTATTGGCAAGCTTTTTCTCTATATATGGGAGAAAGGTTGGTACAGTGTCGTCGGGAATTGAGTTCTTATTTTGGTTTCTAACGACAGTCGCCGAAACAATAACGTACAGATCAGCCATAATAGAA
Organism: Phalangium opilio; assembly: GCA_019434445.1. Lineage (NCBI taxonomy): Eukaryota > Metazoa > Arthropoda > Arachnida > Opiliones > Phalangiidae > Phalangium > Phalangium opilio. The sequence goes on from JAEQBA010002710.1 coordinate 16,410, forward strand.
TATTACTTCAAAGTGAGTTTACAATTTTAGAAGTGTAAATTACGACTGCCATTAAAAAAGAACAACTATATAGATTCATCGAGATGATTATACCGCCTTTGTTTTGGAAATGATCAACTTCCCGCTTATAGTAGTCACCCTTTTCTTGAACATGATGACTGATAGCGGAACACGGGACTATAATGTTTATAAAATCGACGAGTCAATTAAGGTCTGTATTTTATGGAAGCACAACATTTGGGTGTCCGGCAATTGGGAAAATTTAAAAATTAGTGAGCAAGAATTTTTGATAAAATACCCTCTTCTTTGGTCCAGTAAGGTCGGATTAGGTTTTGGTCCAGTAAGGTTTTTAACAAATTTGATTCTTTGAAAAAAATTTAATTTCAATTCACCCAATTGACACTCTGTCGGTTTCATTTGCACCCAATCGTCACGCACCCAATTTGAACTCTCCCAATTGTCGGACACCTAATTTTAAGCGCTCCTAGTCTAATTGCGAGACACCCAGTCGTCACCCAATTGTCATACACCCGTATTGCACGATCTGTTATAATTTTCTTGTAAATAATATGAAATATTACTACCTCTAAAACAACTACAGAAATCTCCCGAAGAAGAAGCATCATTTTTGTCACGAATTTCATTTTCTTGGCTCAACAGGTAAATATCATTTACTTATATGGTGTAGTCAAAAATGTATTTATTTAAACGAAACAGAAATGAACAGTAGTAAATTTAACTTTTCTTCAGTCCAACTCATAACTCAATGAAAACCGCAACGGAACTTTTGAAAGATTATTTTAGACATCATACATCTAAGTTCAATATATACTGCAAAAACACTTATAATGTGTTTGTAAAATAAGTTTCACCAAAAACGGATTTATGTGGTTTCCCACATTATTTCCTAACCCCATCGTCGTATCGTTTAAGGGGTTGTGAACTATGAATTATGTTATTTGTTCTCATTTTTCTTTTCTTTTATAACAAATAAATTTTCGTGGTTAAACAGGAAAAACTTTTTCATCGAATAATTTAAAGTTAATTTTAATATTATATTAAGTTTCATATTAAAAGGCTGGAAAGAACCACTGGACCCATCGGACGTGTACGAGTTAAACGATTCAGACAAAGCGCAAACAGTTTCGCGGATGTTTGAAAAGCATTGGCAATACAATCGGTATGTGTCTTTTTCGGTAACGGGTGTTAAAAAAAAACAACAAAATATGAAACTTAATTTTCGTTGGTAAAGTGATGAAATGGGTGGCCACAAATTGGAATCCAAACGATTAAGAAATCAAAACTATTCTATTGAGATTGCTTTATTCAAGACAGTTTGGCCGTTTTTCTTAGCTGGAGGAATCCTACAAATTTTGGCCGACGTTGTAGCATACAGTAGCACGGCAATTGTCAGGTATTTTATTTAAAAACCTGATTTTAAACTTAGAAAAATACTTCATCTTATTTGTTAAGATGGACAATCGCCTACTCGTCGAGCGACGAGCCACTGTGGGTGGGAATATTGTACGCTTGCCTTTTAGGTTTGGCCGGTATATTACACACGTTTTTCCTAGAAAGCAGCGCCTTCTTTCATACCAAACTAGGAATTAGACTTAAATCAGTAACCATGAATGCACTCTACAAAAAGGTAAACACTTGTCAGAGGATAAACGTTATTGTCTGAGTAGTCAATGTGTTGACGAGAAATCCAGAGCAGCCAAGCACGAAAACTAATATACGCAATAATATTTTTTTCACAGACACTTCGCTTGTCCAGTCAAGACATAAGCAAGCTAAACATTGGTGCCATTCTAAATACGATTTACGTTGATACGGAAAAATTCCTATTACTGATCCAGTATACGGGATGCCTTTGGTCAATGCCGGCCCAAGTTACTCTGTGCACGTACTTCCTATACCAAGAACTGGGTGTCTCGGCCTTTGCCAGTTCGGGAGTATTAATACTACTAGTACCATTCAATTTCGTAATATCGTGGAAACTTAAACAGATCCAGGTGAGAATCTTAAACGAACTATTTTAATAGCGTTGTAAGACGTTGAACTTAAGTTGAAATACAAACTTTGTTATGCTCAAAACGTAAGATTTCGTCGAGGGGGACTTTCTGTGCGCATAATGTACCTTTGGTATCGGTGCATAATGTGTCACCCCCCTTAAGCAATAGGCTTATTCGCGCTAATATAGCACGGTGATATAAACAAACGGGTAGGGACTGGGCACGAGTGATATAATCTCACTTCAGTAAAAAAAAGTTAATCCAGTGATACGCCTTGCGAGAGGCCCATATATGCCTGATTAAAATGTATGGTCAGTTGAGAGGGATATGGTTTCACTAGAACTAAGGGTTTGTGTGGTCTTAGCTAAGTGTTATACGTGTACAGTACGACACAGGTATAGAAATACTATTGGAGATTTGAGAAATTTAACTGTGAAGCTTTCGCCACGCCCCGTTCACGTTAACAGATTATGTTGTTCATAGGTAACGCTGATGAAAAGGAAGGATAGAAGAATAAAACTAGTGAGTGAAATATTGAACGGAATTCGCGTCTTGAAGTTGAACGCCTGGGAATCATCTTTCCAAAGAATCATCGAGAAACTTAGAAGTAAAGAAATAATACAGTTGAAGAAACTATCATATTTGAAACTGGCATCTATTTCGTCATTTTACGCAACAAACTCGCTTGTAAGTTGTATCCTTAATTTCTTCGTTTATTGGTCACGAAGTAAGCTTCCATAACGAGTATTTTCCCTACTCATTGTCAATTTACTTTTATGTTAGCCCATAAGCTCAAGAATAAAATTCTCTCTTAGAGATAAAATGTTTCTCGTGTACTTTCAAGGTTATTCTGGCAAGTTTCGCCATGTTCGTGCTGATTGACGACATAAACGTTCTCACTTCAACAAAAGCCTTCGTTTCCATGCAGTTGTTTGGGCTGTTAAGCGCAACAATATTTAATTTACCCGAAGCAATTAATGCTGTAGTAATGGTAAAACATGTTTATAACAGAATTAAACCACCACCTGACCCACAGACTACAGAATTCAATAACATTTCCTCGAATAGTTTTTCTAAAAGACAAAAATTTCTCGAAACGTTTTTCTAATATGTTGTGAATTGTATTTAATTGCGAATTAGTATAACTGATTCGGAAAATATCAATCATTTCAGGTAAAAGTTTCTGTTTCGAGAATAAGTCTAATATTAAACAGCAACGAGAGTGAAGATTATATATGTCACTACGCGACCGACGATAAAAACTGTAACACTTGACACCGTTCTGGACGTTAAAGAGTTTTCACTCAATAAAATGAAAAACCATTACCTTCCAGGTATCGAAATTTCAAACGGCACATTTAGTTGGGACGCAGAAGAAGCACCTTTTTTAAGAGACATCAATTTGAAAGTTGCTCGTGGCTCTTTGGTCGCCGTCGTGGGTCCAGTGGGTTGTGGCAAGTCTTCACTGTTGTCCGCTTTGGTTAGTGATATGAAGAAGATGCATGGGGAAGTGAAGGTGGTAGGGACTGTAGGCTACATCACGCAACAAGCCTGGATACAGAACGCCTCACTCAGGAAGAATATCCTCTTCATTGATGATATGGACCAAGAAAAATACAACCAAGTTATTCACGCGTGCGCCCTCGAATCAGATCTGGAGTATTTACCAGCCCACGACCAGACGGAGATCGGAGAAAAAGTATGTATCCTTGCGTTGTACTTTGTTTGTTTCATGATTTAGATAAGACCCCTGATCAGGTAGTTAAATACATAGGGTATCAATCTGAGTGGTGGTCAAAAGCAAAGAGTTAACGTTGCTCGAGCAATCTACCGGAATGACGATATTTATCTCTTGGACGACCCTTTGGGGGCAGTAGATTCTCACGTGGCCAAGCATCTTTTCAATGAAGTAATTGGATCAAATGGATTACTTAAAGATAAGGTTGGTCTCGAGTTTAAATGAAACGTACTTTAAACTAAACTGTATGTATAATTGCGTTTGTAGACGAGAATTCTTGTGACGCATAACCTAACGTTTCTGCGAGAAGTGAACGAGATCCTTTTCATGAAAGATGGAAAAATAATACAGAGAGGAACTTACGAAGACATTATGCACGTTGAAGGAATAGCGAAAGAGTATTTCACCCAACACATGAGCAACAAAGAGGAAAACGTTGACATACACCCAAATTTAAACCATTACCAAAGGCAATGATTCTAGACACTAATCTGAACAAGAAGCATAGGTTTTCCTTTGCTTCCATTTTCACTAATATAGTTTCTAATAACAAAACTAATTCTATTGCCTCTTAATTATTATAACAGCGGACAAACAAAACCAAAAGTATCAGAATTTCCCTCGTTGCAAGCGAAGCTAACAACCAAAGAAGTTTTGATAAAAGGCAAGGTACGTATAGTAGTGTCGAGTTTCTGTCCCGGAAATTTAAAATTCTAAAATTTTCAGACATCGTTGGCAGTTTATATAAAATACTTCAAAGCAATGGGCATCTTTTCATTTATAATGATGATCATTTTTCACGTCTCTACGGCGGTGTTTAACGTAATACCAGGCTACTGGCTATCACTGTGGAGCGAGGACACGAAAGAGGGAGAACAAGTGGACCCTCATTTAAGAACAGTTCGTCTGACAGTATATGGGTTTTTATCAATTTGCCAAATAGTAGCTGTCTGCATTGGAGGGCTATTTTCCTTACGCGGCTCTGTCCGGGCTTCGAGGATCTCACACACGGATATGCTAAGAGTTCTTCTACATTCGCCATTGTCCTTCTTTGACACCACTCCCACCGGCCGCGTTCTAAATCGCTTTTCTCAAGATATGGATGCAATAGACCAGCAAATACCCAACACCCTAAGATTGTTTGATATCTCTTTGATGCTTACTCTTGGCTCTTCGACCGCTGTTGCGATACGAATACCAGAGTTTATAATTGCATTATTGATAGTAACTCTTGCCTTCATATTTCTACAGGTAAGTCTGATATATCTTGGTTTTAATGCACTAGTGATTTTGTTATCCAAAGTTTTTATTCAAGCTGATGAAGTTTTACCTTGAATGTTTATTTTAAATTGCTGGTACCATAATTAAGTTCAAGTTACTAATTTTGAACTGTTTAACAGCGTTTTTTCATAGCAACTAATCGCCAACTGAAAAGAATTTACGCAACGAGGAACTCTTTTCTGTTCTCGCACGTTTCCGGGTCGTTATCTGGTATCACAGTAATTAGAACTTGCGATGCCGGAAAGAACTTTCAAAACCAGTTTGAAAAACTAATTGACGACAGCGTAGCCACCAATTATGCCTTGTACATGTGTGAAAGGTTAGTGTGTTCATCTATGATTTGCTGAACGAAACCAAGTGAAATCCCGCCCTTATGTTTAAGATGGCTAGCGCTACGGTTCAACTTATTGGGAAATGTCTTATTGTTTTGCGCCTCTCTATTCACTGTTTTGGGCAAAGACACTTTATCACCTGGAATTGTTGGATTTATCATAATCAACGCTAGAATGGTATCAATTATATTTCATAAGTTAATTAAATTCAGGTTCTGTGGTCTAATCAATAGATTCCTTCTATCTTCACATATTTAGTTTTCGTTGTTCTAATTATAGCAGTTTCAACGGTTCATAGAAAAGTTTTATAGCATTGATTTGCATTTTTTTCCGTAGCTGGTACACCATGTCATAGGTACAACGAAGAATGGTGTAGCTTTGGAAACTAGTATTGTGGCAGTCGAGAGAATTGACGAGTATTGTAGTTTACCGTCAGAAGCTGGATATAACAAATCAGAAGCTCAGCTACCTCCAAATTGGCCTGAACGGGGAGAAATCAAATTTCAAGACTACAATACAAGATACCGTGAAGAATTGGACTTTGTCTTAGAGGACATTAATTTGAAGATCGAGGCAGGGGAGAAGGTGGGTGTGGTGGGTAGAACAGGAGCGGGCAAGTCGTCGTTGACGTTAGCGTTGTTTCGTCTGATCGAAGCTGCGCACGGCAATATTGTGGTGGACGGAGTGGATATAAGTAAAGTAGACTTATCGGAGTTGCGTTCGAGGCTGACCATCATTCCCCAAGAGCCAGTCATGTTCTCGGTACAATCAGACTCAACCTCGACCCCTTTGAGCAATGCGACGACCAACGACTGTGGGTCGCTCTCGAACACTCGCATCTCAAGCCCTTCGTTGCGTCCCTTGAGCAAGGACTCGATCACCCAGTCGCCGAAGGTGGACAGAACCTGAGCGTCGGTCAGCGACAGTTGATCTGCTTGGCAAGGGCTTTGTTAAGGAACACGAAAATCCTCATCCTAGACGAAGCAACGGCCTCGGTTGATATGGATACCGATGACCTCATTCAAGACACCATCAGAAAAGAGTTCGCAGGCTCTACAGTCATCACCAATGCACCCAGAATAAACACTATCATGGACTATGAAAAGTATTGGTCTAACAAACTTATTAACTAAGACGACGAAATTTTTGACTTGTGCTTCTTAATTTTACAGAGTGATAGTTATGGACCAGGGCCG
>JAEQBA010002710.1:24589-87461 GCA_019434445.1 Phalangium opilio
AAGGGCGCTAATAATCGTAGGAAAATCGGATTAGGTACGGGAGGCCGAATCATTAAATGAAAGTATTTTTTTTATCAATTTCCATGGTTGTTGTTCCTGTGCATATGTGGGGATCAAATTTCATAGGCTTTTAGCAAGTCGATATTTCCTATTTTTTCTAACCCCCTTTTTAAATGGATGCTGAAACGCTGCACGCGCCATGGATTTACCCGGCAAACTACAGTTTATTAAAATTGCGCTAATTTCACATCTCCTTATAACGAAACTTAGCCAAAAATTCTTCGAGTTCCCTCTTGGGCTTAGACAATGAACGCGTTACCGTTAATTGAAAACTTCAGATCATTTAACTCGTTTCGTACTTCATTACAGTCATATTGCTACCGAGTCCTGAATGGGATAATTCCGAGGACCAGTATGAAATTTCACTAAACTTTCCTCTTTGGTGTCGCCTAAGCATGCATGTGTTTTTATTCAGTTCATAGAGTTTAAACAAACAATATAGTGTCAATTAGATTTAAATTTCTGAAATTTTATGAATATACTTTGAAATTGCTACCACCATCTGTCGGGTAAAGCCTTTCCTAATTTAAGATTAATTTTATCAAAATCAATCTCTTTTTTGTAAATATGTAATTACTTCCCGTTATCAACATCACGTAAAAGTCCAATAAAGAAGTAAATTTTCTTTTCAAGAGTTCTATCAGATGGCAGTCAAAGACAGGAATATTCGATTAAATTTTTGAAACCCGTGGTGTTCGAAAATGCGTTTCAACTTGCAGCTCTAATAGGAGAATGAACTGCATGGCAACGTTCACAACTCGATCTTCGCTTATATGAAAAGTCCTGACTGACTGGCTATTTCATAAATGCCTAAGCTGGCAATGTAAAGTGGTTCAAAGTACAATTAGCAACTGTGAAATTTCAACAGTACCTTTAAATAACGATGTTAACTTAGTACGAAGAAAAGAAACATCGAAATCAAACTCTCGCGATGTTACACTTTCAACTACTTCGCATTACCAGCTTAGGCACACTTCTACCTTTAAAAATAGACTTCAGCGAGATGAAGAGTCATTCACGTTCTTATATTGGAGGCTATTGAAATTGTCTAAAGAAGATGGGAACTATGATATGTCCTACTCAACATGTGTGCCAATATCCTTGTTCTAGGGACAAATTTTTGGGGCTCTTACCTTCGAAACTAAATGTTTTAGACTCCATATTGTTTGTCTCTTTTCACTCAGTCTGACTTTAATACTTGGCACAGTTTTCAGAAACTCCCTGTATATAATTAATAAGTTTGTATCTCCCTTATGCGTTCCTATACCAGTCATAAACATGCAAACAAAGAAACCACTTTCTCAAATTTACATAAGATAAGGAATAAATACAGCTAATAAGAATTATTGTGACACATATCCCATGGTAATTTCTATATTTGTGGACCGGGCTTGTGTACTCCGACACGCCCCACAATTTGGACGCCTTTTAACTTTAATTCAGTTGTTGGTAGCAACGCGAGGTCAAGGCTCAACGCGCAGCGAGATAAATTATTCAAGAGGTAAAATTCATAATTATTAGTCCACAGATACTACCACAAAATCCGCCTAGATACATCGAGTAACTCTTAATAGCCGTATGCATTCCTGATAAGATTAGAGCGTTTTTGACAGATAAGCAAAATTTTTGCAAGGGCAAGTTATTTCTTAAACCCTTTGATAAAAAGTATGGAAGGAAAAAGTCGATTGGTAATAAAAACAAGCGTTTGGTTGATGTTAAAATTTATGTATATATAGTTAACTAATAAGCCAAATATTTTTACGCGACCATAACAATATATACAGGCAGAAAGTTACGTGCCGGAGGATTCGGTGTCAAGACCGTGTTGTTATGGAATGTTTCGGTGTCTGGCCATAAGTGGATCATATTACAGCTCCACATATGATCCACTTCTGGTCTGGGTTATTCTAGTAGCGATCACTTCGATGTCGGGGTTTTTTTAAAACTTGTGAATAAATAATCTAGGAATCTACTGAAATTTGATTTTATTACTACTTTTTAAAGTAAAAACTATTTGGCTGCGTTAGGTTACGTTAATATATTATTATTAAATATTTAAACAATAGCTGTCACATCCTAAGTAGCAAACCGTCCAGCACCGATAAGTTTGTGAGCACACGCTTTTAGTTAAATCTGCGCATGTTATAGTTACGGCATAAGGCAATGCGACCGTTTTGTCATCACACAATAAACTGTTCTATTCGTAACTTGAGTAGTACCCTGAAGAGGGGGGGGGGTCCGAGATAATAAAGATAATAACCAGATAATAATACAAATTTATGTAAAAAGTAACTCTTTATTCGCTTGGCCACTCCAAAAAAACCACTCGCTGTTTACGACTCATCATCCAATTACGGTGAACTTTGAAACGCGTATAGAGAGTAGAGTCGCTGAAATATTTCCGGGATAAAGAATATTGGAAGACTCAGTGCAGCGTATTTCACAGAATGGCATGGGAAAGTATGGACTCTTTCTGTCATTCTAAGTTTTGGGTAAATATGAATCTATTGTATCTTACTATATGATCTAATCGAAGTTACTCGACAACCCTTAAAAATATTTTGGTGGTTATGATTATGAGAACAACTCGTTATGAACAATTTCCGTAAAAAAGTCACTAGCAGCTGTGAGGAACCTCGTATTGCATCCCTCGACTTTAAAATTCAATACACTATTTTTCGTCATATGTACTTATAAAGGGTCTTTCAAAAACGCTGGTCATAATGGAACACGTGACTATGGCACGCCATTCAGAACACAATAACTCGCGTTATAAAATCAGCTCCTCACGGGATTAAGTTTTTTTCATAGTTTCATTTTGGTTGTAGGTACGTGTTTCCCATCTTTGTCCTTGTATGAAAAGTATGAAACAAATACACAGTTAGCTTATAATCTACATTGAGGTTTCAGTAAAGTGCTAAAAACATCATTTTTCTTTTCTTATCCAGTTCTTCATAAAGTCTTGTTTTTCGTGTTTCTCAGCATGCATACAGACAGACAGCCGCGCGTACAGCGTAAAATCTATATTTAGATAAAAACCAGATTACATTTCAAGTATATATATAAAGTAACACTATTTATTCGTTTGGCCTCTCGAAACGAAACCAACTGCTGTTTACTACTCATTATCCAAATACGTTGAACTTTGAAACGCGTATAGAGAGACTTGATATTATTTCCGGGATAAATAATATTATACAACTCAGTGCCGCATAGTTCACAAAATGGAATGGGAAATTATGGATAATTTCTGTCAAGTTTTGGGTAAATGTGTATCTAATATACGTTACTAAATAATCTAATCGAAGTTACTCGGTAATCCTGAAAAATATTACCGTGGTTATGACAAATCCGCTCTGTGTAGAATTAAAGCGGACAGTCCCCTGCCAAAAAGGTCACTGGAAGCTCTAAGGACCCTTCCACTAATCGTATCAAATCTCTCGACTTTAAAACGGAAAACACTATTTTTGGTCATTTGTAACGGTTTTTCAAAACGCTGGTCCGAGGGTTAATCACTAGAATTATCAGGTGTACAAAGCCGCAGAAATAGATTACTTGATTTCTAGAATGCTCGGAAAATCATCAGCAATCAAAATCATTCTTGACAGTCATCAAAGGTAATCAGAAATCTCCGATAATCACTGGAAATCACGTGGAATCTTGAGAAAATGGGAATTAATCTCATGATTTACTAGTAATCTTTTGTAATCACCTCGATAATCACACCTTTCGTGAAATAATCACACATAATCAATCGAGGAATTCGAAAATGCAATAAAAATCATAATCAGTTGAAATAGAAATAATCACTGAATTCATCGAAATTCACGAAGAATTCAGTGGTAATCACGGCATTCACCAAAAAATCACCGGGAGTCATTGGAATTCAAAGTAATCTGCAGCAATAACGGAAAATCAGTGTAAAGATTATGGAAATCACTGAAAATAATCGTAGTCACTGAAATCAAGGAATTCGTTCAGTAATCATCGGAATTCACATAAAAATTCAGAAATCAGTAATCAGGTGTACAAAATTTTGGCTAATGACTGGCCCCTCGCGCTGATCTTAGCATAAAGCGTGGCTGATATTAAATCCCAATAAATTCGGCTCCCGACGGAATAATTTCATTTTATCATTTTGGTTGTAGATATGGGTTTACCATTTAAGTCTTTGTTGTTGCGTTGCTTGCCAAAAGTTACACACTAAGAAAAATAGTTTTGGTCTGCTTTTAAATAACCTTCTATTTCATGAAAGTAGAAACTGAACTGAATTATAGCACTAAATTATTTCTTCTTAAAATTTTCCTGCTTACTTACGATTTTAGTGATACACGTAACCAGACTCGGAATTTTAAATCTTTTTCATTCATGTATCAAAGATCATTCTCTCGAAATCAGATTTCAGTTTTTCTTCATAGGCGTTTCACAATTAATACATGTACAGTAACTTCTTTTAGTCACATCTTATAAATACGACGGACTATTAGTTTGCCCTAGGCTGTAGCAGTAGAAGTTTTGATTGGGAAACACAAATAAACCTCTCCAAGTCCAGACAAAATTAAGAGGTCTTTCTCAAATAAATAATTGTTGATATTAATTATTTTAATCGTCAGTAATTTACCGTTAGGTCGCTTTAAAAATGGTTATTCCTAAAATAATTTGAACATGGCTATTGTTGACGTTTGAATTGTAGGATATATCTCTTTAGGATTTTTTTTGGAAATTTAGTGTATAAGGCGATTGATTCTCTGTAAATGATAAGAAAACCCGCAATTGCGTGAACCTATGGTGGAAGCCCTGCCATTGCGATGCTAGACGTTTCTCGTAACCCTAGCCGATCGCCGCGTACTCATAATCCTAACGATGGGAGTAAAAGCCAAAAATTGCTTTCTTCGAACACGTTTGCTCCGATTTGCCAACTGCGAACGCAGTCTCAGACACACAGACAGGTCCAGTTTAATACCTCTCCGTGACATCATCGTCAGTCGGAGAGGTAAGAAGTAGTCTCTCCTCACCGGTATACTAGAGGATATATCACTTGATAACAATTTATGGAAGTTGGGATAGCGAAAGTACGTAAACGATGTGGCATAATTAAGGACTAGATCATCTTGTTTGTCGCAAGTTTTGGCAATGGATCCGGCTAACAGGCCAATTAGTTTCAGGATCAATTAGAAGATTTTAATTGCTGAAATCGCGATTCAATAGTTTCTACCGAAGACATTCCGTTAACATTCTATTAACGAACCCGGTTCCTTCCACTAAAATATTTGTTCGCAGATTCTTTCGAATATGCACACACATTAACAAATGAAACAATAGACAATATTAAGGAGATTCGTGTTGACCAGAATAAGTAGAAAAACCGAACAGACAGGGTTATTTAAACAATTTTAAAAGTAGCTTTACAAGGACAATCAGGGGAACGTTTACAAAATAGAAGTTTAAACATATCTGTATTAAGATCAGTCAGATCAGCTGTATGTTTTCAAAAAAGATTAACTCATAAAAAACTTTTCCCAATCAAATGAACGAATACTCTACCGAAACAAAACTAAAACACTCTGGTTTTCAGTAAGACTTTGGAAGTACGCTTTCCATTTTAGCAGTTCACTGCACATTCGCGAAGGTGTCTAAAAACATCAACGAAAGTTACATTACATTTTTAAAACTCGAAAAAGTGTGAAAATTCGTGTATATATATACAGTATAAGCCAGTAAACAACAAATGTATACTTTTCGAAGTTAGATACTACAATAAAAATAAAATATTTCAGGATGCAAATTTAACGTGGTATACAGATAATCCCGACTTCACGCCATGCTTCCAGAAAACAGTTTTGGTTTGGATGCCATGCGCGGTGCTTTGGTTATTTCTTCCTTTAGAAATATACCTACTGTTAAAATCAAAGCAAAGACGTGTCCACTTTTCAAGCCTCAACATCACAAAAATTGTGAGAATATAGTTTAAGTGTTAAAATCCTAGTTAATTTTTCTTTTCCCCGCTGAGGGTTTATAGTTTTCGATATTATTGCTTGCAATCCTAAGTGCGCTAAAAATGGGGAAACAAATTTACCAGAGTGACTTCAGCGTGGTTGACAATTTAGCACCAACGATTAAGCTGGCAACTTACGTAAGAATGATTTTAAAGAAATCGATTGTATAATTTCAGAAACATTTACTTGTGCTCTATTAATAATCGTTAATTATTGAAAAATATCACCTTTTCAGTTATTGGCAAGCTTTTTCTCTATATATGGGAGAAATGTTGGTACAGTGTCGTCGGGAATTGAGTTGTTATTTTGGTTTCTAACGACAGTCACCGAAACAATAACGTACAGATCAGCCATTATAGAATATTACTTAAAAGTGAGTTTAGAAGTGTAACTTTTGACAGCCATTAAAAAAAACAACTATATAGAATCATCGAGATGATTATACCGCCTTTGTTATGGAAATGATCAACTTCCCGCTTATAGTCGTCACCTTTTTCTTGATCGCGATGACTGACAGCGGGGCACGGTACTATAAGAATGTATACAAAATCGACAAGCCAATTATGGTCTGTATTTCAAGGGAGCACGACAAATGGTCCAAAGACATTTGGGTGACGACGACTGGGTGTTCGAGAAATCGGGAGCGCGACAATTTGGAGGATCGACAATTGGGTTGCAATGAAACCGACGGAGCGTCAATTGGTTGAATTAGAAAAATATTTTGCAAAAAATACTTAGGCTACTTCTTAAAACTCATAAAATTTGGATGGTCAGGTTAGATTAAGTTTGGTTCAGTTGGGTCAGGCAATGTTTTAAACTTCACGAAACCTCTATGGTTTTTCAAAACACATTTCTATTCATCCAATTGATGCTCTGTCGGTTTCATATTCTCTAAATTGTCGAAGACCCAATTTTTAACTCTCCCAATTGTTGCGTTCCCAATCGTCTGACACCCTGCGTTCATCACCCAAATGTCTTTCACCCAATTATGGTAGACACGTATTTCACGACCTGTTATCATTTTCTTACTAAATAATATGAAATATTATTCCCTATCAACCAACTTCAGAAATCTCCCGAAGAAGAAGCGTCATTTTTGTCAAGAATGTCATTTTCCTGGCTGAACAGGTTAAATATCATTTACTTACATAGTGCAGTCAAAAATGTATTTATTTAAACGAAATAGGAATGAATAACAGTAAATTTAACTTTACTTCAGTCCAACTTATAACCCAATGAAAAGCGCAACGAAATTTTTCAAACATTTTAGACATCTTAAATCTATGTTTAATATATGAGGTTACTGCAAAAACACTTTTAACCTGTTTGAAAAATAAGATCCACACTTCATTTCCTAGCCCCACCGCCGTATTATCAAAGGGGTTGTGAACTATGACGCTCTGTTATTCATTCCCATTTTTTCTTTTTTAATAAATATATTCCGGTAGTTAAACAGGAAAAACTTTTTCATGGAATAATTTAAAGTTTATTTTAATATGATATTAAGTTTCATATTAAAAGGCTGGAAAGAACCGCTGGAGCCATCGGACGTGTACGAGTTAAACGATCCAGACAAAGCGCAAACAGTTTGGCGGATGTTTGAACAGTATTGGAAATACAATTGGTATGTGTCCTTATAAGCAAAGAGTGTTCAAAGAAAAAAATAATTGTGAAACTTAATTTTCGTTGGTAAAGTGATGAAATGGGTGGCCAGAAATTAGAATCCAAGCGATTAAGAAATCAAAACTATTCTATTGGAATATCTTTGTTCAGTACAGTTTGGCACTTTTTCTTGGCTGGAGGAATTCTACAAATTTTGGCCGACGTTGTAGCATACAGTAGCACGGCAATTGTCAGGTATTTTATTTAAAAAACTGACTTTAAACTTAGAAAAGTACGTACAACGTGTTATATACGTATTCAGATGGATAATCGCCTATTCGTCGAGCGACGAGCCACTTTGGGTGGGCATATTCTACGCTTGTCTAATAGGTTTGGCCGGTTTGTTACAAACGTTTTTCCTGGAAGGCAGCGCCTTCTTTCATACCAAACTAGGACTTAGACTTAAATCAGTAACCATGAATGCACTCTACAAAAAGGTAAATTTACAAGGAACGATCTTCCTCTGACAAACGTTTATGACCGAGTAGGGCCTAGTAAATGAGTGAAGACGAGAAACCAAGGACGTGCACTAAGCTGCGCAATAATATATTTCACAGACTCTTCGCTTGTCCAGTCGTGACATTAGCGATCTAAACATGGGCGCCATTCTTAATACCATTTACGTTGATACGGAAAAATTCCTATTACTGATCCAGTATATGGGATACCTTTGGTCAATGCCAGCCCAAGTTTTTCTGTGCACGTGCTTTCTATACCAAGAACTGGGTATCTCTGCCTTTGCCAGTTCGGGAATATTAATATTACTGGTACCATTGAACTTCGTAATATCGTGGAAACTTAAACAGGTCCAGGTGAGTGTCTCAAACGAACCATTTTAATAAGGTTATAAGACGTTGAGCTTCGCTTGGAATACAAACTTGCGTAAAGCGTAGGAGTCGCCGGGGAGACCCAGGCTAGTTTCTTCGAAAAGATCACAAGAACACACGTGGTCTTATTATTAATATCAGGCTGGTCACATATTTTCTTACTGGACATTGTCGGCTAAATAGACACCTGCACTTGATGGGCATTGTTGGTGCCCGGAGGAAGCGGATACCTTTATTATCGGTGCAAGACAAGGCAACACGTCAACCCCTTCAACAATAACATTAGTCTCATTCCACTATCACAGAACGGTAATTTAAACAAACGGGTAGGAACTGGGAACGAGTGATCTAATCTCACTATGGTCACCAAAGTTATTAAGTGATGAGCCTTTCGAGAGGCGCTTCGAGACGTATGGTCGATAAAAAGGGATATGGTTTCACTATAATGGGTTAAGTGTTATACGCTTGCAGTACGATGCCACTTTGCTAGAGGGTGGATTTACTGTTGGAGATTTCGTCACGTCTTCCGTTTAGGTTAACAAATTGTATTGTTCATAGGTAACGCTGATGAAAAGGAAGGATAGAAGAATAAAACTAATGAGTGAAATATTGAACGGAATTCGCGTCTTGAAGTTGAACGCCTGGGAATCATCTTTCCAAAGAATCATCGAGAAACTCAGAAATAAAGAAGTAATACAGTTGAAGAAACTATTATATTTGAGGCTGGCATCTATTTCGTCATTCTACGCAACAAACTCGCTTGTAAGTTTTATCCTCAAATTCTGCGATTATTGGTCACGGATTAAGCTTCCATAACGAGTTTTTCGTCTACTCCTTGTAAATTTACTTTTATGTTGGCCCATAAGTCCAAGAATAAAATCTTATAGATAAAATTTTTCTCGTGTATTTTCAAGGTTATTCTGGCAAGTTTCGCCATGTTCGTGCTGATTGACGACATCAATGTTCTCACTTCGACAAAGGCCTTCGTTTCCTTTCAGTTGTTTGGACTGTTATGCGCAACAGTATATTATTTTCCCGATGCAATTAATGCTGTAGTAATGGTAAAATATTTATAATATAGACTTCAACCACCGCCAGGCCCACTGAGACTGCAGAACCCAGTTTTGAATTTTAACTAAACATTTTCCTGAGAAAAATTAACCCTCATAAAAAAAAGTTCTGAACCGTTTCTTTTTCTCATCCCGATTTCAAATTTAAAAAAATTAAGGTTATCATCAAGCTTCGTTATACGGTCTTAAAACTATAATTTATGCATAAATAATAAATATTTGTTTTAATGGAATCTCTTGAACGACACAAATTATAGGGAAAAATAACCAACGGAGTAAAATTCTCAAAGAGAAACCAACGAGATAATAGATAGATCGAAGTCACCTTTAACTGTAAAAGACAAAATTTCGTCGAAATGCTTTTCTGAACGATAAACTTTCGTCGAAATGCTTTTGTAAACGAAAAAATTTCGTCGAAATTCTTTTCTAAACGACAAAATTTCGTCAAAATGCTTTTCTGAGCGATAAAATTTCGTCTAAATGCTTTTCTGAACGACAAAATTTCGTCCAAATGCTTTTCTGAACGACAAAATTAGGTCGAACTGATTTTCTAAACGACAAAATTTGGTCGAACTGCTTTTCTAAACGACAAAATTTGGTCGAACTGCTTTTCTAAACGACAAAATTTCGTCGATCTGTTTTTCTTCAGATAAAATTTGACATCTTACTCATAAAGAAGGTGGTTTATCAAACATTTATTAAGACCTAATTCGAGGCAGCGCCAACGGACGACCAATAACGTTAAAAACTTAAAATTTTGCCATTCGCACGAGTTTTTATATCATAATTTTCGATTTAATTTGCAACGGAATTATAGATATCTCGAAATGTTAATTCGAGATTGTGCGTATTGAGTTCGTTTTCCGCGTACGGTAAAAGAATTTGGGCTGCCTTAGTTTTGCTGTAGGATGCTGTATTCGAATTTAAGGAATAATATGCATTTAGTCAGTTACTTTGTTAAACTGCAATCTTTTGTACATTTTGTAAGTGTAAATAACTCCTTCGGAAAATATTAATCATTTCAGGTAAAGGTTTCAGTTTCAAGAATAAGTCTAATTTTAAACAGGAAGGAGAATGATGATTATATATGCCGCAATGGGAATGACGAAAAAAACTGTAACACTTGTCATTGTTTTGAATATTCAAGAATCCTCACTAAACAAAACAAAATTCAAAATTTTCTTCTAGGTATCGAAATTTCAAACGGTACATTTAGTTGGGACACAGGAGGAGCAGATTTTTTAAGAGACATCAACTTGAAAGTTGCTCGTGGCTCTTTGGTTGCCGTCGTGGGTCCAGTGGGTTGTGGCAAGTCTTCACTATTGTCCGCTTTGGTTTGTGATATGAAGAAGATGAAAGGGGAAGTGAAGGTGGTAGGGACAGTAGGCTACGTCACGCAACAAGCCTGGATACAGAACACTTCATTCAGGAAGAATATCCTATTCACTGATGACATGGACCAAGAAAAATACAACCAAGTCATTCACGCGTGCGCCCTCGAATCAGATCTGGAGTATTTACCAGCCCACGACCAGACGGAGATCGGAGAAAGAGTATGTATACTTTCAAATCCTTGCGTTGTTTTTTGTGTGTTTTATAGTTTAAATAAGACCCCTGATCAGATAGTTAAATACATAGGGTATCAATCTGAGTGGTGGTCAAAAGCAAAGAGTTAACGTTGCTCGAGCAATTTTTCGAAATGACGATATTTATCTCTTGGACGACCCTTTGGGGGCAGTAGACTCTCACGTGGCCAAACATATATTCAATGAAGTCATTGGACCAAATGGATTACTTAAAGATAAGGTTGGTGTTTTCTCATAATGAAATTAACGACTTCAAAATAAACTGTATGTAAAATTGCGTATGTAGACGAGAATTCTTGTGACCCATAACCTAACGTTTTTGCGAGATGTCAACGAGATTCTTTTCATGAAAGATGGAAAAATAATACAGAGAGGAACTTACGAAGATATTATGCGCGTTGAAGGAATAGCCAAAGAGTATTTCACCCAACACATGAGCAACAACGAGAAAAAAGCTGACACAAACCAGAATTTAGACACATACGAAAGGCAAGTATTGCAGACATAGGTTTTCCAAATTTGGACTTAAAATTTGCTTACTTTTATTTAATATATTTTCATATAATAAAAATAATTTTCCGACTTTTTAATTATTATAACAGCGGAGAAGGAAAACCAGAAAGAACAGAATTGCCCTCGTTGCAAGCGAAGCTAACAACCAAAGAAGTTTTGATAAAAGGCAAGGTACGTATAGTAGTGTCGAGTTACTGTCCCGGAAATTTAAAATGAATTCTAAAATTTTCAGACCTCAATGGCAGTGTATATAACATACATCAAAGCAATGGGCATCTTTTCATTTGCAATGATGATCTTTCTTCACGCTGGTACGGCAGTGTTTTACGTAGTGCCAGGCTATTGGCTATCGTTGTGGAGCGAGGATACGAAAGAGGGAGAACAAGTGGACCCTCATTTAAGAACAGTTCGTCTGACAGTATATGGGTTTTTATCAATTTGCCAAATAGTAGTGTCCTGCGTGGCAGGGATTTTTGCCTTACGTGGTGCTATACGAGCTTCGATAATCTCACACACGGACATGCTAAGAGCTCTCTTACATTCACCATTGTCCTTCTTCGACACTACTCCGACCGGCCGGATTCTAAATCGCTTCTCACAAGATATGGATGCAGTAGACCAGCAAATACCTAACACGCTAAGACAGTTTGACATTTCTTTGATGCTTTCTCTTGGATCTTCGATCGCTGTTGCGATCCGCATACCCGAGTTTATAATTGCATTATTGATAGTAACTCTTGCCTACATGTTTTTACAGGTAAAACTTGTATATCTTGGTTTTAATGCACTAGTGATTTTCTTATCCAAAGTTTTTATTCAAGCTGAATGTTTATTTTAAATCACTGGTACCATTATTAAGTTCATGTTACTAATTTTCAACTGTTCAACAGCGTTTTTTCATAGCAACTAACCGCCAACTGAAACGAATTTACGCAACGAGAAACTCTTTCCTGATCTCGCACGTTTCTGGGTCATTATCTGGTATCACAGTAATTAGAAGTAGCGGTGCCGGAAAAAACTTTCAAAAGCATTTTGAAAAACTAATTGACGACAGCGTTGCCACCAATTATGCCTTGTACATGTGTGAAAGGTTGGTGGTGTTAATCTATGGTTTGCTGAATGAAACCAAGTGAAAGCATGTCTTTACATTAAGATGGCTTGCACTACGGTTCAATTTATTGGGAAATGTCTTATTGTTTTGCGCCTCTCTATTCACTGTTTTGGGCAAAGACACTTTATCACCTGGAATTGTTGGATTTATCATAAGCAACGCTAGAATGGTACCAATTATATTTCATATGTTCAATAGATTCCTTCGATCTTCACATATTTAGCTTTCGTTGTTCTAATTATGGCAGTTTCAACGGTTCCAAGAAAACTTTCTAACCATTGATGTACATTTTTTTTGGGTAGCTAGTACACCATGTCATAGTTACAACGAAGGTTGGTGTAGCTTTAGAAACTAGTATTGTTGCAGTCGAGAGGATTGACGAGTATTGTAGTTTACCGCCAGAAGCTGGATATAACAAATCAGAAGCTCAGCTACCTCCAAATTGGCCAGAACGGGGAGAAATCAAATTTCAAGACTTCAACACAAGATACCGTGAAGAATTGGACTTTGTCTTAAAGGACATTAATTTGAAGATCGAGGCAGGGGAGAAGGTGGGTGTGGTTGGTAGGACAGGAGCGGGAAAATCGTCGCTATCGTTGGCTTTGTTTCGTCTGATCGAAGCTGCGCACGGCAATATAGTGGTGGACGGATTGGATATAAGTAAAATAGGCTTGTTGGAGTTGCGTTCGAGGCTAACCATCATTCCCCAAGAGCCTGTCATGTTCTCGGGTACAATCAGACTCAACCTCGATCCCTTTGAGCAATGCGACGACCAACGTCTGTGGGCCGCTCTCGAACACTCGCATCTTAAGCCCTACGTCGCATCGCTTGAGCAAGGACTCGATCACCCAGTCGCCGAAGGTGGACAGAACCTGAGCGTCGGTCAGCGACAGTTGATCTGCTTGGCAAGGGCTTTGTTAAGGAACACGAAAATCCTCATCTTAGACGAAGCAACGGCCTCTGTTGACATGGATACCGATGACCTCATTCAAGACACCATCAGGAAAGAGTTCGCGGGCTCTACAGTCATCACCATCGCACACAGAATAAACACTATCATGGACTATGACAAGTAATTGGTCTAACAAACTAGTTAACCAAGACGACAAAGTTTTTGACTTGCACTTCTTAACTTTTACAGAGTGTTAGTTATGGACCAGGGCCGAATAATGGAGCTTGACTCTCCACAAACTCTTCTGAACAATGATGAATCAATTTTCCGTGAACTGGCCAAAAATTCTAAAATTCTCTAGATAATTTTAACTTTCACTTCTCAAATGGGAAATTGGAAGCCATAATCTGAAACTGATATTTAAAGCAAAGCGGATCCCCTACAAGGGGACTTTCCTCCTAAACTCCGGGTTTGGCTTGGCAAAGGCTAGTGGGCGGGATTTAAACATGCACGTATAAACCCCGCCCACAAATGCCTCTAGCTTTGTCGAGCCAAAACTGGAGTTCGTAAAGAAAGTCAACTTGTAGGGGATCCACTATAGCTCTTATTCTCATTTTGTCAGCAAAATTTCGTAAGCACTTAACTCACTTAGAGAGTCATTACCCTGTTAAAGTTAAAATGTGATAGCTAAATAAATTTTTTATCGATATACATAAACAAAAAATCTTCCGTTAATTGCGAAGCCTTTATTATGGACACATTAAAACATTAAGGACTAGACACCATCTGAGGTTTCAGCAGACAGCACCCTTAGTTTATTATTAAAATATCCTTGTGCTGTAATTGGTTAAATGTAACTAATAGCATATTCCAATAACTGCTCTGTGGTACTCGCCGAGGGTTTTGAAAATTTTAGTGAGATTCAAATCATCCAAGAGCTTGGGTCTCACTATTTCATGGGTTGTGCGCTTAATTTTAGATAAGTACTGTACAGATCTCTCCTCGATTGATTTTAATTAAACTTCAACCGGTTTTCATTTAATTAATACTTAATAATTTAAAAGTATTCCGAAAACTACCTTCTCTGTATTGCCGGCAACCATTTCACACAAAACTTTGATTATTAGAATTACTTGGCTTTTTCTTTGGGAAGCTAAACCTAAAAATGTATGATTTCTTTCGTTTAAGTTACATTACGGGTGGATGGTTTACCAAAAATGAACGTTAGTCGTTGCATGTTAACTTTCCAAACATTTAAAAATAATTTAAAGTGAACTGATATTTTTGGTATGATAATATTTATGATCTTCAATTGCCTTAATCGACTAAATAATACTTTTCTGGCTTTGATAAACTTATGCGAACCACAATTGAAAGTGCAGGTAGTTGAAAACTCAAACGTTTCCATTACTAGATGTTAAGCAGGTGCTAATGGGAGCAGTCATTAAAGAACAGGCATTTTTCAAGTCAATGGTAAACTCTAGTCCCTAAACTACCAAACATTGGCGAGGAAGGAAACTATATTTATGAGGGAGGGTAGATTGTGCTTTAATTAATGCATTAGCCAGGAACACAATATCCCGTCAAGGGACTTGTACTCTTTCGAGCTGAGGGTATCAAAAACTTTTATTAAAAAAATTCCCTTTCAAACTCCACTTATCTTCAAATACTTGAATTTTTCGAAAGGGCGCTAATAATCGTAGGAAAATCGGATTAGGTATGGCAAGGACGAATCATTAAAAGAAAGGTATTTTTTTTCATACATTTTCATGGTTACTGTTACTGTACATACACTGTAAAAAATAACCGTACTGTCTAGTACTTTAAAGGTATTTTTCGATGCATATAGGTACTACAAAATACCGATGTGTTAAGGTACTCTGAAATACCTCTTAAAGAAGGTACTTTTGAGGACTACAAGGTATTTTGTGATCCCGTAATTCGGTATCATTTAAACCTCAACAAAGGTCAGAATAAAACTTTCAAATTTTGAAAGGTACTCCTTATTTCCGAAAGTGGTACCTGTTAACACTCAAAATGGTTCGATAATATTCTTTTAAAGGAATTTTGTGCTACCGAATTAGGTGTGAAATACAACCCACAAACAGGTCTAAATTATACTTTCGCGGCATCAAAATATTTGCGGCACATTTGCAACTGGTAAACCTTTCCCTAATTACCCCGGGCTTGAATCATTTTCAAACAAGGTAAGCAATACACCACTTCGATGTAAAAGAGACGGAAGGACACGAGAGTAAAATTTTCCTTCCATCTCAACTTTAGTGTCTGCGCCGTAGGCTTGCGTGATCGTGAGAGTTCACCAAGTAAGCAAGGGATCAACCACTCTAGATTTCCCGACACTAAATTTTGCTTCCCCTTGTGAAGGAAGGTGTGATACTGTTATGTGTAAAGATAATTCAGAGTCACATATACATGGATATTTTCTGAATAGGCGACTGAAGGCGTAAGCTCGGATTCAAACCTTTATATTAATTAAGTATGCCTTATATCATAATTGTATTGCATTTAATTGATGTTACGTATGCTAGTGTACATAGCTGTCAAGTGCGATTAATTATATGTAATTAAATATTTAAGAAAAACCACTAGCTAGGAAACTTCAGATTGAAATTAGAATATCGAGTAGAAAACCACTACCCTATTCTACCCTACCGAACCTATTCTTTATGTTAATATATAATATTCCAATAGAGATTTTTTCTACGCTGCCATTACTAGTGCTAATGATGAAGTAAACAGTCAGTGTTAGAGAATTTGGGCTAGAAGTATTACATCATGTATTTTACTTTAGTAGTGTTAGTTATAATCAGCACGCCGGAGCTAAAAAAATCCCTCTAAAGGAGTCTGTTAAGTCCTTTTTGTACATCCAGGGAACGATAACATACCACCAGAAGCCCTGAAACTCTAAAAGGTTTCATTATATACCTTATATTTCCAAAGTACCTTTTTAGAAGTCATTTTATACCCGCACTGTGAGACAACTAATAGAATACGTTCATGGGTACTAAAAAGATCGCGGAGGTATTTTGTAGTACCTTCAAAATACCTTTATTTTTAACAGTGTATGTGGGGATCAAATTTCACAGGCTTTTAGCAAGTCGATATTTCCTATTTTTATTACCTCTTTTTTAAATGATACTGAAAAGCTGCACGCGCCATATATTTACCCGGTAAATTACCGTTTTTAAAAATTGTGGCAATTTCACATCTCTATGTAAGGAAACCTAGCTAAAAATTCGTCCAGTTCGTCTTTCATAAACGCTGGTGTGAGGGGTTATTCACTTGGATAATCAGGTGTACAAAACCGCAGAAATCGATTACTTGATTTTCTAGGAGTCATAGAGAATCATCAGTAATCAAAATCATTCTTGTGGGTAATCAAGATAATCAGAAATCTCCGATAATCACTGGAAATCACGTGATATCTTGAGAAAAATCGGAAATAATCACATTAGTAATCTTTTGGAATCATCTCGGTAATCACACCTTTCGTGAAATTATCACGCATAATCAATCGTGGAATTCGAAAATCCAAAATAAAAATCATAATCAGTTGAAATATAAATAATCACTGAATTCATCGAAATTGAAGGATAATCCAGTGGTTATCACGGCATTCACCAAAACATCACCGGAATTCATTGGAATTCAAACCGTAATAAAGCATTTAATCTAGTGGACTTAACAAGGGAGGGGGGGGAGAGGCGAAATATGAGAGATATAAGCGCGCTAACTGTGGAAAGGCTCAGGTTGTGTGGGACGCATAAAATGTTTTATGAATAGTCGGATTCAATTGTAATTGGTTCGTCTGTAGCCCGTCTTGACCAATTACAATTGAGCCCGACTATTCCTCGCCCATTATTAAGTTAGAGGTTAGAGCGCCTATTTCTCTCAGATTTCGCATCCTGAGCCATCCTCCCCATCCAGTTCTCCTTGGACTGAACGCCCAAGCAAGAATTCTAAATTCAGTATACAGTATAGTCACAATAGGCTTTTGTTAATAGCTAGCTTAAAAAAGTGCCGTAAGATTGCAATGTTACTGTTGACGTGTTAATTTCAGAGTAAAACACGATTTCCCCTTAAACCCAACATGTTAAATAACTTCAGTAGTTTCGTCAGGGAATAGGTGTAACCAGCTCCAAGTCGAGGAATAAATTCTGATGGTGCGAGTTAAAGTTTGAATACCCCATAAGTCCCTTTTCACCCAAAGAACCTAAACATCTGGAACACGATACGGAACAACACTCAAACATTTCTTTCAGCGTATTCCATTTGACGGCTCCGAGATGGCTCGGGGTTTGCTCTATTTCGTCAGCAAATCCTTCAAAACGCACTGTGTCATTTTCGAGACACGCGGAAAACCCGCCCACGAAGTCCAGATCAACAAGCACAGGCACGATCTCAGCGCCCAGGCGATATCAAATGTAACAATAATTTGAAGGTTAACGTTAGACTCGTTCACCAACCTTAACAAAACTATGTAACACAAACTCATTCCGAAATAAAAAAAACCATCTACATCACACATGCAATATAAAATATTTAAGAATCGACGATGTCCTTTCCATAAAAAGACTTGCTATCTGGAAATATTTTGTAACTCAATACACGGGTAAAGAGAGTTACCCGTTTGATACAAACGTTTACATTAGAAATTTACATAAGTTAATCAAGTTTATGTTTCCGATGATAGCCTGGTTTCGAGATATAGAAGGACACAACGTGGGTTCATTTTTTGTAAATATAAACCACACATATCTGTATGCATGGAGGGTACCATATCGTCAACACCGTCTCCCACATACTAGTGTATTGGTACAAAACTAATTACCTTTATTTTTCAGTATCGAGTGCGAAAGGTTCCGCAATTGTAACGCGTTTTACGTCTAGAAGCATCGCCTCTCTACTCGGCAAAACAAATGCCACCCTTAGCTAATTTTCATGAATTTTGCCAATCGAAGTTTTGGGTAAGTAAATAGAGCTTTCAATTATTCACATGGGCGAAGAGACCTATACAGCGCGTAGGGTTGCGTCAAGGAGCACCGCTAGAGGCAGTGCAAGTTGGCTAGACTCCCGCATGTATTGAACTCTGACACCCGCCCCTGCGCGTTGATTTCTCTACAAGTATTTAAAAGAATGGTCTATGTTTGTTAAATTGGTAAAAAACTCAATTGTTGGCTCCTGTGGCACCTTATCATTCTGGCTAATCCTCTACTCACAAAATTTACCTTGCCAAAAGCAGGAGCCAATCAGAACTCGCAATTTACGAGGGCTGAGATAAAACTAGCCTTTGCTAAGCTTAGAGGGCCAGTCAACTCCGCACTTCGCTTATGGGAGCATCTAGTGCCATTTGTTTAAACTAAGCCACAGTCGAGACTTGCTTTAAACGTTCGTTAAATGGGTAACTAATGGTTCGCCAATCAGGGCCGTCGCCAGGATCAAATTTTAAGGGAATATGGCACGTTTTGGAAAGACAGAAAAGGTTGCTAAGGCTAAAGGTTTACACATAGCTCACGTCAACGTTCCAAGTCAATTCATGACGTTGTTAACATCTTTGACATATTTGAAATTAATGAAACTTGACTGAACAAAAATATCCCGGATTCAGATTGCCGTGACTGAAGGTCTAATTGGGCAGTTCTTTGTTTTAATTATTTTTAAGCGTCTAGAGATAATTTATCTTTAGTATGGACAAATATTAGCAATTATGCTATATACGTAAGAATATTGAAGCGTTACAAGTGGATATTGATTACAGGTCAATCAAGTTTTCAATAGAACTCTTAATAATGCTTAAATAATTCATTACTTAAACTTTTAAAGCCTGTATCATTTAGGTAATTAAGCGGTTAGATAGTCCTCATTTCGGTTCGGAGAGGTCATATTTTTATTTCGCAACTTGTTTGAAATAAAAATATTAGGCAGAAATTGACACTCCGAAAAAGGCCCCATCTGAATTTTGGTTTAGGCTGCGTCCCGAATTGAAACCACCCCGTTCCGAATTGCAACCATCCTATTCCCGAATTAAATGCAATTGTTCCGAATTAGACGTAACTAATACGTTTGAAAAAGGTTCATTTTCTCACGTAATACCCTAATTATAGTAAAAGTTGGAAAAGGGCTTAAAATAAAAATAAAAAAGCCTTGAAAAGGTAAATCAAGTCCTATAGAAAAGTTCAATCTAGTCCTATAAGACTATAAAATAGCACAATCCCGGTTCGGTTTCAGGACTCTAATCTAACGTGGTACACGGATAATTCGGACTTGACACCATGCTTCCAGAAGACAGTTTTGGTGTGGTTGCCGTGCGCCGTTTTATGGCCGCTTTCTATACCATTTTTCAAAAATTTCAAGAGAAAGAGTGGAACCCTCTCAAACCTTGACATGACCAAAATGGTTAGAATTAGAAAGTATGGATGTCCAAGCACGCGTGACGCAAATCGGAGCGCTTTGCAGGTTTTAGCTCTGTTACTGGCATTCTTAAACGCCTTCCAGTTGGGGAGACAACTTTATCTAGGCAACGTCGAAACTCTCGATAATTTGAACACAGTCATGAAGTTCGCGACTTACGTAAGGATTTTCAAAATATGTTTGGACCAGAGATCAGGTTTCCACCTGAATTGAAGTGATAACATCGGTCTACGTTGCAGGTGTTGGCGCTTTTCCTCTTCATCTACAGTCGCCGAATGGGAACAGTTTCTTCGGCAATTCAACTCTTGTTCTGGTTTCTATCGACAGTTTGCGAAACCATTACTTACAGGTCGGCCATGATTAATCGCTATTTCGAAGTGAGTTAAACGACCGTCCATAAACTACGTCGCACTCTTACGAGGGGAAGGAGTTTCTAAATTTGTGTCGGTCCTTGACAAGGTGGGCTGTTCCATGCGTGACGTCACATTTAACACGATGAAGCGTGATCTGGGGGACGGGGAGGGTTCAGAAAAATTCTTTATTTTTTTGCGTGACGTAGTTTATGGACGGTCCCAAATAACTTGGCAGGATATTCGAGATGACATCTATGGCTTTATTACGGAGACATTAAGCTACTCGCTCGTCATAGCCACCCTTGTGCTGAACACAATAAGCGACAGGCGTTCACTGGACAAACAGGAAAAAGAAAAGCCAATGGTAAATAAGTCCATATAAAAACGATTACGTTTTAAGTGACATTAACATGTTCTTTTGGATCTTGTCAGAAATCGCCGGAGGAATGGGCTCCCTTCTCCTCGAGGATGTCCTATTCGTGGATGCACAGGTACATGCTCATCAACAAAATGCACTCGGCTTTTCATTCAACTTTGTTTTTTTCATGAACGACACAGTTTCATGTGGAAAGGGTGGAAGACGACACTTGAACCCTGGGACGTCTACGATCTTAACATTTCGGACAAAGCCGCGACTGTCAAACGCAAGTTCGACAAATATTGGCAATACACTTCAATCCACAGGTAATAAACGGGCTAATCCTTGCAAACGCGCATGGTGGTGGCTTTACACAACCATAAATGATTACAGAAGCAGCAACAACATCGAGGGTGGTGACCAACTGAAACAAAATGCCAATTCCATTGGGATGGCCTTGTTTAAAACTGTCTGGCCTTTATTCTTGGGCGGAGCACTGTTGCAAATTTTTTCAGACATTGTAGGTTCCATGAGCGCACCGATACTCAGGTAAACACATTGAATGAAGCGCTACCAAGAAAGTAGTTGACATGAAATTTCTCAGATGGATACTCGGGTATTTGTCGGGTGACGAACCACAATGGAAGGGGGTGTTCTACGCTTCATTATTTGGACTAGCCGGGGTGACGCAGTCTTTACTGTTGGAAGGCAGCGCCTACTTTCATACTAAACTAGGAATTAGGCTTAAATCAATAACAACGTACGCGCTCTACAAAAAGGTAACAATCAATATTTTCGAACACAATTATACTGGATCGAGTTACCTTCTTATCCTTAGCTAATTAATTACCAAGAATTGGACACTAAACGTTTCTTGTATTGTTAGACGTTTCGCTTGTCAAATGGTGCACGAGGCGAGCTTTCGATGGGTGCGATACTCAACACGATGTACATCGACACGGAAAGATTTCTCTCACTGATCCCGAACCTCGGCTCCATTTGGTCAGTGCCGACGCAGGTCCTCCTCTGCACGTTCTTTTTGTATCAGGAATTGGGTGCCTCAGGTTTGGTCAGCTCCGCCATAGTAGTCATTTTTCTGCCCCTCTCCTACTTGACCTCGTGGAAAATTAAGAAATTACAGGTCAGATTGTTGAACGAACCTCTATCACCAATAATAAAATTTCGAACTTTTAATGGAAGACAACGTTCATTTAAGGTGAAATTGATGAAAGTGAAGGACCAAAGGATAAAGCTGACGAGTGAAATTGTGAACGGGATTCGAGTCTTGAAGTTCTACGCGTGGGAAAGATCCTTTGAAAGAATGCTCGAGAGACTAAAGGAACATGAAATAGTATTGTTGAGGAAACAATACAACTTAACACTAGTATCAACATTCATGAATTACGCCTTAAACTCGACTGTAAAAATCGTTTGGGTTGAACCCTTGCAAATTAGTCATTTCAGCGCAATTTTTCGTCTCTAGGCGATCCTGGCAAGTTTTTCCGTCTTCGTGCTGAGTGACGATGACAACGTTTTGACTTCGGCGAAAGCCTTCGTTTCATTTCAGTTGTTTCGGACGCTCTGTTCGCCAATAAGATTTTTTAGTGACTCGATTAACGCTTTAATAATGGTATAATATCGGTATTATATCAATTGGCGTTTTCTTCATTTAACTCTCTTGAAATATATGCATATTCAGATAAAAGTTTCCGTTTCGAGAATTAGTGGAATTTTAAATAGCGACGAAAATGGAGAATACAGGTTTCGAGTTCCAGTTGACGAAGGAAATCTAAGTAAAACTATCCAGGCCCCGTTTCTCCTCCTTGATTGTGGAAGTAATTTCGTATTTACTGGCAGGTATCGAAGTTACGAAAGGGACATTTCGTTGGAAGTCGGGAGAAGCGGAATTTCTGAAGGACATCGACTTGAAGGTGTCTCGTGGATCTCTTGTGGCCGTGATGGGTCCGGTGGGTTGTGGAAAATCTTCGCTCTTGTCCGCTTTGCTCTGCGAGATGGAAAAGGTGACAGGCGAAGTCATGGTGTCGGGCGCTGTGGGATACGTCAGTCAACAACCCTGGATAAGGAACACCTCATTAAGAAACAATATCCTCTTCGTGAACGACATGGACGAGGAGAAATATAGGCGGGTGATCAGCGCATGCGCCCTCCAACCCGATCTTGACAACCTGCCCGCTGACGATGAGACGGAGATCGGTGAAAGGGTAAGTTCAGAAAAATACTGATTGTTTGCGATTGACGTCAACAATGCCATCTTAAAGCGAGGGTGATGTGGAAAATTACGTGACCTTTTAATCGATTTTTCTGCTTATTATAAGACCAGTCTGCATAGTGAAACATTCAGGAAATACCTTCGAATATTTTTAAAATTCTAATTATTTTCAGATTTTAAGTATAATTTGAAATTAGCCACTCCGATCAATCGCATAACGCCCAGCCTTTTTGTTAACAAAATTCCCGTTGCACGCTCTACATCTCGCGCCACGATTTTCACATCGCGGGCAAATTTTATCAAATCTCGCGATAAAATTCATTCGACGTGGAGCGTGCCACGAAAATTTTGTTAACAAGAAGAAAGAGCGTTACGCAATTGGTTGGAAGTCCTTATTTCAAATTATCCTTAAAATCGCAACTTAATTTGAATTTTAAAATAATTCGGGGGTATTTCCAGGAAGTTTCACTATGCAGACTAGTCTTGCAATAAGTAGAAGAATCTATAAACCATCATCTGATTTTCCACTTCACCCTCCCTTTAAAGGGAATCAATTTAAGCGGTGGTCAAAAGCAAAGGGTCAACGTGGCCAGAGCCATTTACCGAGATGAAGACATTTATCTGTTGGATGATCCGTTGGGCGCGCTCGATTCGAATGTGGCCAAACACCTCTTCGATCGAGTCATCGGCCCAAACGGATTGCTTCGAAACCAGGTTGGGTTGAAGAATTCTATGTATCGAACAACGCGCAGCTATCAGCATTCATGTTCATCCATTTAGACAAGAATTCTAGTGACGCATAACGAGTCGTTTCTACGAGAAATGGACGAGATTTTGATTATGGATAAGGGACGAATTTTGGCCAGGGGGAGTTACCACGAACTCACGAGCCCGGGAATGACCACTAACTATTTTGCCAATCACTACAACGAATCGATCTTCCCACCTACGGAAAGGTATCAGTGTTATTACGAGGGAAGAACCGAGACCGATACTTAAGGTTTCCGGATAGTATCGTTTCGGTTGTTGCTTTTATCCGAGACTTCACCAATTCTGTTAAAAATCGGTTTGCTTGCGTCATACGGCATTTCCTTGGTTTATTTTACAATACGCAGGTGGCGCTTTTATATTTCAAATTTATGCAATAAGAGGGACGACACGTAGTGTAGTTACAATTATGTTCATAGTTAAGTCATGCTGTTTAACGATAGCGCCGTTTAGAAGGGTTAAAGATTGCGATCAATCTATATAGCTACTTGTAAAATTCGCTCACGGCCACTTGAAAGAGAGTTGATTCAGCCCTTAATATTGCTTTTAGGCCTACTAATATTATATTTAATGCTACAGTAACCAAGGAGCAAATAAAGTCAGCGTAACTGCTCGAGTTAAGGTGAATATTGACGAGAAACTCACGAGCAAGGAAGTGCGCAAAAAAGGCAAAGTACGTATTGCTACCCGGCGCCTTTGTTATTCGATGTTCGAATGTTTTGATACTTTCAGACCCCACTATCAGTCTACAAAAAGTACTTGAAAGCATATGGATTTTATAGTTGTATGACAGTGTTCGTTGGTCAGTTCAGCTCGGTAGCACTGGCTCAAATCATCCCTTATTGGCTGTCTTTGTGGAGCGAAGACCGGAAAGAAGGGCAACCAGCTAATCCCCATTTAAGAACTACGCGTTTGACGGTGTACGCCTTTTTAGGACTTACCCAAATGGCAATAAGTTGCTTGTACGTTTTGGTCTCTAACCTGGCGACTCTTCGTGCCACTCGCGCTTTACACTCAGATATGCTGTGGACAGTTTTGCGTTCGCCTTTGTCCTTCTTCAACAGTACACCGACTGGACCTCTACTTAATCGGTTCTCACAAGACATGGATGTTTTGGACAAGCAACTGCCCGGTTCCCTGAAAACAGTATCTTTGAATATCATACAACTAGCAGTTATTTCCATTTCTATCATAATGGGTATGCCGCTTCTCATCGTTCCCCTGATAGTTATCGCTACTGGATTCGTGTTTCTTCAGGTAAGAGGGCAGACTGCGGCTAACCTAAGACCATTAAACACAGATGGACTGAATGGCGATATGGCGTGTGGTTCTTTTGGGGCAGTGCCTCTTTAGCGCCACGCCACGACCAATGTTGAAACTTTTTCGACTCAAACAATAGCCATAACATGGTCGACGAGTCGCAAAGTTTGGGGACTTTCCCAGTAGGGGCGACGACTGGCAATAATAATGCCGATATAAGAACGGGGGTTTTACCTTATCATTCCAGTACATCTGTGTTTAACGGTCTTAGGGCTAACAAATGTTTTAAAAAGTCAAACGATGCGCGAATGGCCGAGCCGGCGTCATGTCAGCGAAAAGTATCTGAGCTTTCGAATTGAATGTAGCGCTTTTTCGTGGCGAGTAACGTGCAGTTGAGAAGAATTTACTCGACAAGGAACTCTTCTCTCTTCTCACACGCCTCTGACTCGGTGGCTGGGACGACGCACATCAGAGCGTGTCACGTCACCAACAAGTTCCAAGAGCAGTTTCTTGATTTAATCGACCGAAGTATGGCCGCGTATTACGCCATGAACATGTGTGAAAGGTTTGCGCTTTATAGTAGACACGAGACAATTCCAACATTGAAAAGTCTTTTAATTTCAGATGGCTGACAGTCAGGTATAATATATTGGGTAACATCTTAATGTTCTGTGTCTCCCTCTTTTCAGTTTTCAGTAAAGGCCGGGCATTATCACCGGGAACTGTGGGATTTGTCATGACGAGTGCTGACTTGGTAATACGAAGACGCTTACTTCACTTAAGCTAACACCTATATTAAGCTAATTATTTAACAGCTTATTAATAATCTGAAACGCGTGACAAGTTCGTGGGCTTCTCTCGAAACGCATATTGTAGCTGTTGAGCGAATAGCCGAATACTGTCAATTAGAGACCGAAGGCAACTGGGCCAAACCCGAGACTCGAGTGCCTCCTAATTGGCCAGAACGTGGAGAAATCATATTTCAAGATTACAGCACGAGATACCGCCAAGGATTGGACTTGGTGTTAAAAAATATCACAGTGATGATTCAACCGGGTGAGAAGGTGGGCGTGGTGGGGCGGACCGGGGCGGGAAAGTCCACCTTGACACTCTTTCGGATGGTCGAAGGTTCGCAAGGTCACATAGTCGTGGACGGAGTTGAACTGTCGACAGTCGGCTTGACAGTATTGCGATCGCGAATGGCCATCATCCCGCAAGATCCTGTTCTATTCTCGGGCACGCTCAGACTGAACTTGGATCCCTTTAAGGAGCATGATGACCAGCGTCTGTGGTCCGTCCTCGAACTATCTCATCTGAAGGCCTTGGTGACGTCTCTCGACCAGGGACTCGAACATCCGGTGGCTGAAGGAGGTAGCAACCTGAGTGTCGGACAACGTCAGTTGGTCTGCTTGGCCCGCGCCTTGCTGAGGAATAGCAAGATACTCGTCCTGGATGAAGCGACGGCTTCAGTTGACATGGATACTGATGATCTCATCCAAAAGACCATTAGAAAGGAGTTCGGTTCATCCACCGTTATCACTATCGCCCACAGGATAAACACCATCATGGATTACGACAGGTATTTCATATCTCGTAATAATTTTAAGTTAAACAAAAACTTCATGTGGAAAACGAGACTGGGCTCGATTACTAGCTTTTGGAGCTAAAATTCTTAAACGTTACGTAGACTTAAGATGTAAATAGTGCACTGTGTAAGGGTTAAACATAATATGGATGGTTAGAAGTTTAGTAAGTTTCATCAATGCGCCACGCGTCAAAATATGAGGGTCCTGTTTCTTGGCTTATCTTATTTAATATGCATCCCTTTATGTGGTTAATTACCGACTTATATACTGATTATATATTGACAGGGTGATGATTTTGGACGATGGGCAAATTGCAGAGATGGATTCTCCGCAAACTCTGTTGAAGAACGATCAGACGCTCTTCTACAAATTGGCCAAAGACGCTAAACAATAATTTTCTCTAATTATGGATCATCCTTCTTAAATTATTCCAATGATTATTTTACTCGAATAATAGACATGTGTGTAATTTCACTAAAGCTAATCCGCAGTCTTTGAGTGGATGTCTCATAGAAAAAGCATTATATATTTTAACCGCCAGTAGCAAACTGAACTCCCAAGCCACAATTCTGAATTTTCTATCGTCAATTAATATATAAGCCTGAAAAAGTGGCGTAAGATTTCCAAGGATTATGGGGGGGAGATGAGTAATCTGAGAGAAATCGGCCCACTAACTGTGGAACGTCTCGGGTCCGTTGGGACGCTAGAAAATGGGGGAGGAATACTCGGAAAAATGGCGGGCGGTCTACGTCAGACGAATCAGGAAGGCCGCCCGCCATTTTCCCGTGTATTCCACCTGATTTTCTATCGTCCCACCGGACCCGAGACGTTACACAGTTAGCGGGCCGATTTCTCTCAGATTACGCATCCTCCCCCTTCATCCTTGAGATTTTTTTTGGTTAATTTCAGAGTAAAACACGATTTCCCCTTAAACCCAACATGTTAAGTAACTTTGTTGCGACTGAACAGTAGTTTCGTCAGGGAATAGGTGTAGCCAGCCCCAGGTGAAGGAGTATATTCTGATGGTGCGCGTTAGAGTTTGTACACACCTGGAACACGACGCGGAACAACACGCAAACATTTCTTTCAGCGTATACAATTTGTCTGCTCTATTTCGTCAGCAAATCCGTCAAAATACAACAAGATCATTCTCAGTTTCACCTTGAAGAAAAATACGCGACATTTTCGGAGCGGTTTTAACATTAGCTTCATTTGTCGCCAAATCTCTAGCCTGATTTACAGAGCGATCCGTTCCGAGTGGAACTCTGGGCGAGCAGGCGACCAATGGATGAATGGAAACCGAGTGAGAGGTGATCTCGGTTTAACAGTGGCACTTGAAAACCATTTCAGTGCATTCTCAGTTACTCGAAGTTGGATCCGCGAATTCCTAGCCATTAAATTCAATAATACTTGTTTTTATAAGGGATCAAAGCTAAAATGATACGGGTCTGGAATAGGACGATCTTTACAGTCTCAATGGATTAACTCAACCAAGTCACTCCAAAAGCTTGTGTTACTGATATCAAACTGTGACTGTGCATAAAAAATGCAAACAAACCAACCACTTTCTCAAATTGACATATGATGAGGAATAAATACAGCTAATAGGATATTGTGTCCCATATATCCCATGGTTATTTCTATACGGGTTTTGTGGCCGGGCACAATTCGGACGACTTTCTAAATTTGATTTCAGTTGTTGGTAGCAACGCGAGGTCAGGTGCGTGCTAGGTTCAACACGCATCGAGATAAGTAATTCGCGAGGTAAAATTCGTCATACAAATTGCAAATGGATTTGTCCATAGCTACTCCCACAAAATCCGCCTAGATACGTTGAGAACATGACAACACAATGATTCCTAATGGCTGTATGAATTCCTGATAAAGTTAGAACGTTTTTGACACCTAAGCAAAATTTTTGCAAGGGCAAGGTTATTTCTTAAATTCATTGATAAAAATACT
This sequence comes from Phalangium opilio, assembly GCA_019434445.1. Taxonomy (NCBI): domain Eukaryota; kingdom Metazoa; phylum Arthropoda; class Arachnida; order Opiliones; family Phalangiidae; genus Phalangium; species Phalangium opilio. The sequence goes on from JAEQBA010002710.1 coordinate 53,256, forward strand.
CTTAATATAATACGGGCGGAGATAAGGTTAAACATTTTGCTTCCGTGCATTGGGCATATTTACAATTATGGGGAGTACTTTCTTAAAATAAACATGTACCAGGGATAGATTTAATTTTAGAAGTAGGAATGGAGAACGGTTAGTATTTACTTCAGTCCGACTCATAGCCCAGTATAGAGCCTCTCCCTCAAACACGCAACGAAAATTTTAAATTATCTTATTGGCTCACTTAAACTAAGTTTTGATGACGTTGCTGACGGGGCCGGCGAAAAATACGAAATTCTTTTTACCTCTGTCGCTATGACCCGCCTCTTCTTTCATGCCCCTCCGTCCCGGGGAAGGGGGTTCGGGACTTTGACGCGCGCTCAGATTACTCTGTTCTCCATTCCTACTTATAAAATTAAATCTATCCCTGCATGTACTCAAGGGAGCTATGTCGATTTTTAATAATAAAAAAAAACAAGCGGTTGGTTGAGACTGAAGCTAGATTCCCACTCGACGGAAAACACGACGGAAACCCGGCAGAATGGGGTTCGACCGAAAAATCTAGGGGAATCTAGCTTAAACAGAAAATTGTTGGTTTTGAAATCTACACAGTTAAGTCACGTTTACGTGATATGCATACTTCCGATGAGCAAATTATTTTTACGACTATAACAATACATACAGAAGATTACTAGTCAGAGGTTTAAACGTCGGGCCGTGTTGCTGTGGAATGTTTCGTTGTCTGGGTTATTTTAGTAGTGAATATTTTGATGTCGGCTAAAAAAAAGTAAGGGAATCTAGTGAAATTCAATGTTTTAATCGCGTTTATAGGTAAAAACTAGTAGGTTGGGTTAGGTTACGTTAATATGTTTATTTTAACAGTTTAAACGCTGAAATAGCTTCCACAGAAACATTTTGGCAACCAAAAGCGGTTGAATTTGTTTTCAAGCCCAGACATTTAGTTAAAATCTGCGCCGTTAATAATTAATGCAAAATGTAATAGGCCTACATACATGTTCTACTGACGCTACGAAGGACCATTTTGTCATCATACAACGAAGAACTTTCATCGTATAAGGGGGGGGCGGGTCAGATACAGTTATCAATATTTTACGTTATAAAAAGTATGAAACAAATACACAGTAATCTTTTACTCTACATTGAAGTTTAAGTAAAATCCTAAAAAACATCATTTTTCTTTTCTTATCCAGTTCTTCATATAGTCTTGCTTTTCGCGCGTACTGCATACAATCTATATTTAGATAAAAACCAGATATTATATCAAGTTTATATAAAAGTAACACTATTTATTCGTTTGGCCTCTCGAAACCAGTTGCTGTTTACTATTACTCATCATCCAAATACGTGTAACTTTGAAACGCGTATAGAGAGAGACTGGATATTATTGCCGGGATAAATAATATTGTACGACTCAGTGCCGCATAGTTCACAAATATGGCATGGGAAAGTATGGACTCTTTCTGTCATTCTAAGTTTTGGGTAAATATGTATCTAACATACGTCACTAAATAATCTAATCGAAGTTACTACGCAACGCTGAAAAATATTACCGTGGTTATGACAAATCCGCGTTGTGTAGAATTAAAGTGGACAGTCCCCTGCCAAAAAGGTCACTAGAAGCTCTAAGGACCCTTCCACTAATCGTATCACATCTCTCGACTTTAAAATGGAAAATACTATTTTTAGTCATTTGTAACGGACTAACGGTCTTTCAAAAACGCTGGTCCGAGGGGTTAGTCACTAGAATAATCAGGTGTACAAAACCACAGAAATCCATTACTTAATTTCTAGAATTCTTAGAAAATCATCAGTAATGAATATCATTTTTGTAATCAAAGGTAATCAGAAATCTCCGATAATTACAGGAAATCACGTGAAATCTTGAGAAAAACGGAAATAATCATATGATTTACTAATAATCTTTTGTAATCACCTCGGTAATCACACATAATCAATCGAGGAATTCGAAAATCCAAAATAAAAATCATAATAAGTTGAAATAGAAATAATCACTGAATTCATCGTAATTCACGAAGAATTCAGTGGTAATCACGGCATTCACCAAATAATCACCGGGAGTCATTGGAATTCAAAGTAATCTGCAGCAATAACGGAAAATCAGTGTAAAGATTATGGAAATCACTGAAAATAATCGTAGTCACAGAAATCAAGGAATTCGTTCAGTAATCATCGGAATTCACATAAAAATTCAGAAATCAGTAATCAGGTGTACAAAATTTTGGCGAATGACTGGCCTCTCGCGCGTGGCTGATTAAATCCCAATAAAATCAGCTCCCGCCGGAAGATATTTCATTTTATCATTTTAGTTGTAGATATGGTAAGTCTTTGTTATTAGTTACTTGCCGAATATTACACACTAAGAAAAATAGTTTTCGTCTGCTTCTACATTCCCTTTTACTTCATGAAAGGGGGAAGTGAACTGAACTTTAGCACTAATTTGTTCCTTCTTTCTACTGTAAAATATGATTCCATGGTTACTAACGTTTTTTGATAATGCACAGATAACCAGACCCGGAATTTTAAATGTTTTTTCATTCATGTAAAAAAGGTTATTCCCTCGAAAATTGTCAGCGTAACACATTTCAGTTCGAAACGTGTCGTTCAACGGCGTTTCACAATTTATACATGTGCATTAACTTCTTTTTAGCCACATCGTATACATACGACGGATTATTAGTTTGACCTGGGCTGTAGTAGAAGCTTTGGTTTGCCATATATAATTTATTTCCATCCACCTTCGGTTCGAGAGCCCGATAGCAAAGCTGAGAGAGGTTTGCAGATATTATATTATCGTTGCGAGCGTGAGCTTTATTTACCCTCGCCCTCTCAAAGAGAGGGGGGGAAAGGAGATGGTTGCGGTCCGAGCTGAGTTCCAAGAAACAGGAAAAGAAGATAAAAGTTCTACGAGCCGGCGAGGTTTCTACAGACGCGTGCTTTGACGATTATGCCCATAGGTCTATTTTTCTCTTTTTAGCTACTTAATATCGATGGGACTAACACTACTTTTACCCGAATAGTAGTAGTAGTATCATCAAAGACGAATAGAAATATCAGAAATGAGAAATTAAGTAAAGCGTTGGTGAAGTGTAATTCAAGTTGCCTCGCAGCTTAAGAAAACGTAATTTACCCTCACTGGTATACTAGGGAATATTTCACTAGAAGTAAATTTATTGAACTACCTAAACGATGTGGCTTTGTTATGGCCTCGACCATCTTGTTTTTGGCAACCGGATCCGGTGAAACGAAGGGCTATAATAGACCCTATTCCACGATTTCCATACACAAAAAATAGTTCTCAGAAAAATATTACTCTTGAATATACATTAAATTCATACTAGACAGTAATGCAACTCGTGTTGACCAGGATAAGTAGAAAAACAAACTGACAGGGATATTTAAACAATTTTAAAAGCAGCTTTACAGGGACAATCCTGAGAACGTTTACAAGTTTAAACAACTCTGTATTAAGATCAATCAGATAAGTTATTTCTGTCTTCAAAAAAGATTTACTACAAAAGATATTTTCCCAATCTAAACAATTATTTGATCTAAACAAGGCTTAAAACACTCTGGTTTTCACCTTTCAGTAGATTTTGAAAGTACGATTTCAATTTTAGCAGTTTACTGCGCATTTGCCAAGGTGTCTAAAAAAGACAACAAAAGTTACATTGAATTTTAAAACTCGAACCAATCTGGAAATTTGTATATAAATAAGCCAATTAACAACAAATGTATAAAATTGAACGTATCTTACTGACACATTTCAGGACGCAAATTTAACGTGGTATACAGATAATCCCGACTTCACGCCATGCTTCCAGAAAACAGTTTTGGTTTGGATGCCATGCGCGGTGCTTTGGTTATTTCTTCCTTTAGAAATATACCTACTGTTAAAATCAAAGCAAAGACGTGTCCACTTTTCAAGCCTCAACATCACGAAAATTGTGAGAATATAGTGAAAGTGCCACAACCCATGTTAATTTTTTCGTCGCTAATGTTTTCAGTTTTTGATATTATATTATTATTGCTTGCAATCTTAAGTGCACTTAAAATGGGGAGACAAATTTACCAAAATGATTTCAGCGTGGTTGACAATTTAGCAGCGACGATTAAGCTGGCAACTTACGTAAGAATGATTTTAAAGAAATCGATACCCCAATTTCAGAAACATTTTCCTTGTGTTCTATAAATACTATTTCATCTTTTCAGTTATTGGCAAGCTTTTTCTCTATATGTGGGAGAAAGGTTGGTACAGTGTCGTCGGGAATTGAGTTGTTATTTTGGTTTCTAACGACAGTCACCGAAACAATAACGTACAGATCAGCCATAATAGAATATTACTTAAAAGTGAGTTTCGAAGTGTAACTTTTGACAGCCATTGAAAAATAACAACTATATAGAATCATCGAGATGATTATACCGCCTTTGTAATGGAAATGGTCAACTTCCCGCTTATAGTAGTCACCTTTTTCTTGAACGCGATGACTGATAGCGGAACACGGGACTATAAGTATGTTTACGAAACGGACGAGCTAATTAAGGTTTGTATTTCACGGGAGCACGACAACTCGTTGAAAGACATTTGGGAGCGGGACAATTTGGAGGATAGAAAATCGAGTGTAAATGAAACCGTCCGAACGTCAATTGGGTAATTGTAAAATTGTATACACCTTAAAAACATTTTGGATGGTCAAAATTTCACGTTTTTTGAGTTCAGGTCAGGATAGGGTAGGTTCAGTTGGGTCAGGTCAGGCTAGGTTAGGTTCAGTTGGGTCAGGTCAGGCTAGGTTAGGTTCAGTTGGGTCAGGTTAGGTTTGGGTTTGTATTGCATTTCACCAAACTTTAATGGTTTTTCAAAAAATTAGCAATTTTTAAAAATTGAATTTCGATTCACCCAAATTACGTTCAATCGATTTTATATCCACCCAATCGTCGGACACACAATTTTAAGCCATCCCAACTAATTTCAGAAATCTCCCGAAGAAGAAGCCTCATTTTTGTCAAGAATGTCTTTTTCCTGGCTGAACAGGTAAATATAACTTTTTTTATATGGTGTATTCAGAAAATTTATTTAAATGAAACACAAATGAATAACAGTTTAACTTAAATTCAGTGCTACTCATTACCCATTAAAAGCACAAGAAACTTTTGGAACATAATTTTAGATATTGTAAATCTACGTTCAACTGTTCAACATATGACGTAACTGCAAAAACACGTATAATCTGTTTGTAAAATAAGTTTTACACAATATTTCCTAGCCCCACCGCCGTATTGCTAAAGGGGTTCTGAACTATGACGCTCAAACAATGAATTCTGCTATTCATTCCAATTTTCTTTTTTAATAAATAATTTCCCGCGGGTTTAAGGTTTATCATGGAATGATTTAAATATTTTTTAATATGACATTTAGATTCATATTAAATGGCTGGAGAGAACCAATGGAGCCGTCGGACGTATACGAGTTAAATGATTCAGACAAAGCGCTAACAGTTTCGCTTATGTTTGAAAAGTATTGGCAATACAATCGGTATGTGTCCTTAAAAGTAACGAGTGTCCAAAGAAAACTATTAATAATGAGACTTAATTTTCGTGGGTAAAGTGATGAAATGGGTGACCAGAAAATGAAATCCAAACGGTCAAAAAATCAAAACTATTCTATTGGGATTGCTTTATTCAAAACAATTTGGCCCTTTTTCTTGGCTGGAGGAATTCTACAAATTTTGGCCGACGTTGTCGCATACAGTAGCACGGCAATTGTCAGGTATTTTATTTAAAAAACGGATTTTAAACAGTTAAGAAAAATACATTATCTTATATACGTATTCAGATGGACAATCGCCTACTCGTCAAGCGACGAGCCACTGTGGGTGGGCATATTCTACGCTTGTCTAATAGGTTTGGCCGGTATATTACAAACGTTTTTCCTGGAAGGCAGCGCCTTTTTTCATACCAAACTAGGACTTAGACTTAAATCGGTAATCATGAATGCACTCTACAAAAAGGTAAATTTACGAAGAACGTTTTTTCTCAAACGCTTGTCAGATGATAAACGTTATTGGCTGAGTAGTCAATGTGCTGATGACTAGAAATCGAGAGCAGCCAAGCACGTAAACTAATATGCTCAATAATATTCTTCCCAGTCGTGATATAAGCGAGCTAAACATTGGTGCCATTCTAAATACGATTTACGTTGATACGGAAAAATTCCTATTACTGATCCAGTATACGGGATGCCTTTGGTCAATGCCGGCCCAAGTTACTCTGTGCACGTACTTCCTATATCAATCTGGCAACGATTGACTTGTCGAACCGGGTTGACTTGACGATTTCTTCGAGGGATTCTGTTAATCCTTCCGGGACGACCATATATATTTCCTCCTCGAGTTCGCCATTAAGATAGGCCGTGACGACATCCATTTGGTGGACTTCCAAACCGTTTTCCACAGCAAGTGCCATAAGCAGTCTTATTGAGCTGGATCTAATGACGGGTGCAAACGTCTCTTGGTAGTCGATCCCTGGTCTCTGGGCAAAACCTTTCGCTACGAGCCTGGCTTTCCTTTTCTCTACTTCTCCGCTGGGTAAGTACTTCGTTCGGAAGACGAGACGATTTCCAAGGACCTTTTGGTTTTCCGGACAATCAACGATGTCCCAGGTTTCGCACTTGATAAGCGAAACGAACTCTTCCGTTACTGCTTTCCTCCAATCATTTGCGTACGGAGAAGCCAGGGCTTGCTTCATGGACAAAGGTTCTGATAAGATAGCCAGGTTTGCTGACTCATCGGACAGGGTTTCTTGCTCGTCAGTAGACTCTTCTGAGACGCTCGGAATCATGTTGAACGATTTCTTCGGTCGTCCGGGTACTCCAGTTCTTATTTTCTTCGGTCTTCCGGGACCTTTCTTCAGAACGAGGGTTTCTGAGGGCTCTTCGAAGACTTCCTCGTTTTCCTGGGCATTAGATTCTTCCGGGATTTCATCTTTGAACTCCTTTTTGACTTCTTTGATTTCTTCTCTGCCTAGCGGTTTTGCAGCGTGTGTAGTGGCCGGGACTTCGATTTCGCCTTTAGCTTTGCTTCCGTATTTCAGGTTGACTTCTGGAGTGACGAAATCATCATATCCGCCTTGTTTATTAAATTCTCCCAGGAACTTGACATTTCGACTTCGGTAAATTTGCTTCTCAGACGGAACCCAGAGTCGATAGGCCTTCGAGACTTGAGAATAGCCGATGAAAACGCATTCTTTGCTCCTTGCTGCAAACTTCCCCTTCCTTTTATTTTCGTCCAACAGCAAAGCTTTGTCGCCGAAAATCTTCAAATGCTGCAGGGATGGCTTCTTTCCGGTCCATCTGGTAAATGGTACTTCTCCATTTATACTTCGGGAAGGACAACGGTTTCGAATGTAATTAGCCGTGGCCATCGCTTCTGCCCAGAATGATGGTGGAAGTTGCGCTTGTATCATCATACATCGGGCCATATCTAGGAGTGTTCTGTTCTTTCTTTCGGCAATGCCATTCTGTTCCGGGGTGTATGGTACGGTGAGCCTTCTTTTTATCCCAGAGTCTTTCAGGAATCTGTCGAATTCATTGTTGCAGTATTCGGTTCCGTTGTCGGACTGCAAGGTCTTGATTTTTCTCCCGGTTTCCACTTCAGCTCGTTGCTTGAATTCTTTGAAGGCTTTCAACACTTCGCTCTTGTGTTTTAAGAAACTGACTTCACTCCACCGGGAATAATCATCAGTGAAAACGACGATGTACTTGGCTCCACTCATCGACGTTACTCTCATCGGGCCGCATACGTCAGAGTGTACTATTTCCAGGACATGCGAGGTGCGGCTATCTTCAGGTTTCGGGAACGGCTCCTTCGATTGCTTTCCTTTGATACAGATTTGGCAGATTCCCAGGCTCCCATCTTTTTCAATGTTGAGTCCCGTAGCCAAATTCTTCCGGGCCATTTCCTTTAAACTTCTCTCGTTTAAGTGACCGAGTAGGAAATGCCAGTTCTCCAGGTTGCTTCTAGGCTTTATTTCCGATTGCACTGAATGGACCGTTTCTTCAGCCTTTCTCAGGAAATAAAGGTCTCCAACTCTGTCAGCAACTGCAATCACTTCCCCGGTTGCAGTTTTAATCCAGGCTTGCGACTTCTTGAATATGACCTCATGTCCTTTGTCTGTCATCTTGGCAATGGATAGGAGATTTGTTCTTAAATCCGGGACATGAAGGGCTCGTTCCAGGCGAAGAATTCGATTGTCGCTGCCATTCGTTGCGTGTACTTTTACTTCGCCAACACCTCGTATCTTCGTTGACTCTGCAGTGGCCAGGTTTAAAGATTTCGTGGTCTCTTCGTAATCATTGAAGTAGTCTCTGCTGGAAGTCATATGTGAGGTGGCTCCGCTGTCCAGGCACCAGGAATCGTGATCAGCCTTCAGGTGCAATGCGAATTCTTCCTCGGCCAAATTTTCTGCCAGTACATGATGGGCGTTTTCCTTCTTTCTGGTTCTTATTTCTGAACCATTGTCTCTGTCGGGGCAATCGGCTACCTTGTGGCCGGGTTTCCTGCATCCATGACACTTGTACTTGAAGGTCGTGCTTCCTCGTTCACGTAAGCCTCTTCCTCTACCCCTTTCTGCAGTTTTCCGGGAAAAGTGGTTACTTCCCATCATCGCATTCTGCACGGGTTCGTCTTCCCTTGAGTTCTTGGCGTCCGATTCCTCCAGGATCTTTATTTTTAAGGCTTCCGGATCAGGTAACGTATCCCTAGACTCTATTGCGCACCGGAAGTTCTCGTACGATTCCGGTAGACTGTATAACAACATAATGGCCAGTAGGTCGTCGTTTACAGCTACTCCCATGTCAGCCAACTTGTCTACTGCGTCGAAGAATTCTCGGACGTGATCCCGGACATCTTCTCCCTCCTTCATTTTCTTGAGGGTCAGTTTCTTCAGCAGCGTGGCTTTCCGGGCAGGTCCACTGGACTGGTAGATGGATTCGAGCTTCTGCCATAGTTCCCGTGAGGTCGTGCAATTCTTTACTTGCTTCAACTCCGACGGACTGATCGACAAGATTAGGTCCGCTCTTGCCTTCCGATCATTACTGTCCCAGGTAGCGACCGCCTGGGCGTTTCCTTCCGTTCCCCGTACCGGAGTTGGCCTCGTTGAAGTTCCATCTACGTACTCCCAGAGGTCGTTCTTTTGAAGCAGGGCTTCCACTTGCATTTTCCAGGTATCATAATTATCTTTCGTTAACGTCTCGATTCGTCCCAGGTGATTTCCGGCCATTCTTCTTCTGACTCCGCACCTTAAAGGATAATCTTCCCGGCGTTGAACTTCTTATGACTTCTAAACCTTTGCGCAGTGGAAGCGTGCTGGGCCCATAACCTGTTGTTGTTTGACGCAAGAACGACTCTGGGATTAACTGGTTATGAACTCTTTATTAAATTAAGTAAAACATTTATGTTAATTTCCGTGAACGCTACTGACAACTGATAACTGGGAACTGACCTTGAGAACTGACAAACGTTATCGGAATGTTATCCGGTTATATAGTTAAGGCATCGCGATAAAAAATAAAGATTACAAGAATGACCGCGATGCATAAAAAACACAAGTATAGAAAATATAATCTGGATATAGATAAAAAACAACCGGTATTATCTCTAATTTACAACATTTTCTAAGCGCCAAAATATCGTCCAACAGTTTTTCTAAGCGCCAAAATTTCGTCCAACAGTTTTTCTAAGCGCCAAAATTTCGTCCAACAGTTTTTCTAAGCGCCAAAATTTCGTCAAACAGTTTTTCTAAGCGCCAAAACTTCGTCCAACAGTTTTTCTAAGCGCCAAAACTTCGTCCAACAGTTTTTCTAAGCGCCAAAACTTCGTCCAACAGTTTTTCTAAGCGCCAAAACTTCGTCCAACAGTTTTTCTAAGCGCCAAAACTTCGTCCAACAGTTTTTCTAAGCGCCAAAACTTCGTCCAACAGTTTTTCTAAGCGCCAAAATTTCGTCCAACAGTTTTTCTAAGCGCCAAAATTTCGTCCAACAGTTTTTCTAAGCGCCAAAATTTCGTCCAACAGTTTTTCTAAGCGCCAAAATTTCGTCCAACAGTTTTTCTAAGCGCCAAAATTTCGTCCAACAGTTTTTCTAAGCGCCAAAATTTCGTCCAACAGTGTCTCTAAGAGATCAAATTTCGTCGAACTGTTTTCAAAAGACGAAATTTCGTCGATCTGCACGAGTTTAAATATCATAATTTTCGATGCACCGGGATTATTTATATCTGGAAAGTGCCAAGTCAACATTGTGTTTATCGAGTTTCTTCCGCGTATGGTAAAGGAATTAAGGCTTCCTAGTTTTGCTATAGGATTCAGTTTTAGACTTTAAGGGATCATCTTCATTTAGTCAGTTCCTTTGTTAATCTGCAATGTTTTGTACATTGTATTTAAGTGTGAATTAATATAACTGATTCGGAAAATATCAATCATTTCAGGTGAAAGTTTCTGTTTCGAGAATAAATCTAATATTAAACAGCAACGAGAATGAAGATTATATATGTCACTACGCGACCGACGATAAACACTTGACACCGTTTTGAACGTAAAAGAATTTTCACTCAATAAAATGAAAAACCATTACCTTCCAGGTATCGAAATTTCAAACGGCACATTTAGTTGGGACGCAGAAGAAGCACCTTTTTTTAAGAGACATCAATTTGAAAGTTGCTCGTGGCTCTTTGGTCGCCGTCGTGGGTCCAGTGGGTTGTGGCAAGTCTTCATTGTTGTCCGCTTTGGTTAGTGATATGAAGAAGATGCAAGGGGAAGAGAAGGTGGTAGGGACTGTAGGGTACGTCACGCAACAAGCCTGGATACAGAACACCTCACTCAGGAAGAATATCCTCTTCATTGATGACATGGACCAAGAAAAATACAACCAAGTTATTCACGCGTGCGCCCTCGAATCAGATCTGGAGTATTTACCAGCCCACGACCAAACGGAGATCGGAGAAAAAGTATGTATACTCTCAAATCCTTGCGTTGTGGTTTGTTTGTTTCATGATTTAGATAAGACCCCTGATCAGGTAGTTAAATACATAGGGTATCAATCTGAGTGGTGGTCAAAAGCAAAGAGTTAACGTTGCTCGAGCAATCTACCGGAATGACGATATTTATCTCTTGGACGACCCTTTGGGGGCAGTAGATTCTCACGTAGCCAAACATATATTTAACGAAGTAATTGGACCAAATGGATTACTTAAAGATAAGGTTGGCCTTGGGTTAAAACGAAATTTACTTTCATTAAAATAAACACAAAATTGCGTTTGTAGACGAGAGTTTTTGTGACGCATAACCTAACGTTTCTGCGAGAAGTGAACGAAATTCTTTTCATGAAAGATGGAAAAATAATACAGAGGGGAACTTACGACGATATTATGCGCGTTGAAGGAATAGCCAAAGAGTATTTCACCCAACACATGAGCAACAATGAGCAAAAAGCTGACATAACCCCAATTTAGACCATTACCAAAGGTTATTTGTAGACACTAATCTAAACACGAGGAATTTTTGCCTTTGCTTCCATTTTTATTAATGTACTTTTCTAATAACAAAAAATTATATTGCCTTATAATTATTATAACAGAGGGCAAACAAAACCAAAAGTAGCAGAATCGTACTCGTTGCAAGCGAAACTAACAACCAAAGAAGTTTTGATAAAAGGCAAGGTACGTATACTACTAACGAGTTACTGCCCCGAATATTTTAAATGAATTCTAAAATTTTCAGACCTCACTGACAGTGTATATAAGATACATCAAAGCGATGGGCATTTTATCATTTGTAATGATGATGATTCTTCACGCTGGTACGGCAGTGTTTTACGTAGTGCCAGGCTATTGGCTATCATTGTGGAGCGAGGACACGAAAGAGGGAGAACAAGTGGACCCTCATTTAAGAACAGTTCGTCTGACAGTATATGGGCTTTTATCAGTTTTCCAAATAGTAGTGTCCTGCGTGGCATTGCTATTTTCCTTACGCGGTTCTCTACGGGCTTCGATGATCTCACACACTGATATGCTAAGAGCTCTTTTACTTTCACCGTTGTCCTTCTTTGACACTACTCCGACCGGCCGCGTTCTAAATCGCTTTTCTCAAGATATGGATGCAGTAGACCAGCAAATACCCACCATGCTAAGAGGGTTTGGTATCAATTTGATGATCACTCTTGGAACTTCTATCGCTGTTACGGTTCGCATACCGGCGTTTATAATTGCATTATTGACAGTATCTTTTGCCTGCATATTATTTCAGGTAAGTTTGATATATTGTTCCTCTTCAAGTACACTACTTTCATCCAAAGTTTTGTCTTGCATGTTTATTTTAAATTAATAGTCCAAATAATTAAGTTAAACTTTCAAGTAACTAATTTTTAAGTGTTTAACAGCGTTTTTTCATAGCAACTAATCGCCAACTGAAAAGAATTTACGCAACGAGAAACTCTTTTCTGTTCTCGCACGTTTCGGGGTCGTTATCTGGTATCACAGTAATTAGAACTTGCGGTGCTGGAAAAAACTTCCAAAACCAGTTTGAAAAATTAATTGACGACAGCGTTGCCACCAATTATGCCTTGTACATGTGTGAAAGGTTAGTGGTGTTAATCTATGGTTTTTTGAATGAAACGAATCGAAATCATGACTTCATATTTAAGATGGCTAGCACTACGGTTCAATTTATTGGGAAATGTCTTATTGTTTTGCACCTCTCTATTCACTGTTTTGGGCAAAGACACTTTATCACCAGGAATTGTTGGATTTATCATAATCAACGCTAGAATGGTATCAATTACATTTCATAGGTTAATTGAATTCAGGTTCTGTGGTCTATTCAATAGATTCCTTTGACCTTCACATATTTAGTTATTGTTGTTCTGATTATGGCAGTTTCAACGGTTCACAGAAAAGTTTCTTACCGTTGATGTACATAACATTTTTTTTTCGGTAGCTAGGAACACATGTCATAGCTTTAACGAGGATTGGCGTAGCATTAGAAACTAGTATTGTGGCAGTCGAGAGAATTGACGAGTATTGTAGTTTACCGTCAGAAGCTGGATATATCAAATCAGAAGCTCAGCTACCTCCAAATTGGCCAGAACGGGGAGAAGTCATATTTCGAGACTACAACACAAGATATCGTGAAGAATTGGACTTTGTCTTAAAGGACATTAATTTGAAGATCGAGGCAGGGGAGAAGGTGGGCCTGGTGGGTAGGACAGGAGCGGGCAAGTCGTCGTTGACGTTAGCGTTGTTTCGTCTGATCGAAGCTGCGCACGGCAATATTGTGGTGGACGGAGTGGATATAAGTAAAATAGGCTTGTCGGAGTTGCGTTCGAGGCTGACAATCATTCCCCAAGAGCCCGTCATGTTCTCGGGTACAATCAGACTCAACCTCGATCCCTTTGAGCAATGCGACGACCAACGACTGTGGGTCGCTCTCGAACACTCGCATCTCAAGCCCTTCGTCGAGTCGCTTGAGCAAGGAATCGATCACCCAGTCGCCGAAGGTGGACAGAACCTGAGCGTCGGTCAACGACAGTTGATCTGCTTGGCAAGGGCTTTGTTAAGGAACACGAAAATTCTCGTCTTAGACGAAGCAACGGCCTCTGTTGACATGGATACCGATGACCTCATTCAAAACACCATCAGGAAGGAGTTCGCAGGCTCCACAGTCATCACCATCGCGCACAGAATAAACACTATCTTGGACTATGACAAGTAATTTGTGTAACAAACTTACTAACTAAGACTACAAAGTTTTTGACTTTTGCTTCTTAACTTTTACAGAGTGATAGTTTTGGAACAGGGCCGAATAATGGAGCTTGACTCTCCACAAACTCTTCTGAACAATGATCAATCACTTTTCCATGAACTGGCCAAAAATTCTAAAATTATCTAGATTATTTAAACTTTCACTGCTGCAATGGGAAATTCGAAGCCCTTATCTTAAACTGATCTTATTCTCATTTTGTTAACAGAACTTCGTAAGCACTTAACTCACTCAGAGAATTATTACCCTTAATTTTTAAAGTGAAAATGTAAGAGCTAAATAAATTATATAAAAAAGGACTTGGTTTGCCCAAGCCTAAAAAACCAAACGATAAGAGTTTTTTCCAGTTGACTGAAGCGCGGATATTTTATTTTTCTATATAATTTTAAAGACAATCTGTATTTTACTACTCTTTAATTCAATCTCCTGATTTTACTGGTAATGGATTTATTTCCTATAAATTAATTGAAATAAAATATCTTATCTCAGATTTTTCAACAACAATTCCATTTTCGTAAAAATTTTATCATGAAAAATCTGAGATAAGTAATATTTTATTTCAATTAATTTATAGGAAATAAATCCATTACCAGTAAAATCAGGAGATTGAATTAAAGAGTAGTAAAATACAGATTGTCTTTAAAATTATATAGAAAAATAAAATATCCGCGCTTCAGTCAACTGGAAAAAACTCTTATCGTTTGGTTTTTTAGGCTTGGGCAAACCAAGTCCTTTTTTATATAATATCTGTTCCTTCAGTCTTTATTTGTATTAATCTATTATAAAATAATATTTGCCTGAAATGCGAAATTTTTCACTTCTAGGACGAGGTTAAAAATGGTTCTACACTTCTACTAATTCTTATATGATACGGCTCACAATTCGTTTTAGAACCCGAGCTTTATAGTCAACTTCAAAACAAACCTGCCACTATTTTAAACTATCAAAGCCGTATCTTTTACAGTCCACTTTACGATTGCAATTATCCATGACATTGCGTGCACTGCCCTTGTACGTTTACAGTGATTGGCACCGTGGACAGTTATTTTAATTAAAATACCTGGGCCACAGGTCCAGTTTTAAAAATATCCTTATTTCCAACACTGATCCATCTATCCTTCCAGCTTTTACAATCACCCATTGCATAGACTCACTCAATAGTCTGCCTAAGCATGGATTTATAATAGAAGCTTACGCTTCCTGGATATTTCACTCACCTTAAAACGCGCACAACATTTATTCCTCGTCTGAAATAGTACCAGCCTGGCACGCGCGTTTGTGACGTACAATTTGAGGCAAATTCAGAGGGGGGTTGAAGTTTTTCACGTGATCGAGTTCTAATTATGAATAGCGCGCGTGCACGCGCGCCAAAAGAAAAAAGTTTGCCTCAATTTCTACGTCATCAGCCCTCCAGTCCCCACCCGCGCGAATTTTTGTGACATAAATGTGTTTAAAATCAAAACGCCTTACTGAAGGCTACAGGGAAATATCCATGAAGCGTAAGCTTCTATTATAAATCCATGGCCTAAGTAAGGCAACTTAAGCCTTGGTCGAAACTAACATCTAAAATATAAATTAAAAAAGGTACCTTAAGTATAGAATTTCAACCGAGACACATAATTAAACGAAAATTAGACCCGCCAGAGAAGTTTTTAATAAATATAGTGTTATATTTATTGAAAAATATCAAGTTAAAGTTTCAAGGCGGTGAAATGGCAAATTAGCGTCGTCTACTGTAGAGTAACGAACAATTAGCGTCGTCTGCTGTAGAATAATCTTTTGAGGTACTTACATTTTTAATTAAATTAACATACTTAGACTTAATTAAATTTGATGAAACTTGAAAAAGGCACACCTTGAATAGTTACTTGTTAATTTAAAAGTATTCCGAAAGCTAACTTCCATGTAGTTTTTAAATGATTCGATGTACAGGAGCACCAAAAACCCCATGTTATTCCTATGGGAAAATCGGCGAAAATCTGTGAATTTTCATTTAACATTACGGGAGGGTGTGGGATCTTATCTAGAAGGGCCTACCGGCCCTCTAGAATTTTAAATCGATATAGATAAACAAAAAGCTTCCGTTTATTTCTAAGCCTTACTTTTGGAAACATTAATAGAATTAAGGACTTGACATCATGTGAGGTTTCAGCAGACAGCGCCCGATTTTCATTTGTAAAAGATCCTTGTGGTGTAATTGGTCTGATGTAAGTTTAACTAATAGCGTATTCCATTTACTGCTCTGAGGCACTCTCTGAAACATTTTGTGTGTTCCACGCGCTTCAATTTCCTTAGTCCATTGCCGGAGCGCTCGACCCTAGATCAGCTCGAAGCAGATCAATACTACACAGATCTCTCCTGGATTGATTTTGATGAATCTTCGACAGTTTCTCATTTAATAAAAACTTGTTAATTTAAAAGTATTCCGAAAACTACCTTCTGTGTATCGACAGTAACCATTTCACTTAAAATACCATGCTTTTTCATTTTGAAGCTAAGCCTAAAAATATATTTCTTTCTTTTAAATTACATTACACCAAATATAAACGTTAGTCATAGCACATCAACTTCCGAAACGTTAAAAACTTATTATCATTGAAACTTATACCGCGGCATTAAGTATATAGAGTCCATATAAGAACGGAGAACATTCAAAACGGAATTGATCTTTAGTTCCCTAATCTTACATTATTCTGCATACTACCCTTATGCATAGCCTGGATAGCCACAATATTGGCAAAAGCAAGCGCTCAAGGAACCTAACTTGGCTTTTCATACAGTCAGGCAAAGATATAAAATGGGTTCATCATTTATGGCCTTGCAACGAAATATACTGAACTTAAATACAAAGCTTTCCTTTTATGTTTTAAAATAAGGTTCAATAATTATGGGGACACGTTTAAAATTTCACTAAACTTTCCTTATTGGTGGCAACTAAGAATTTACGTGTTTTTATTCATTTCGAACATTTTAGACAGACAATATATTGAAAATTGGTTTACAAGCTTCTGAATTTTTTTATGAATATACTTTGAAATTGCTACCATCTGTCGGGTAAAAGGTTTCTTTATTTAGGATGAATTTTATCAAAACAATTTAATTTTGATATAAAATTAATCAATAGTTAATGTTATCAATACAGTTTAAACAGCACAATTAAGAAGTAAGTGTCCTATTCAAGGGTTTGAATAGATGGCAGTCAAAGCCAGGAAGATTCGATTACTTTAAAACAGACTCCAATGTGAAAATAAACGGCACGGTTTCCTATCTTAAAAGGTTTTCACAACTCGATATTTACCTAAATAAAAGGTCCTGACTGACTGTTGAGAAGGAGGTACTAATAATCGAAACCTTTTTGAGTAGAACTAAGTGTACTGGACTACCAGAGACTATAAAAATTTGCTCTTCTTACTTTGGGGTTGTTTTACTTCGATTCACCATTATTTCGCCATGTGTAAAGCAGCTAAGTTATGTTTTAAGTGCTCACAATTCAACGTTTCTGATAAGTCTGCCTATTCAGACTACAACATTTTGACTCATTAAGATGAGTCAATTTGGATTGAGTAAACTAGTTGGGACTTGTGAACTAAAGTTGGACAGGTAGAATTTATCACTGACCAATTTTAGCTGACTCAAGTTTTTGACCCATCTAGTTGAGTCAAACGTTGTATCGTCTTAAAATGCCTTAAGCGAAGTGTCAAGGAACATTAGGTCTGATACATTTAGTGTCGGAGGTATGGCCCCCTAAACTATGGCCCCTAAAACAAGGAAATAGGCACACATGAGGAGTAAGACATATCAGATTGCTCCTCTTGTTTAGACAATTTCAATAGCCTCCAATCTAAGAATACTGATGAGCCTTTACCTGGCACAAAAGCACGTTTAAAGGTGGAAGTGTGCCTAAGCTGGTAATATGAAGTAGTTTAAAGTAATAGCATAGTAGTGGGCATTTTGAACAAGAACTTAAACTAACGATATTAACTTGGTACGATTAAAAGAAACTTGACTTCAAATTCTACCAACAAAGAATTATTTTAAAGTCATTTTCTAAAATGTATTAGTGAATTTTGAGGGAGCACCTATGCATTAAGAACTCCCCGTAACATATTTTGCTGCTCGTTAAACAGAAAATGTTATTTAAGCTAAGTTCGCATAGAATTTAGCATGGTTTATGAGGGCACAATGATAAGTGTTAGCTGTATTTGATATGGCAATCTTCGTTAAAATTGAAAACCTCATTATGTTATTTCAGTAACATTTTGGGATATTATCGACTATGTAATTGGGATAGTCTATACAGAGTGCTTCTGATTAAGTCTGCCATTAATTAAAGGGAGTGTTCTTTGGGTCAGACGGAGTGATGTGTTTATTGTTAGCATTGACAGGAAAAACCTTCCCTTTTCTACATCTTAAAGCAACAAGCAATGCCGGGTAACTTTCTCTAGTTCACAATAAAACCAAGCTCACTACACAAGGTTCATCTCAAATTAAGAATCTTATTTGAACCCTAAAAATTAAGCTTCGACAACCCAAGGACAAGCTAAACTCCTAATTATTGTCTTCTACTAACAATTATTTAAAGTTTTTTTCATAAGTTTTGGAAGTTAAACTTATCAGGGACTCCCCATTTACGAAGGACAGGGATACCAAGCTATCCTATCGAATTGTGGTGCTACACTTTGTTCTAAGAACTATAGTAAAGGAATATTTTCTTCACGAAATTTTAATTTAACAACGCAAGGGAGATTTCGCACAGCGTGTGAAGAATGGTTGGATCCTTGGCTTCGGTGTTCAATGATATTACAGCCTAGGTCAATGCAAATTTCGGAGTTTCATATAGACAATGTAATTTTAAAGACATTCGTAACGTTTTATTACGGAATGTCGTGTTTCACCGTTGAAAATTCAGGTTTTTGGACCGAAAGCAAGTCAAGCGCTTCGTTTTTCATCGCATAAAGTTACTTGACTCGATATGAACAAATCTCAGTGACCTTTTAATTCAAGATAGTTAACGACCTAGTTGAGCTACAAGGTACTACATAGCACGTGATAGTATAGACAAAAACTAGTGGCTGATATAGTGGCAAGATGTTTTAGTAACCTATCCAGTACCACTTTCTAAATGTCTGTCTTCTTACCGAGCATCTAATACTAACGATCAATTTTCAGGTGATCAGTAATTTAGAGTCGATTTCTCAAACATACAAAGTGTTTTTGAAAGGACAGTAAAAAGTGTCCTTTGTTCGATTTAGAGTCGATAATGTCATAGAACATTTTAAACTCAGAATAGTCTGAAAAACGTCTCTTATAGTTTCTTACAGACCATTCAGAAACACGTTGTAGACACATCGTTTTTCAGAATAGGAGGATTCATACCATTTAAACAAGGAGGCCAGGCTACTTTGACGACAAAGTAGTCTGCATTTTTGTCCTCAAAGTAGCCTAGAATCCTTGTATGTGTACATTGTATTAATACTACTAGTCTGAAAACTATGTACACAATAGACTAGCGGTCGCCGGTCAATTAGACCTTATTTTCGTCTCGTTTGAAAAGTGGAAAGACAGTTTGCAGGAGTCACGACTACGTTTGTGATTTAAAAGGTTTTCCAAAACACGAATTCGTCCTGGTATCTCGACAAAGTCCATGGCGAAGGAGTTTTAAAGATCTATAAATAGTTGGTAGCACCCCTCGCTCTCTCTAGAGACTAGAAAGATAGAATAATAGACGGACGTAGAGATAGAGTGATGGGCTGGGAGCCAGGAGAGACTTAAAACCGAAGAAAGAAGACCCAAGAGGATCTGATTCCCAGCTACTGGAGGAAAAATTTATATTTAGATATTTCTTTTTTGCTTCGAGAGTGCTAAGCTCGAACTTCATGTCGCGGCGCGGTGGATACTATATCTTTCAGCGGCGGGCGCGAAAGGCGAATTTAATCTGTTCGAGCTCTCTTTGCCGCCTAAGACGTTTAAACAGTTTTGTTGTTGTTTCTTCCATTCTTTTCAAGATTTATGTGTTCGAGCATGCGCGAAGCGTTCCGCCGCTTTTATCAACTCAGTTTTTTTTCTTAAATGTTTATAGTAAAATAGGCGCCATTGTTTCTAAACAAAACCCATTTAGAAAGAAGGAATAAATTGAACTTAAATGTCAATGGAAACTATTATTTAACAAGACTCGTTCTGTAGGTTTAATCCGAGATTACGGCGAAAAATACAGTATATGTTTGTTATTGTCAGTCAGTTAGTTACAGTTTTAGAATATGCTTTTCCCAAGGGAATTGAGGTGGACTCTAAATTTATGGGTTAGACAAGTAGTTGCTTTAGCGAAATATGTGCTGAATATAGTTTGCTATTCTAATATGGGTTTCACACAATTGTAAAAAAAATGTAACTAAAATAATCATATTGGATATTTCAAAATGTCCATAAGGTTACATATGTTTTAATGTATGTATAATCGTATGTATGATGTATACGATCAGGCTCTGACTTGATGTTGTTGTCGGCGGTGGCTTGCCAGACTACCACCTTAGGCA
Source organism: Phalangium opilio (assembly GCA_019434445.1). NCBI lineage: Eukaryota > Metazoa > Arthropoda > Arachnida > Opiliones > Phalangiidae > Phalangium > Phalangium opilio. The sequence goes on from JAEQBA010002710.1 coordinate 73,619, forward strand.
GTATAAAAGCTTTCGTTCATCATTGAAGGGAGAGGTTTGTGGTGTGGTGAGGTGATATTTTAAAAGGATGAGAATTATAAAAGTTGAAGCATATCATTTAATTGTACTAGTAAGGTTAAGCATTGTGAATTGTGTTTTACGTTTGCTCGACATATTTAAAAGGAGAGAGAGCGCGAGAGAGAGAGAGAAGATTATGGGATTCTACTACCTTCAGAATTTCTTTCACCCGTCGACAATAATGATTTCACGTTTTCAATCTAGCTCCCCTATTTCAACATTCAAAATATATTAAGCCCAAATTGAATACCAAGTCAAGGGTAATTTTTCTCGCATCGCCAAATTGAATTAAGATCATACGTATTGAGCGTTAGACGTTTTCTTACACTGTACATCGTAATATCTAAGTTCGTTAGCGTCGTTCTAAACAGTACATCCTCATATTATTGATGAAATATTGGATTGGATATAAGTTACCTAAGCAAGAAATCGCAACAGCGCAAACACTATGGACTAGTTGCGGCATTTCCTACTTCCTAGCCCTCCTGAGAAAGCTGGCCCAATCCAGATCATATAGTTTAACGAACAACTGTTCATTTGGTGTAATGGATCGTTTCTGAACTTGAACAGTTTAATGGAAGACTCGGATGAGGTACGGAATTAGCCACGGTTAATGGGAGAAAGTGTTGAGCGACGACAAAACGTCCAGAGTGAAAGGAGTAGTAATTTGTTTCATAACTAGTTTCACTTATTCATGATTGTTTTTCGTGAATCCGATAGTCTACATAAACCAAACCCATAAGTATAAATCTCAAGGAGTCAAGGCCACTCGAAACTCCGTTTCTATGTATAATTTAGATTATGGTTTAAGACGTAGATAGAAAATAGGACGAAACTGAATCAATAATAGTTAAGGTATCCTAAGAAGATTTAATTGAAAGGTTAAGAGGCATAAGCCACGTTTAGTTATTATCGTCATTTCGGATATATTTCCGCAATTCCTAAGAAAAACAAGTTACAATTGGTACTTAAACTGAGTAAAGTGCTAGTCGAAAACCCGTCTCCTAACACGGGATTCGTATCCCTGACTTTTTATTAGGTCATTGCTAAGGAAATTTTCCAAGTATCCCAGACTTTTTAGGTTATTGCCAAGGAATGTTTCGAAGCATCCCAGACATTGCTAAGGGATTTTTCAAAATAGTCCAGACTTTCCAGGTTATTCCTAAGGAGTTTTTCCAAACATCCCACTCTTTCTAGTTATTCGTAATGAATTTTTTAAAAATATCCCAAAATATTGCCGACTAATTTTTCCAAAAATCCCCGACCACTTTTAGGCGATTACCAAAATTAGTTGATCGCCTTGGTTTCATATTTAGCACTGCTCCATGTATGGTTTGATGAACCATAGGAAATTCGTGACGTCATTCATAATCAAATAGTGTACAGGGACGTAATTGAGCTAGCGACAAACAACAAAAACATTGAAAAAATGGGTCTTACATTTAGTTAACCAAAGATGGTGACGCCTCACATGCGCGCATAAACACGACGCTCACATACCACGCGAAAGTTCACAAAGCTAAATTTGGTTAAACTAATTATGACGCGACTAAAATGTATATTTTTTAAAGTTTTAGCGCGACTAGGAAACCGTTTGCACAATTTTACATTCCAAATTCTATTGCAGTGTCACAATATGTTCATAGTATAGGTAGTCCCACGATGCTCTAGCTATCACTATAATAAACATGGATCCTCGTTGGTCTGCCTTTAGCTGTTCCATCGATGACTTTTAGAAAACAATGTTAACAGGTCCTTTCAAGGTGACATGAACATGTGACCTCCAAATTTGCGCAAAAGGGTAAGGGTCTATGGGGACGCTGCGCTTTGATATGAAAGTTTTTAGTGCACGTTGCCACATTTAGTACTTCTCACTAATTACAACTAGCATTGCATTAGACGCAACGATCTGACCTGACAGGGTAAGGGACTATGGGACGCTGCGCTTTGATCTGAAAATTTTTACTGCACGTTGCCACATTTGGTACTTCTCACTAGTTACAACTAGCATTGCATTAGACGCAATGATCTGACCTGAAAGGGTAAGGGACTACGGGACGCAGTGAGCTGACCTGAAAGGGTAAGGGACTACGAGACGCAACGCTCTGACCTAAAAGTTTGCTAATGCGTATGGAAAACAATTTACTCACCCACTAGTTTTGGCACTCCTATGAATTCGCTGATAACCGTAAATGAATCCAGATTTAACCATAAAAAACACGCAAAGTTCCATGTACTTAACCGTTAAACCGCACCGCAAAAGTCAAAGTTCACACAAAGTTCAATAGTTGATTCAATCCGATACGGGAACCATCGTGAAGTGAAGTAGTTTCAAACGCGATTTCGTTCCTGCTATTCCACGTGGAGCGTGCTTGCACTAGACCATCTGATCTCTCGCTGATGGCCAACGAAGAAATTTCCATCATGATCTCAGTCAGTCCATGGGTCAGTCAAGCATAACGACCTGAAATTAAATTCAATTTGTAGTAACTATTATTTCATTATGTATTCTGAAAATATAGCGATCACGCCATCATATTTCTCTCCGACCAATTTTACACGTCCCTTCATTTGTAGAAAAGTCACTTTGTTGTGCTTATAAACATATCATTTCATGCCAGTGCTTTGCATTAAAATCCCTGACGTTCTAAGGTTATCCCTGATCAATTTCTGTCTAGAACACTTGACCAACATGCCTCTAAGAGGGAAAGACACAGAGTAGAATATTGCCTTCCATCTCGCTTTTCGGCACCTGGATTCGAGGCGCTTTGGGTCCAGAGAGTGCGCACAAAACGGCTATGAGTCAACCAACTTCTATGGCTCAATCCTGAGGAATGCCTAAACCTTTTTTTACATCGAAGGGGCTTATGCTTCGCATTGCTCGACCCATGGTTAGATTTGATTCGATGGGCCAAAAGAAATCCCCGCCTTATCCTGAAATATTTACGAAAACGTTTTTAAATCCATTACTAAGCTGTGACCTTTTCCCCCAATTTTAAAAATTCTGACTTATCCAGATACCGCAATAACATGAGTAGGGTTGTTTTTTAACGTATTTAGTGCAACTTCACCTTAAAGTTTGCCAAATATGGTGCCAAGATGTGGAAATTAGGTTTTTTTTTCTACCTTTAACTTTATAACCCTCAAAACTTGAAGTTACATTGTTACTTTCAATTAATTTGTTTGACACAATAGACCATTTTGAAAGATTGGTGGTAAAATAGAATTTATAGTTAGACCACCTTGTTGTCTTTAGATGTAACATCTGATATGTAGATCCAAATATTTCAAACAATATGGAATTAAATGGACTGGTAACGTTGAAGCCAATTGAACGTCTTTGGGTCTACATACCTGATGTACCGTCTTATCCATATGTCTAGTACACGATACTGCAGCCCCCTTTGAATAGGGTGCATTCTAATATGTTCTGAAGGGTGGAACTTTTTTACGTCTTTATCATTTAATTTATGATTAATGCAAGAAAATTCCCACGTTAACTTCATCATTGAATTATACTTTGATAGATGGGGAACCACCTCTTTACCCAATTTATTAGGATAGCCACTCCAAAGAAATGTCGGAACAACTCCAACAGTGCTTAACATACACGTATGTACAGAGTTTTTCTGATAAGTCTGCCTTAACCGTTCTTTGAAATTGAATGGAAAGTGAAAGATAATATGGAGTCTCTACAACCTTTTGTTACGGAGATATGGGTTCTCAAAACAATGTGTCTCTAAAACAAGGAAATAAATCACGCATGGGGTGTAAGAAAAATCAGCTTTCAGTAGTTTTCAATTTAAAAACGTTATTGAACCTTTATACAGCAAAAGTATAATATTAGTACACGTGACGCACGCCTGTAGACTAAAGCTAATTATTACACTTCGTAGTGCTAGTTCGAGAACGGCACGAGAATTGACTACATTCAGTTTTGCAGTACCTCCATCTTCTTATTTAGTCTGTATTAAGCCGTTGACAGCGCCTCATCAGAAGTCGCCTTACGAGAATCTATGACGTTTCACCTACGTCACTTTATGACAAGCTCTCAGTAACCAGGGACAAACTTATGGACTATATCTGATGAGCTAATGGTTTTACCCAAAGAACACGCCCATTAATTTATGGGAGACTTATCAGAAACAACCTGTATATTAAAAATAAAAGTGTACATGATTTATGAATTAAAATTAGCCCCGAGTTTTGAGTGAAACCGTCATTAGCAATTAAAATTCGGGTGTCGAACGCCAACGCAAAAACGGGTTTTTAGTCTCAGACTCCCTCTCTATATTTACAAGTCAACAGCCCGATATTTTTTTTAAATTTCGGGTCCAAATATAAAAAAAAGGAAAAATTAACGTATATTGACGATATTTTGCAATGAATTTACACCCCTTAGGAAGCGATACAATTTATCATAAAGAGGCAAGCGAAATTTCTACCGTAAATGCATTAATTTTTCACATGAATATAGAATTTCTACACGAATTGGTCACTTTGGTATCTAGTTGCATATTCGCCCAATGTCAGTTTTTTTCATGAAGTATTAATTTATTTTAATATTTATGTGACTGTCTAATTGACGTATACCTGATCGGTATTTATTTTTGATTAATCTCAAAGCTAATAGTCGATTCAGAACATGGGAAGAACTTAAATTTGGAATTAAATGTTAAATTTAATTGTAATTAAATATTTAAAATATTTGATTTCTAAAACATTTAATTTTTTCATGAATTACTCTATTTTTTAATTTTTGTCGATTAATTCTACTCCTACTTTTCAAGACAATATTATCATATATTTCATAAACGAGACCCAAAAAGCTGCATTTTTATTTTGCACACGACATCTAGATGGCGTTTGCAAAATATTACTCTATACGGAAAATTTGACGAGGGAGAAGCCACTCTGTAATAAAGTCTTTCTGAGGGTGTAAGATGGGAAGCGTATAAAGCCATTTAACGCGGAAATACACTCGGGATTACTTTTTACAGTTTTTATTTCAATATTAGAACGGATTAAAGGCATATCGCCCGAATTTACGGCATTATAACTTCCAAAGAGGTAATACCGGGGGAATAACGCCAGTGGCTGATCCCTCGGACGAGGTTGTTCGCTTTTCGACTCTTTCGAGCGATGTTCGGGGCTCGCGAAGTTCGCCTAGGCGCCTCGCTATCACGGCGATTCGATATTATGCACGTACGTAACCTCGTATTTTAAGCTTAAGATGATACTGAGTGGAGATTGCAGCTGTGAAGAACCGCGCGCTATTAGGGGCGCCTCAGCTTTATCGGGAGACGGGAGTCTATAGTAATGTACGCGGGAAGCTAATATTTTCAGTCGGCAGCTCTAAGCCTTTGCTTAACTGAATTTTCTACTTTGATTTAAATATTAATTTTTTAAGCTAAGTATAATTTTTGTGATCTAAGTGAGACCATTTTTGTTCGTAATATATTCTTTTACTAATAGCTCAAGTGTTGTTTATTTACTACTTGAAGTTCCGATATAATTTTATAAACAGATTAGCATCATTAGCCGAGCCGATATTGTAAATTAACGGATGTCAATCTCCTTCTTAGATACACCTCTCATTAAAATTTTAGGACATTTAAGTATAATTTTTGTAGTCTAAGTGAGACCATTTTTGTTCGTAATATATTAGTTTACTAATAGCTCCTTAGAAGATTGCGTTTAGTGAGGAATTTTAGCTTGACCATTGCAAGCAAAACTCTGAGGCCATTGCCCAACGTTCAGTGAGCCGTTTCGTCACATTATCTTATTACAATATCACATATAATGATAAGTTTAACCACGGATATCCTGTTGAGTTTGTGTTAAAGTTCCTAACTCTCGATTTTGAAGTTATATACTGTCTAGTGACACTTGAAGTTCCGATTTAATGTTACAAACAGACTAGGATCGTTAGCCGATATCGTAAATTAATCGATGTCAATATCAAAGCTTAACTGAAACACGGATACCAGTTTTTTTAACTCAATAATCTAAAATAAAAATATAATCTTTCATATTTAAAAAATATTCAGGTAGTATTTATAAAATATTAATTAAAAGACGTAGTAATTGTCTAGATTAGTAAAATCCATTATCGGTAAGTGTACTCATACAAATGGCCATTTGATTAAAGTTCCTTTATAGAAACTAGTTCAAAAGAAACGAAAATTATATTTATATTTCTCCTTTAATATCACAAAACGTTAACATTTCTATTTTGGAATAGAAAAACTTCGGGAATTATGCAAAGAAGCTGCCAATTTTGGTGTCAGAAAATAATAAAATTCATCTTCTTTTGAAACTTAACCTGAGAAATTTAAATTAAAGAATAGCTTGATATCTTTTCCAGTGGGTAATAGTGAGCCGAGTGTGTTTGATATTGATATTTTCGTTTCATTGATTTTAAATAAATTGGTATTGACATCGGTTAATTTACGATATTGGCCAATTGATCATCACTAATAGTTTAAATAATTTCAATTAAACGGTTCAAAACCTTCAGGAAAAGCTTAGTTTAATAATGAATAAAATTCTAATTTTAAAGTAATAAATTAATTTATCGTAGGTAATTAATTTACTGCCTTAGTGTTATTTATGCTGAAATAAAATTATGCAATGAAAGAGGAAGTGACGTACATTTGCGTGTTTCGCGGGAGATTCAAATGTCGAATTGGTTTAAAGAAATAAGAGAATAATTTGAGATGGTGAAATGTTTGGCGGGAGATTCAAATGTCGATTTGGATTTGGGTTAGAGAATAAGGTTTTAAGCTCTCTTTCCTTATGGAACCAACCCTAATGTTTACATTTGGATTTGGGTATTTAATCATTGAAATTTTTAGAGAATAGTGTCCCTGGATACATTTCAAGTGTTCTGCTTATTTCCGCTCTCGCGAATTTCCAGGAGGCTCAAAGTATTTGACTTATTTCCGCCCCTTTTCAACCTTGTCTTGCTGTGATTTATTTCGTCGGTTTTATTTTAAGCAGGGACAGAAGTAAGATAACTTTGAGACACTTATAGGGGTCACTGCCTCACTGGACCAATGTCCTATAAATTGATTGGGTGTGCAAAATGTTCTGGTTGCTGGACCAGCTTGTTTTATTTTACGTTGTATATAGTTTTGTATATTTAATCAAGTAAATGTAATAGCAAAACAAGCAATATGCTAACAAAGGCCCAAAGCATTTTTAATTAGATATTATAAATGAAAGTGTAGAGCAAAATCTTATTTTTAACCATTCGAGATAAATCAAGTGTATATGATTACAAGGATTTACGATAAATATTACAATATTTGTCGCTTGCTAAAACATATTCCTATCGTAATAGAATAGTGACACTCCATCTTTACTTCTAATAGAACGTTATGTACTGAATTAAGGGAGGTGCCATTACTCTATAGTTCGTTTACTTCTAAATAACGTTAATGAAGTAATTTTTCCATCTTCTCAAAAAGGGCTTACTATTCGTGTGAAAACTGAATACATACTTCATAACACAAACAACCTACGTAAACACGCGCGAAGCCAAAAAAGTGAAACATACTATAAACTAGGTAGGTGCCTTGCGTGAGTTAAAGTGGGTATTGTTAAGAAAAATATGTGGGATGAGAAAGGCAATTTTGTATCCCACACTGTATTTTAGTTTTAGAGGAAAAATGCCGTATGTCTTTGGAAAATGCGCAATAGATATGTTTCTCTCGCTTTTAATGTTAATTACCATAAAGATGGACGGACGGAAGCGCTATAGTGTTTTCACGTCCTTCAAAACGCATACTAACTAGATTTTAATTTAATTATACGGCAGAAATTAAAAATTATAACTCTCTTACATATGTAAATGCGTTTTGACGAAAAAAGTAAAAACTACTGACTACTATATCACCGTACTTAAGGTCATAAGTTTATAAGTATGACACTTCCTATTCAGCGTAATGCTAGAGACTTAATGATAGCTAGCTCGAGAACGACGCGAGAATTGACTTCACTCGGTTTTGCAGTCCATCTTCCTATTTAGTCTGTGCTAAGCCATTGACATCGCCTCGCCAGGAGTGGCTTTACGAGAATCTATGACGATTCACCCGTGTCACTACATGAAAAGCTCCCAGTAACCAGTGACAAACTTACGAACTTCTGTTAAGATATAATTCTTAAACGGCGGCCATCTTGGAAAATGGATCTCTAATATGTAAGGGTGTATCTTATTTCTGTTTACGCTTAAAAAGATAACCTTTGAACCCAGATACTGTTCCAAATTTTATTGTCACTGTGCTATTAGTTACATATTTGCATTAAAGTACAGCAACTAAATCGTTTAGTTATTTAGATTTTATAAAGTGAAATATGTAACATCTTAGAGATACATTAGACACCGCTCTTCTCTTTAAATACGTTAGAAATTTGAGTCCTCAACAGTAATTGCATTTTACTATATCTTGCACTAAAGTATCATTTAGAATTATTTATACCAAGTAGTTCACGCCTATTTGTTGTCATTAATTTTTTTATTTTTGGATGTTTCACATTTTCGCACTGTTACAATTCGTTACCGAATTTCGCCAGGGAAAAATGATGTAAGATGGACTGGAAATGATGATGAGCGACCTGAAACTACCAGTGTACCTTGCACATGCCCCTATGATGCTGGGAGGACTTCGGTGCCGTAGGTGGGGGTACAGAGGCAACGTTATAGGTATGGGGTCTACCACTACATCCCTCTCTTTCAAGATTTCGCAATCTTACGTGTATTTGAGAAAGTGGTTTCTTTGTATGTTTCACCTTTATGCACAGTTAAAATTCATTACCAAATTCGACCATCCATCTAATGTGTATTTGGGAAAGTGGTTTGTTTGTTTTTATATGTTTGATTGTTACGCAAAGTCACAATTCGTCACTGAATTTGATGAAACTAATTAGCTGATATCATTAACACTAGCACATTGTTTTAAACCTTGTTTGGTTGGCGGACTAGCGTTAAGCTTGACCAAAATGGGATATCTAGTGTATTATGGAGATGGTATAAGATGTCTAAGTATTAGCGCGCCATAGTTCCAGTCCCCGTTTCAAAATACAAGGGGGAACGTAAAAGGAGGCCGGGCTATTTCGCCTCTCCTCAGTCGGAAAATACGTAATTTTCGTCATTCGCGTCGCGCTGACGTGCGTTTTCAAGAACCAATGAGATGCTGGTTGTAATTTAGAGGCGGGGATTAACTCCGGACCTAGGTTTGGACTGGAGATAAAGCTAGAAATGTGGCGAATTTATACCTTCCCACTAGTAAACTAGATATCACTTCTTGGTTTAACCTATTATAAACCCGTAACATGCAGCTTATGATTTACTCGTAATTACGCATCGTTTTATTGAATTTGAAAGTTGAAAAGAACGTTATATTTTAAGAAAGAAAGAAAACCCCACACACATACAGATTTTAGACCCAAAGAACTTGCTTTTCCCGGTTTTCAGATCCGAGTAGCTAACGTAGCTTAGGCAGTTTAGTTTAATAATCATTATCGAGGACGCTAAAATATTTGTTTTGTTTTTCATGTTATCTATTCAAGGTTCATATTATTTTTGTCACTCGACGCATTTCATAATTACGTATACGCAATTAACAACGTAAGTTTGAAACTAGTTTTGTTATAAGAATTTGCATAATAAAATATGTTTATCCTTGGAAAAGTACTTCCTTAAAACGTAAACCCCTGGACAAATTCGTGTAAATGAAATCTCTTATTATTGTTAAAGTTCTGGATAATATCCAAGCACGTCAAAGAGATATATACCGAATATAAAAAGGGAGTTCTTAAGGGCGATTTATAGCTTAAAATATTGTACAAAGATACACGTTAAATCGTGCTTCGTATCGTATAATTATGTTACGAAATCTTCAAAACATCTCAAAATTATTCCATGCAAGAAAATAAAGAGCTGTGTTTGATATTTGGCGATTTTGAACACCGGATTAAAACCTGAGAAAGTCAGCGTTAAAGTATAAATTAAATAAAAAAAATTGCCATCGCTTAAAACATGAAGGGAAGTTCAGATAACCTAGCATTATACGACATTAAACCTTAAAACAACTGCTTTTTTCTAAATATATTAGCAAAAATATTAAAAAAATTAATTATTTCTTTTTAATTTGAAACCTTCGTTAAACCATTAAGTAGGTAGTACTCTATATAAACCATTATTGGTTTTGGAAATGAAATATCAAAACCATTCATGGTTCAGACTTTTGGAGAAACCCTTCTTAGACCAAGTTTGGTCGTTTTCTAAACCATGTACGGTTTCTTTGAATTTTCAAAACCATAAACACACCATTTTCAAACCATTATTTTTTACAGTGTGGCATTCAATTCGTCTTAAAACGAGGACTACTGCGCCATTCGCCATTGGTTTAGTGTCGTCTGGTAAACCGAACCTCTTACTCCTACGGGATTGGTTGAATTCTCACATTCTGAGAGATGTAAGGGTAAGAGGTTCGGTTCAGCAGACGCCACTAAACCAATGACGTCAAAGTAGTACTCGTTTTTAAGACTAATTAAATGCTAATTATTTTGTAATAAGAGATCATTAATTTTTTTTAACATTTTCCGTTTATATTTAGAAAATGGCCGTTCTTTCAAGGCATAATGTTATGTTACCTGAACATTTCCCTCAAGAAACAACGATTGTATTGATAAACAATTTCTCAAGTTTAGTACAAAGTTATGTTTTCCTGCATTACTTTGTCGAGGAGACAGTAAAAGGGTACTAGCAGTGTACTAAAAGGCTGTATTTAGGATGGCAAAATATTCTATCGAAATTGATAAAAATCAATGCTTTATCGCTAACAGTCAATCACCAGAAATATCCATTACTTGGATTCGGTGAAAGAGATATCCAAAATCTACCTACAACAAACACACTCCTTTATTCCACCAACGTTTAAAATCTGAACTTGGTAAAAAGTTCGAGTATTAGCCTCGAAAGGTTATAAACTTGAAAAGAGTGCTTCAAATTGAAAGAACGCTCTATTGTAACGGAAATACAGGATCGCTTATAATAGAAAATGGTCTATTCATCAATATATCATTATGGCTGTGCATCACTTCTGACGTGGATGGATAAGACCGTTGACTTTTACATATTGCACTGTTTGATCTTTTTTAATTTCGAAGCTAGAAGAAGGATGAAACGTGTATTGGCACATGCAGACAATAAAAGAGTTCTTTCATAGATACAGCGCGTATAAGCGTAGTGGTCTTGAACTGAACGTATCGTATACATAAGATGGCGAAATTTTTATTGTTATTTCCTGAACTTAATCCGAGTCTTACAAACCAGAGACAACAATTACCTAGACTGCCCACCTACAAAGTTAATAGAATCGGGCTTCAAACTACCTTCGGCATACTTCTTTTAAATAAAAGAGGATTAAGATACTTAAGAGAATTACATATTCAGAAGCCCCGCCTTTGTTGCCGTAGCAACGATGCATTGGCAGTCGGTTCAATTTAAATTGTCTGAGGACATGCAAATATTAGCTGACGATTAAATGCTACAATACCACAGAAATTTTGGCAAAGTTCAGTAACACCAAGAAGTGATATTTAGTTTATTAGGGAGAAGGTATAAGATGCCTAAGTATTCCCGCGCCATAGTCCCAGTCCCCCTTTCGAAATACAAGGGGGGACTAAAAGAGGGCCGGGCTATTTCGCCTCCCCTCAATCGAAAAATACGTAATTTTCGTCATTCACGTCGCGCTGACGTGAGTTTCAAGAGCCAATGAGATATAGGCGGGGACTAACTCCGGACCTACGTTTGGACTGGAGATGAAGCTGGAAATGAGGCGAATTTATACCTATACTCCCTAATAAACTAGATATCACTTCTTGGTAACACCAAACACTCAGCTATTCCAGCGCTGTGTATAGTCGCTTTCGCAGGGTTCTTATTGCGTGATTTTTTTTGCGTTTCCGGTTTTGACGTCATTTTGCTCAGCGGTTGCTGACCGACTGCGGAAGAAGACTCTTCTGTGGTTTTATGTACAACTTGTCTATTTACTTATTTAAGTAATGCTTATTATATTTTCTATAGCAAGGCCTGCTGTTGAACAAAGGTTTCTTTATTCAGAAATGATTTAATCTTAATACTTTATCCAAAACGTAATCTACTATTCTTTGCTAGTGAACTCATTAATAGTGGAAAAAGCAGTTTTCTTTTCAAGTGATTTCCGGGGCAGAAAGCAAAACAGAAATTTTAAGAGTACATTTTTCAAAACCGATATGACAAGAAAAGGCGTACGTCAAGGACAAAGAGTCAATGGTTTTCGGGAAACCGAACTCTTGAAACTGAGCATAATTGAACGTACCCATGTTTAGTGAGTATAATTAAATTCAGTATATATACTGTTGCTATGACGTTAGTGTCACATGACTTTCTCAGCACCACCCAGTGTAAAGCTCCATGGTAAATAGCTATAGTCTACCATTCCTTTATATTTCTAGTGAAAAACCGTTACACATTTAAAGAACAAAGTACACTTTGGCATACGTATTTATTCACTCGACAATAATATAGTTAAAGGTAATATACAGTTTGTATATGGTTAGCGTCAAAAATATCACAACTTACGGGAAGACTGGTTAAACTTTTTCAATCTCGGGTACTGAAATTCCAAAGTGCATGCAGGAGTTATGGCTTTATGCAAGGCTCACAGTTTAGATTTGTTTAACTATTAAATCAGTTACGAAAACGTGTATATATCAAGGAACTATTTTCCTAAGATGGCCGCCGAATCCGCAATTACAATCAAAAATCATTCAAATCCGCGAAAGGGTGTGGCATTTAAAAATGCGTCACCTAAGTAATTCTGAATTAAAGTCGAAATTTAGCAAGCTCTTCAAATTAACGGAAATACATATTTTTTTATTTATTGCAGAAGTGGTCATTTGCATGCTTGTTCAATTATGAAGTGTAAGATACTGAAAAAAAACGGCACATTGTCCTGATACGATGCTGTCTGTCTAGGTATGAAGTGTCTATATTGTAAGTTAAGGATTGTTTTGATTTAAGATTCTTGTCAAACTAAGGCTTTGTTTCTCAATTTTGACGTGATTAAACTATGCAGAAATTCCTCAATGAAAAATTCAATAGAAGGTAGATGTTAGGTCAGCTGATATTACACAAAAAAATTTCAATGGGCAATTTTTCAAGTACAGGTTAAGGCAACATAACATTTTACCTTAAAATAACAGCTTTATTTCTAAAAATAGAAGGTTAAAATATTGAAAGAATAATGATCTCTTATTTAAAGTAATTAAAATTTATTTGGTCTTAAAAGGCCGACTACTGCCTCGCCATATTTGGGGATGAGTTCACCATTACCGTACTGGTAGGCCTAAGGGGTTCTAGCTAGCAGACGCCTCTAAATATTTTCTAAATATAAAAGGGAAAATATTAATAATATAAATGATCTCTTAATACAAAATAATTATTATTTAATTAGTCTTAAAAACTGGGACTAGTGTCGCACCATTGGTTTTGTGGCGCTTGCTAGCTAGAACCAATAAATTGAACCAATCCCGTGCGAGTTCTGGCTAGCAGACACCTCTAAAATGGCGTGGCAATAGTCAGCGTTTTAAAGACTTAAATGCTAATTATTTTATAATGAAAGATCATTTATTTTTCTAATATTTTCCCATTTATTTTAGAAAAAGGTCATCTTTTCCTTAAGCAGAAGGATGTATAATACGAATTCCGGTAATTTACAAGAGATAATTTCAATTT
>JAEQBA010002711.1:0-33185 GCA_019434445.1 Phalangium opilio
CACGATTCGTTTCCATTACAATATAGATAAAAACGCATTCGCGTGAACCGATGGTGGAAGCCCTGCCATTGGGAGGCTAGACGTTTCTCGTAACCCTAGCCGATCGCCGCGTATATCTTGAAACCAAACGGTGACGAAGGAAAGAAGCCAGAATGGACTGACTGGCGTCCATGTGGAATGGACAAAGACCTGAACATGGTGGGTGCATAGAAGCTGGTGTCATGTGGAATTGACGAAGAACAGAAGATGGTGGTGCATAGAAGCTGGTGTCAAGGTGGAATGGACAAAGACCTGAAGATGGTGGTGCATAGAAGCTGGTGTCAATGTGGAATTGACGAAGAACAGAAGATGGTGTGCATAGAGCTCGTGTCAAGGTGAAATTGACGAAGAAAAGAAGATGTTTGTGCTTGGAAGCTAGCAAGTACAGACTAGTGTCCATGTGGAGTGGACGAAAACCAAAGCTGGTGGTGTTGGAACTCAAGTAGAACAGCCAGAGGAGACAAACCCACATTTCCGTGAACTGTCAATGCAGTCCGGAAATTGGGAACACGTTTGCTCCGGTACGCAAACTGCGAACGCGATCACGTGGGGTCTGACAGACAGACACAAGACACGGCCGGTGTAATACCTCTCCGTGACATACGTCACTCGGAGAGGTAAAATGTGGGTTTTGTGAGACATTAACGAGTTAGAGTGAGCGGAAAGTTGGTTCACGTTTTATGATAGATGTAATGTTAGTGTCATGGTGGCAACTCGATCAGTAAAAGGTCTGATCGTAAGCTTCGGAGTTCCCATGCGTTTTTGTGCGAATTCACTTTCAGTGCGGCCAGCCACAAATCAGTTTGCTATTATGCAACGTTAACAGTCAGGGTAGCAAATAAGATTAATGTTGAGGTGAAACCAGAGGATGCTTCCACGCCAGTCTAGCTGTGAATGTAGCTTTGTACAAAGAGTGTATAAAATCGAGGATTAGGCAACTCAGCCTTTACCAATACTTTGGGAATATCTTGGCAAATGTAGTCTTCATTTCCCCATTGGCTGATTGCCCGTGTACAAAACAAATACTTATTGATGAAAATTTTGTCTGGTATACTGTTTATTATCTTTGCTTTGAATGACGCTTCCATAATTAATTATTTTCACCTCTGGAATTGTTTATCAATAAAGAGCATAAATTCCATATCTAGGTAAATAGTTTGTAGGTAGTCCTCCTATAGTCTAGGAGAGGTAATGTTTTGGTTTTCCCAACTTGTGTATACACTATTCTTTTTTTAATGGATTAATGTCGGTCTAAAGGAGTGACACCTTTAAGCTAAGGCGCTTCCATGTTAACTTTCAACATGTCGAGAACGAGAGTGATGAAGGATGCTAAGAATTCGATGAGTCCGACGCGAAAAAGACCATAAAAGTGGGCACATTGATGACGACAATTAATCAGGGGTTTCCGATCTCGGACAGGGATGCAATTCGTTCAAAGACGGGTTCAGATCCTCGAAGCAATTGCCCTGGGTCAGCTGTCGTATTCTGACAAATGTGGTGAAATTAATTCTTCCATAAACCTAAAACTTTGAAGAACACACGAACCCTTTGTTAACAGTCATTACTAACGCTTGCGAAATATTTTTCTTGAAATACAACACACCGTGGTTGTCAATAAAGAATTGCGGAGTTTCATATTGCAGCTTCCTGTCTTTGCGTATCTATTCTTGATAATATCCCAGCAAAAGCGCATAGATAACCAGAAAGTGAAGAACGAGAAGCCTAAACCGCAACGTGAAAAATGAGTTCCCCCATAGTCGATTCAGATTTCCGTCCCCCTTACAGAGCGATGGGAAGAGTTGGTCTTATGCCGTGGCGGAGAGTTACTTTCGCGTAGTTTTACACAAGGTACACGCGTAAGTTGGCTCGAAAATATAGTTCACTTATTTCTTTATTTTCATGTCGTCTGCTATAGATTAATTCCAAGGCTTAATATAATCTACTCATTTAGGTAGTCGGGAATTGGCACATTTGTCAAAATGTCAGATTTGAATTTAGCAAACATTTTAGAAAGCTACGAAAAGGATGACTTTTTCCTGATTGATAAAGACGGAAAACTTAAAGGTGCAATAGAATGTATGAAAAACAATATCAAAATTCAACTTAACGAAACTTGAAAATTCCACGACGATTGAACCGAAAGAGCGCTAAAGAACAACCGTTAAGCCTAGTTAAGCAGCCGATTTCTCAATAGTATTCCCCACTATCCCCAGGAGCCGCTACCATCGCGAACTACTTTCCGCTTGTCACGTGACATTAACGATGACCTAATATATCTCTGATTCGATTGGTAGTTGGAAACGAGGCTCACCAACCACCCATTTGTGTCCCCCCTTGCTTCTCATTTTACACGAAACCGTTACTATAGGCTGGAAAGGTTTAATGTTCTTCACTTTCTGACCTATGCGCTTTTGATCCCTGAATGAATGTCAATTTCCTTTAAAGTGGCAAATGTCTCGTAACACGAATCTGGGGTTGCATCTGCTAATAATTTAGGCCTAAGTCGTAAAATTTCAACTTTCTCATATGTCGAGAAATAGCATAGTCTTCTGCTAAAGTGAATTAGGAAAAGCCTGCAACTTGCTACACTAATTATCATACGTGGGGTCACCTATTCAATGGAACGCTGGTCGTTCACTTTATTGAGGGGTTGGCCCCGTGGTGACGTGCTAGAGGGCTTGGGGTATACCGGTTTCCCTTTCCCTTCTAGCAAAAACATCATCTGAGAACCCACATGGGCATACCTGTCCACCATCGCTTGGGCTCAGCTCACGTTACTTTATAGAAATTGACAACGAGCTCACCTCAAGCTCAAAATTGAAACAATGTTTCCTTAGAGCTCAATGTGAGCTCAAGCTCAGTTAGTTTTTATAAATGAGCTCGCCTCGGGCTCGGGTTCATTCGCATAATTTTGATGGGCTAAGCTCGAGCTCAAGCTCTCTCTAATATCTTTCGCGGCCTCAGCTCGGGCTCAAAATCGATAGAATTTAAGGCTCACCTCGAGCTTGGGTCATTCAATTTAGTAAGCTCAAGCTCGAGCTTGGTCTCATATTTCCGGAGAAAATTTCTTCCAAACAGTGTAGATGTTGAAATAAATAATTTTGCAGCTATTTTTACGCGATAAATGCAAAACTACAATACATATTTACTATCCAAATGACTTGCACTACATTTGTATTAAAAAAAAATTTAAAACTTCATCTACCAATGAGTTACGCTAGTTTCTGTTGGCACTGAATACGGTGCTGAGCCAAGCTGAGCGCAGTCTCAAAACAGTGAGCGCCCTTTCAAAATGAGCGGTCTCATAGTTTAGCGAAACAGTTGGCCTCGCTCGAGCTCAGGAAAGCCAAACATTTGTAAGAGAGCTCAGCGCAAGCTCTCGTTTATTTTACAGTTGAACCTCGGCTCAGCTCAAGGCTCACTTTGTTTGTGACGTATTGTGAGCCCGGGCTCAAGCTCAGAAAACTTTTTCATAAACTTTCGGGCTCGGCTCGGGCTCGTGACTTTATCAATTATTTCGAAGAGCCTCGCTCAATTCGCGCTCGGGCTCGCTAAATTGAGGTGAGCGCGGACAGCTATGCACATGGGCGGAGCGATTGACCCTTCATCCGAATCCCTTTTTGTTGTAAGAAAATCCTAGAAACTTGAGGTTGGCAAACTTTGTAAAGATATTTTGGAGCTTACTAGTTCTGTCATTGTATTAGAGTGTATTTTAAATGTATTTGAAAGAGTGTTTTGAAAACGTGGAAAATCTCCAGTTACCACCGGGGACGAATGGGTAGAATAGATCGTGGAAAGTTTCCGATTAAACAGAACTAAAAATAGAGAAACTGAAAAGTAGACAAAAAAAAAGATTGGGCTATAGGCAGAGCAACGAGAAAGACGTTTGAGTGACCTCGGGTCCGAGAGCCGAAAACCTGACTAATTTCTTAGCCCTGTACCCAAATCGGGGCTGCGAACAAGTACGACTCCTCGAGGCAACCCGTTGTTCTTTTATTGCGGTAATCCAGTAACTTGCCTCGTTATCTTCAGGATAATGTTTAAAATTAAACACCCAAAGACCCGTTTCTTAAACTGATGGTGACCGTTGAATGTGCGGCTAATTAATATGGATTACTTCGAGAGAAACTCGACGCTCATCTGGATATCAACGATCCTGACGAATATTGGACCGCTGGACAACCCCTGGCTCATCTTCCAAATCAGTATCGTACCGACCTTGGTGGTTAAATTTTATGACTTCATGGTTTATGGTTATTACCACAATGTTATGTTAAATCTGTGTATACGATTAATCTACATTGTTATTTAAATATTTGATTTAATGCATGATCACTGGGTTTATTCCCATAATATTAATTTATATTGTTATTTCAATATTTGATTTAATACGTGATCGCTGGGTTATTCCCATAGCTAACTATATTTTTCCCTGACCAAGGTTTAGTTATCTTCCATGGAAGCTTTATTTGTTTTAGTTAAGAATTATGTAACAATTCATGTTTAGAATTATTAGTGTATAAATTATGATTAGTTTAAGATTAAACTAAACTGCTTTGACAACCTCAATATCGACTTTTCAATTGTACCCCTAGACATATTCTCATTATAACGTGCCAATCGCTCACCCCAATAGTGAAAGTGATGCGAAACCCGGAATCTATAGTAAAAAGCGTGACAAACTTCTTTTGCTTTTTTAGGATTATACACTGTATAAACAATAAGTTGTTATTAAGCTATATATGGTTATTTTTTAATCCTTATTTTTCGTTAAAAGTATTAACTTGGTGAAATATCCGCTTTAAGATCACTGTGAAAAGGTTAATTTGGACTAAGTTTAGCAACTTTGCATCAAAAACAGTTCGTATGACTAACGTCCCTAGAATTCAGCGCCGAGTTTAAATAGCAATTAGAATGCAAGGGATGTTAAGCATGGATTTGCAACAGGGCGGCCTTAAATGAAATAATCAAAGATATTTAAGAATACGTTGATAATAAGATTTACGATAAATGTAAGGTTAAGTTTAAAATAGGCGTGAAACTAAAAGCAAAGAACGTCATATGAAAGACTAAAACACAATGTTATAGTTAGAAAAAACTTCATTGCTTTTATTTTTCATCAGGCTGTTGTTAACACCGACAGCGTTTCGCTTGTACAACTCGATTAGCAGCGTTTATTATTGACTCAGTTGCTCTTCACATGTCCTATGTTGCGGGTGCAGCCTGATGCCTATTCACTTCACTAGCATGTCGCTTACTAGAACGCTGTATTATTAAAAGACTCATGGATTTAATAAACTTGCGAAAAATATGAATTAATTAAGTATAGAGTTGATCTACGCTTTCATTAACGTGTAAATCTATTTGGAATTACTTCTGAGTGACTTGGCTATATTGTCTGAAAAACCTACGATGCCGAAATAAAGTTAAAGGGTTCAAGAAGTCGCTTGCACACCCCAATGCAAATCCGCTACCTTCATCGCAAGCGTGGAAGAGTTATATATTCAGTTAAGAATTGGAGGCGTGAACAGTGAAATGCACTCAACATCTTGTGTAATTAGTTCAAAGTGTCACTATTATCTAATAACTCTACAGTCTACCACCTCTTTACAGATAATTATTACCAGAGCACAAAAACGATTTCCAATCTGACATTGATAAATAAAAATCCTTGAGTTAAAAAAGATAACAATCCTTCTCGTACGACCATGAACTTAACCTAAGCAAAAATTAAAATGTTTTAGGAATAATTAGTAAATTGAATTACATATTTTTGGGCACTTAAAATTATATAGAATTTATATTTAGGGTTCGCAATTTTCAACGGTTTTTCAACCACTTTGCACGTAATTGAATACATAATTTTCACGTCGGTACATTGCAATCCATATTTACTCAATATGATTAAAATTGATAGATTACATAAAAATATCTTATCATTTTTTGCAAAGTTATCTCATACATAACATTTTATATAACCAGCCTAGCAGTATTTAAGTTTCAAAGTCGTTTTACTAGAGAGTGATATTTAGTGGAAGGATTAAGTAAACTGATTTTATTTCATGAAAATGTTTTCCGTGGATTGGTCGTGGCTCTATGCTGTTGCAATTGGACTCTTAACATTTTACATCGTCAAATATTGGATTGTAATTAGATCTCTACCACCCGGACCTTTACCAGTTCCCTTCCTTGGGAATGTCTTACGTGCGTAATATCAGATTAAATCGATCATTATTCTTCACATTAATTTATTTTTTTTCAACGCAGTTTTTCTCAGAAATAAAAATAACATATGTGACGTTTTGGAGAGGTTAAAGAGGAAGTACAATGGAATATACACATTGTGGATTGGCTCTGTTCCGATGGTTATTGTTGCAGACTGGGAGATGACGAGAGAAGGCTTGTTGACAAAACGAAATGACATAATTTCAAGACCAGAATTCAATTCCAGTAAGATTCGACGAATTTATTTTCAAACTTAAAATATTAGTAAGACTTTGGTATACCTAAGTTCAACATGCCATCAAACATACGGACGCTATGGTGTTTCAAGGAAATAACAAACAATGGGAAGTATGCCGAAAAGTTGGTTTCGCAGCTGTAAGGTACGTAGCTCATTTTGAAGTCCAATTTTTCGATTAATGGCTTTCTTTTGGTTTGCAATAGAAAGTTCTCTGACTCTGATGTACTTGCTAAGATTGTAAATGATAATGTAGAAGAAATGTTACAAGATATGATGTCTAAAAAGAGACCTTTCAATCCACGGGATCACCTGCAAGAAACAACTTTTTCTATTATAGCTCAAACTGCTTTTGGGTATTTAATCGCTAATCTTATCTAATACACTTTAATTTTTAATGGAGGTAATTAACAGGTTTAATAAACTGTCCGAGGCTGAAATACAATTGTTTAAGACCGGAACTGATTTATTCCACGATACTATGCTTATTTCTCCGGGTGATTTCTCCCCGCTTCTTTTCCCTTTCTTCAATGGTTTAGAAAAGAAAATCAGAGTGACCGCTGAAGGAATTGGAATTTTTTTAAGTGAAAAATTACAGGCTATTAAAAAGGGATATACTCTCGGTGAGTCCCCTGAGAATTAAAATATGCCCCGTTGGTTTGAAAACGGGTCAAAACATTTGAGACTAAATGCTGGCAAGATTGGTTTTAAGTGTAAAAAAATTTGTTTTTCTTATAATTACAGGGGAGTTAAGGCATTTCGCCGATTCCGTAATATTATCTGGAATAGAAGCCGAAAAAGAGGAATCTGCGAACAAAGATTATTTGACTGACGATCATTTAAAAAAAATTTTAGGCGATTTGTTTCTAGGTATTAATTAATTTTCAAAGAAATTTAACTTATTATTTTACGCGTAACCGTTTTGTGTTTTTAGCCGGCACGGACACTACAACAATTAGTTTATCTTGGATTTTTTTGGCATTAGCAACCTATCCTGACATCCAGGAGCGCATTAGGAAAGAAATAGACGACAATATAGGTTAGTAGTTCATTATATTTGTGCTTAAAATAAATGGTTCGATACAGTTACACGGGTAATGTTGACGGTTTTAAATCGCAGGTACCAGCTTCCCAGTGCAAGAACACAAAAATGTCTGTCCTTATACTTGGGCTTTTATCTCCGAAATCTTGAGATTGCGATCACCAGTACCAATGCTACTTCCTCACGCTACAAACGTCGACACATCAATCGGAGGGCGAAAAATTCCAAAGGGAACCATGGTAATTTTTGATGTAAACGCTACCCATTTTGACCCGAATTTGTGGGAAGAACCAAACAAACTGAAACCTGAGAGATTTCTGGATTCATCCGGCAATTACATGACAAGGAAAATAACAGGTTACATTCCATTCGGCGAAGGAAAGAGAATGTGTATTGGGGAGAAAATGGCTCGAAACGACTTGTTTCTCTTTATTGCCAACGTAATGCAAAAGGCACATATAACGTACCATGGTCCGAAAAACAAAAGCGAAATGGAAAAGGATAATAATCCTTTGGTTAGTTTAGCGACTGACTACGAAATAAAAGTGGTTCCTAGGAGTAATTAAGCTGGAAGGTATTAATTTGACCGACATGATTTTTTTGCTATTAACGTGGTGTTTTTAAAATGAAAAGTAACCGTTGATATTAAAAATTATTATTTTTGTTTTCATTAAATATAATTGTAATTAATTAAGCATGAAATAAGTTTTAATTATAAAAGTCTCGGAATTCAAACACCGCCTAAATTGGGAGCCGCCATCTTTAAAATCTGCCAAATCGATATATTTTGCCAAGAGATGACACCAAGGAAGATAGAGATAGGGAAGTTTCGTGTAACGCTATAACTCCGGTCGCCCAAAAATCCCGTTTTCGGCGTGAATGTGCATGTGCGCATGCGCCGCACTTTTCTCGCGCATCGTGTGAGTATAAGCGGCACTACCGGTTTCCTGCGCAGTTCAAACTAACGCCGAATATAAGTCATGTGACCTGCTACATTTCGTGAATAGAGATTCCTATACTGACCAAACTTCCCTATCTCCATCTTCCTTGATGACGCTATATCTACATCCGTTTCGGCCCATTGAATTTGGGAAATAAAGTATTAGTTCGGAAAATGTTGTTACTTAGTCCATGGTTCTCACGTCTTACAGTGGTTCTCGATTATAGTAATCTAATCATTTGATGTTGTTTGACTTTAGAAACCGAATATAATTAAAGCTATTGTATCATATAAACCGATCATTAAAATTTGCATTGAAACTTTTATAGAGCAGATTATTTTAAATTTATTGCCTTTAACGTGTACATGTCCTATAATTTTAGAAATTCCTTATAACAAGAAAAAGAACGATGGTGTAATTTAATTGCCATCAAACGGGAAAAAATCTGCAATCCTGGTTCGAAATTTCTTCCGATGTTATAATTTAGTAGTCATCAAAGGGGAAAAAACCTCCAGCTCTGGTCGGAAATTTCTTCCCATAACGTTAAGTTAAGCGACGATGATGTAAAAATGGAACAAACATACACTTGATAAAATAAGACTAGACACATGGCCTTTGAGTTTTTAAAGTTCATTATTTTTTCAACTTTTTTCTTAAAACTCTGAACGTGACGTGTCCCGCGACTCCGCGAGTTGCTCCTGCAAGGGGAGACTTGATCAGTCAGAGATGAGGCCCGAGAAGAGATAGATGGAAGGAAAATTGCGACGTCTTGTTGCATTCTTTATGACAATCAGTGACTTCTGTCCTAGAAAATACATAGGTGTTGTGTCCCCGAAGTATATGAGGCTATCGTTTGCAAAAGTTAGAAAAAATACCCCCTTATAAGCCAACCTATATTAGCGAAGGCCAGTTTAAGAACCTTGGTTCATTTCCAATTTTGTTCATAACAGGGGAAATGTTCAATGCATTTCCTAGCTCCAACATAAACTTCTCTGAAAAAATTAAGTTCAAATATGAAATGTTGGATTTCACAGCCTTTTAGTTATTCTGTTAGGTTCTATTTTATTTCAAAAATCAATAGTCGCATTGAATGTCTCTCAATATCAATATAACACTATATTTCGTAAAGTATATATATAAACCGTTAAAGCTTTAATATGTTTGATGGGCTCGTCATTTTTGTTACGATGCCACTTTACTAGAAATACAATATGCATGTATAAATCCGTCTATTTTTTCGAATGAATTTTATAATGCAATCAAATTCATATGAATATGACATAAAGAACTAAAATCTATTTTATACGGTATTCACCATTTTAATAACGCCTCCTATCTATGATTGCTTCTATAAAAGCAATTTTATAAGATATATTCTATAAGTATGACCCTTCATATACTTCGTAATGCTGGAGACTTACTGAGAGCTAGTTCGAGAACGACCCGAAAATTGACTTCACCCGGTTTTCAGTCCATCATCCTACTAAGTCTGTACTCAGCCTTTGACAGCGCCTCACCTGGCGTCGCTTCATGACGTTTCACCTACCTCACTTCATTATAACCTCTCAGTAACCAGTGACAAACTTATTTAACTTATCTTATGAATATTGTCACATCATAAAAGGTTTTGCCTTTCTGGAGTTTCAATTTATTTTCAAAAATGTAAGTTACTCTATATCCATTCAGTTAGAAATGGAAAAACTTTTTATGTGTATAAGAGAAATGATAATCTTATAAGAAAAATAAAATTATCATCAAAAACCATATAATTTCAAACAAACGCAAAAAAAGATCTTACTACATAGTTAAATATAAGTCAGCCAACTTGAAAGACCTTTCTCTTAAAGTAGTCGTACGAAACTCTATTAGCTATATAGTCCCTTCGATACAGAAACTGCATCTAATACTGGTTTATGTAGGTTTTGCTTAAATCTTTGATAACTTATTGGTAATTTCAGTACCTTTTCATTTAAATTAAAAACAATATTAAACTATTCTTTGAGAAAGAACATGGAACCGATTAAAGTTGGATATTTAGCAGTAAGTTTAAATTCTATTAATATTCACGATAACGCGAAACTTGCTTTTTGGCCATACTGCTTTTGTTTGATATTGTTCGGAATCCGCGAATTATTATCTCAATCCTAGGCAAAAATAAAAACCTAACCGAAACGTCGTTTGCAACAACTCAGGAACCATTTGTTTCAGTAACTGAGTAGAAACCGATTCTTCTTTAACAATATGAGACCAAATTATGATTAATAAAAAATGTCTTTGTACACAAAGATGCGAAAAAGTAAGAGATAAGTGTAGAAAATTAATTGTTTGAAGTAACAGATATTCAAATTTTCATTTTTGAAGACGTGATTATAAAACATCAATTATTTGAAAAAATTTCTTATCTTAGTTTTTTTCACCAAAATTCCTTAAGTAATATATTTTATCCTTAAACATGTGCATCATTTTAAAAATAGAAAACGTATGCATTTTATTTTCTTTTTAAAATTTAGAGATAGTTTGAGTATTCGGGCTTATAAGGAGAATAAAATGGACAGAAAATCGTTCATAGCAGACAAAATAAAATAAGCATGAAAACTTAACAAAACGTGTTCGTTAATTTTAAAGTTTTCGAGTTTTCAAAAATTGACGTGTTGTATCTCTCTCAAAAGATCACGATCAAGCTACATATCCTTTTGACTCTAATAACTACATCACAGTCAAAGGGCGAATGTAATTTTCGGTTCGCAATATTTTCAATTTTAAAATATAAAAATAATTTCTTCTAGCTCTATTTTTCAGATATCCGAGTATTGGAACTTCCTCGAAGCAAATGTTTCTATAAAAAGAACAGTAGTATCAAGGTAGTTTCTCTGAAATTTTTGTGAAAAAAACTAAGATAAGAAATTTTTTCAAATAATTGATGTTTTATAATCACGTCTTCAAAAATGAAAATTTGAATATCTGTTACTTCAAACAATTAATTTTCTACACTTATCTCTTACTTTTTCGCGTCTTTGTGTACAAAGACATTTTTTATTAATATCTGTCACTTCAGTCTTAATATGAATTAAAACTGTTTAGAAACTAGTATTTTAAAACTTATACTGAAAAGCAGGCGCTCCATTTAAGTCTTGTGGCGTTGCTCGTTTATTAGTTACCGCGTTTGAACTAACAAGGCCCTAACCATCTATTATAGAAGTATTAATCTTGATTGCTTCAACGCCCAGTCCAACTCAAATTGCCTTCCCGTCGTTTTCACGTGCAAAGCACAGTGGATGCAATAACACAAAAAGATTCCGAAGACTTAGGCTAAAAAATTATTACGTAGACCTGTGTACAAAATTAATCTATACACCTGTACACAAACATATTCCATAGACCTGTGCTGGGTGACCACATTTCCTAAATTTTATAATTTTTCCTATTTTCGGATGTCTTCCTATATTTTCATATTTTTTGAAATTGTAGATATTTTGCGCGCTCTCACTTTTGGTTTTGTTATATATCACTCAAAACAGAAATTTGACAGAAAGTAATGCCGATTTCCACTAGCTACTAGCAATCAGCCACCGTGGATTTACAATACAGGCTAACGCTTCTGTGATTCAGATATTCCGATCGTGTTTTAAGTTTAAGTTTATCTATATAAACATGAGTGAATCATATACTAGCTCCCTATAAGTTACTCAGTCACACTGGCCTAATGTATCCAGCATTTTCTTCCGAATAGTAGTCGAGAGGAGGGGAGGCGGGTGAAAGTGATAGTAGACGGCGCCCTCTCTTAGGGCTTTGAAATTAATATATCGAGAACTTGAAAGTGACGATAGTTCCAAATGGTAATAACGGTTTTGGAGGTTTGACTTCTTTGCGTCACATTCATTCTTTTGCTTATTGAAAAATAATTTTGGTTTCACAACAGGCTTCGTTAAAAGTGGGTTGGGCCTTTCTTTAAGTTTTTCCATTAGTTCTTTAGACGCATCATTAAAACGTTTAGTAAGGTTTTCGAGATGACTATTAAGTTGTTGTTTAGCTCTTATTTTTAGCCACATCGTATGATGTACATCTACGATGAGGCTCTTAGTTTGACCTGCCCTGTTGTAGTAGTAGGGGTGTCACAGTCCTGCCTTTGGCAGTATCAAATATTTCGTTCGTTCGTCATTTTTGAACGTCGAGAGAAAATATTTTCCTTTTTAGTTAACGTTACAGTTCACAGATGGAGTTTTAACTTAATGCAGGGAAGCAATTATTTTTTTTAACTTCATTTCCTCCACGGAGAATCGAACCGCGGACCTTTCACTTGTCAACCCAGTACTATACAGCCTCGCCTAAAGTCGCTTGTTAAGAAACGGTCTCGAATAAAGCGCTATTCTCGGAGAGAGAGGTTTGTCACAGGCACGGTCCCCTTCTCTCTCCCTCTATCTCTTCAACTAGGAGTCATGATCTTATCCGAGGCCAGGAGATATAACTTCGCGGTTGGAGAGGCAAAAGCATATTAAATAAATTTTTACCGACCAGGCAGAAGTTTTTATCACTGTTTAGGGTAGGGCATCGAGGGGCTATTCACTCTGATTTTATGCACGGTAAATCATTTAAGCATTGTAAAAGTCCTGACTGACTGACAGACTGACTGATAATCATCGCCCAGTCTAAACCGCTGGCCCCAGAAGGCTTAAAATTTGGAGGAACGTTACTCGTAAGTAGTAGGCGCATACTAAGAATGATTTTTCCAATCCACCACCATCTTAATAAATGGCGCCCAGAAATGTAGCAAATCTTCTCTTTGTAAGAAAGTCCGCGCGTTTCAACCGATTTCACAAATATTTAGTACACTAGATTCCTTTAACCTATAGACGGGCTGAATGGTCTTTCGGGATCGATTTGTTACCATCATTTTAAATGGCGGCCAGATATTAAAAAACCCTTCTTTATAGAGTGTCTGCGTGTAAATAATAAAAAATGTCCCGACGAGCTGATGGGCGACGCCGAGTGCCTTCGATCCTAGGATGCTACAAAAATATTAGTTGAATCAGTAAAATGTACCCATACTTGATGAAAGTTCTTACTACACTCAAGCGATGCCGCGGGTAACACCTAGCCTCCTATAATTTCCTGTAAATCAATTGTAAATTTCCTATTTTCCTATAACTATTACAAGGCTTTGTTGTGGTCACCCTACTTCTGCACAAACATATTTCGTAGGGCTGTACACATACAGATACCATAGACTTGTGAAAACACATGTCATAGACTTAAGAAAACACATGTCATAGACTTGTGAAAACACATGTCATAGACTTGTGAAAACACATGTCATAGACTTGTGAAAACACTTGTCATATAATTGTGTACAAACAGAGCCCGAAGACTTGTGCACAAAAAGATCCCTTAGAATTGAGCACAAACTGATGTCATAGACCTGCGCACACACTGATGTCATATACTTACGCACAAACAGATGTCATAAACTTGTGCAAAAAGAGATGTTATATCCCTGTACACAAAAAGATTCCATGGACCTCTGCACAAAACATTCCATACCCCTATGCTCAAAAATATGCTCAAGAATATCTCGTACACCAGTGCACAAAAATACTGCATATCCATTTGCACAAAAATATCCCGTATCCATTTGCACAAAAATATCCCGTATCCATTTGCAGAAAAATGTTCTTTAGACCTGTGCACAAACAGATGCAGTGGCCTTTGCAAAAACAGATTCCTTAGGCCTCTGCACAAACCGATTCAGTAGGCCTGAGCACAAAAATATTCCGTAGACCTAAGCACAAAAATATTCCGAAGACCTGTGCACAAAAATATTCCGTAGACCTGTGCACAAACAGATTCCGGAGACTTGTACACAAACGGAAGTCACAGGGTTGTGCACAAACAGATGTCATAGACTTGCGCAAAATATACATCATAGACTTGCGCAAAAGAGATGTCATGGATATATGTGCACATCAGATTCCATGGACTAGTGCAAAAACAGAAGTCTTAGCCTTGTTTACAAACAGAAGTCTTAGACTTGTTTACAAACAGAAGTCATACACCTGTTTACATAAAGATTCCATAGACCTGTTTACATAAAGATTCCATAGACCTGATTACAAAAAGATTCCATATCCATAGTTTTGTGCACAAACATAAGTCATAGACCTGTGCACAAAAAACATTCTAGAGACTTGTGCACATCAAGTTTCCATAGACCTGTGCACAAAAGATATCATGGAGATGTGCATTAAAGATTTCATGGAACTGTGCACAAAACTTTATATAGGCTTGTGCACATAAAGATTCCTTAGACCTGTGTACATAAAGATTTCATACCCATAGCACAAAACTATTCCATAACCATTTGCACAGAAATATTCCCTAGACCTGCGCACAAAAATATTTGATAAAACTGTGCACAAAAAGATTCCATTGACCTCTGCACAAAATATTCTATTGGCTTTTGTATAAACATGTGACATAGACCTGTGTACAAAAATATTCCATGGACCTGTGCACAAAAACATGCCTTGGACCTGTTCAGAAACATTCCATACCCCTATATGCTCAAAAATATTCCACACCCATTTGCACAAACATTTTCCGTAGACCCGTGCACAAACAGATGCCGTAGACTAGCGCATAAACAGATTTCATAGATTTGCGCACAAATATATTACGTAGACTCGTGCACAAATAGATTCCACAGACTTGTACACAAACAGAAGTCACACGGTTTTGCACAATCCGATGTTATAGACTTGTGCACAAACAGCTGTCATATGCTTGTGTAAAAACTGATTTCATAGACTTGCTCAAAAAGAGATGTCGTCGACATTTGCACAAGAGATTCCGTAGACTTGTGCACATAAAGATTCTTCAGACTTGTGCACAAACATATTTTGTAGACCTGTACACACACAAATACCATAGACTTGTGCAAAAATATATGTCAAATATTTGTGCAAAAACACATCCCTTAGACTTTTGCACAAACTGATGCCATAGACTTGTGAAGAATCATATGTCCTAGACCGGTGTACAAAACATTCTATAGATTTGTGCACAAACATGAGTCATATACCTGTACACAAAAATATTTCACGGACGTCTGCACAAAAACATTCCATATACCTGTACACAAAAATATTCCATTGACCTCTGCACAAAAACATTCCATAACCTTATGCTCAAAAATTTTCCTTACCCATTTGCACAAAAATATCATGTACACCTGTGCACAAAAATATCACGTACACCTGTGCACAAAAATATCACGTACACCTGTGCACAAAAATATCACGTACACCTGTGCACAAAAATATCACGTACACCTGTGCACAAAAATATTCGGTATCCATTTTCACAAAAATATTCCGTACACCTGTGCACAAAAATATTCCAAATCCATTTTCACCGTAATATTCCGTACACCTGTGAACAAAAATATTCCAAATCCATTTTCACCATAATATTCCGTACACCTGTGAACAAAAACAGTTCGTACACCTGTGCACAGAAATATTCCAAATCCATTTTCACCTATAATATTCCGTACACCTGTGAACAAAAACAGTTCGTACACCTGTGCACAAAAATATTCCGTACAATTGTGCATAAAAATATTCCGTACACCTATGCATAAAAATATTTCGTACACTTGTGCACAAATAGAAATCACAGGCTTGTGCACAAAGAAATGTCGTAGACTCGCGCAAAAAGAGATGTTATAGACATGTGCACATCAGATTCCATAGAGTTATGCACAAAAATTTTCAATACTCCTATGCTCAAACAGATTTCAAACCCTTATGCTCAAAAAGATTCCATACCCATTTGCACAAAAATAATCCGTAGACCCGTGCTCAAAAATATTCCGTAGACCCTTGCTCAGACAGAAGTCACTCGCGTGTGCACAAACAGTTGTCATAGACTTGTGAATAAACAGATGTTATAGACTTGTGCACAAAGAGATGTTATAGACTTGTTCACACACAGGTGTTATAGACTTGTTCACACACAGGTGTTATAGACTTGTTCACAAGCAGGTGTTATAGAATTGCTCACAAACAGGTGTTATAGAATTGCTCACAAACAGGTGTTATAGACTTGTTCACAAACAGATGATTTAGACTTGTGCACAAACAGATGTTTTAGACTTGTGCACAAACAGATGTTTTAGTCTTGTGTACAAACAGATGTTTTAGACTTGTGCACAAACAGATGTTTTAGTCTTGTGTACAAACAGATGTTTTAGACTTGTGCATAAAAAATGTTATTGACTTGCGCAAAAAGAGATGTCATAGAAATGAGCAAATCAGATTACTGACCTGTGCACAAACAGAAGTCGTAGACTTGTGCAAATAAAGATTTTTCACTTGGGCACATAAAGATTCTTCAGACTTCTGTGCACATCAAGATAGACTTGTGTGCACATAAAGATTCTTCAGACTTGTGTGCACATAAAGATTCTTCAAACTTGTGCACATAAATATACCATAGACCCATGAACAAAAAATTCCATAGACCTGTGCACAGAAGATTCCATACTCCTATACTCAAAAGGATTCCATGCAGATTTGCACAAAAACATTCCGTAGACCTGTGTAAAACAATATTCCATAGGCCTGTGCACGAAAATATTCCATAGGCCTGTGCACGAAAATATTCCATAGACCTGGAAACAAAAATATTCCACTGACCTGTGCACAAAAAGATTGCATAGGCCTCTGCACAAAGAGATTTTATGCCCCTTTGCACAAAAATATTCTGTAGGTCTGCGCTTAAACAGATTCCGTAGACTTGTACACAAACAGATGTTATAGTTTAGACTCGTGTAAAAATTTAATTACCTATAATTGGTAATTATCTTTAATTGCTTATTTTGTTTAATTAAGTTTAATCTGTACTTCGCAACTAAATTAGTTGGACGCGCAAAAGTTATAATGACAATTAAGCTAGCTAATTGCCCTACCAATTTGATTATCCGCAGTAAAACGACGTAAGTCCTAGAATGACTTTCTTTATTACTTAACCCAAGCAAAAAAGTCTTAAGTTCCACAGTTTAAAGGTAAACCACGTAATTCGGAGCAGGTACTTAAAACTATTAAAAACAATACTTAAACTTTGTTTTTCGTAATGAAACAAAAATTGGCGCCCACTTTAAAAATGGGGCTTTCATTTAAGACCGTTTTCAAATCTATCAAACGTATAATTATTTTTGTAAGGGTAGTTACAAAATGGGTAAGTTTGGAAAATTTCCCATGTTATTTCTATGGAGATTCTCAAGTTTTTCGCCAAAATCTGTGATTAATTTTATGGAAATGAAAACCACCCTTAGCAACTTTATGCTTTATAAAATAAACTATTGGATGGATCATCTTGAAATTTTTACCACATAGGGCCCGGATTTTAGTTCAGTAGAAAAATTTCAAAACAATAAACTTAATACGAAAAAATATAAAACCAATCCAAAAACCTTCCTTATACATTAGAGCCGTCATCAGGCCTTATCTAAGGGAGCTACCGCTCCCTTAGAATATACACCAATAGAAAGGCTATTCTAGCCTTTGAACGGAGTAGTCGCAAGTTTATAGCTCTCCGCGGAAGAGAACCGTGTTAGTGATATTTTTATTTATTATTAGTATTTTTTTACACTCTTAAAAATGGTGAAAAAAATCGCGAAACCCGTCGCGAAGATTCCCGCAAAGTGTCTTCTTTGTGATAAAATAATTGCAGCAAAACAAAACTCGATACCGTGCAAAACTTGTCAATGTAAAACGCATATTAAGTGCCTAAAATTGACGGTGGAAGAAGCGAAAAATATCTACAATGGAAAATCAAGCTCCCATGAGTGCAAGAAATGCCGCAACAAACAAGTAGAGGATCAAGACGAATACTCAAGCGATTCTGACGAAACAGACGATGACGATACGGACTCAAAACAAGGTAACCCGAAAACTAAAGTGGACGACTTCATAGACATATACTGAATGAGTTTTTTAGAACGGACAGCCTAACCCGCGAAAAAGACAATATATTCGATCACTCTATCTCATTAATCAAAGTACTAACAGAAGCTTACCTAGATCTACAAAATGTAGTAGAAGGCATGCAACTAGAACTTAAAACATTAAAAAAACATTGTGTGACTTAATGCGAAAAATCACAATTCTCAAAGGATACAGCGAGAAGGGTGAGACCCCATAGCTTTGACCGACATAGAGTTGACATGACAGGGCGAAATAATGGTATTCCCAGACAGGGCCGGAAATAAGCACAGGACACTGGACATTGTCCAATAAAATTTTAAAATGTCCCATAACTTTTTTAAAAACTCAGGGGGTCACTGGACAGTTTGACCAATAAATTTTCTGAAGTTTTGATAGCTTGACTATGGAGAAGCGACACTATTTTTGCACACTCCAGTGGACAATGTCCTATAAATTTTCCAGTCAAACAGGGGGGTCACTGGACACATGTCCCATAAGAAATTTTTCTTATTTCCGGCCCTGTTCCCAGAATCACATTCCTTGCCGACGCTAATGATAGGCCTACTATCCCAAGCAATAAAAGAACCACAAATATCACCCAAAAAATCCGCCCGACATGACTAAAAAGAAGCCCCTTCAGGCTGGCTCAAAAAAACTAGACACTATCAAGGCAATAGCGAAACCGATTCGAGAACCAAAAAAAAGGGCACTTTTCATATCTCGCCTACCACCCAACCTAAAGGCCGATGATTTGAAAAAATATATTGAAACTGACTGTGAACTTGAAACTGTTGAATGTAGAAGACTAAAAACGAAATCTGCTTATTACTCCTCGTTTCACGTCAGTACTGCTGACGAAAGCGAATTTAATTTACTAAATAACCCTCAAAATTTCCCCGAAGACTGTATTGTCATGGATTTCCATGGCTATCTGAGTGAAACACGGAAATTTCAACCCCCTCCAACTGAGATTCATACTATGAATGAGGAACAGCCACTTATAGATGAAGAAAATGCAAGAAGCATATGTAATAAAATGGACGAACTTTATACAAATATTTTACTTATTGAACCCCATATTATCTGTCTCACAGAAGCTTGGTTAAAACCTACAGATTATAACGAGGACTTTTTCCCGCCTAATTATAAAATTCACAGACACGATAGGACTGATGGTCGCCGTGCGGGAGGAAGCCTTATCGCATTAAAAAACTCATTCAAAGTTATTAGACGCCCTGATTTAGAAAAAGAATTTGAAGCAATCTGGCTTGAAATAAAAGTAGGAAATAACCAAAACCTACTACTAGGTAACATATATATACCACCCGACACTACAATCGAGTCCTATTGCGCACTAAAATCGAACCTAGAAGAGAAACTACCAAAACACTAAGGAGATATAATACTACTGGGAGATTTTAATTTACCGGGATTAGATTGGGAAACATGGAGCACAAAACACTGCATTGGCAATATCAAAAATAAAGGAATACAAATAATTGATACCTGCCACACGTGCGCACTTATGCAAATTAACCACATCAAAAACCATTATGGTAAACAACTAGATCTATGCTTCTCAAACACTAACTGCTGTGAAATAACAACAACAAAGGAGGCCCTAATTAAGAAGGACCCTTACCACCCGCCACTAATACTAGATTACCACCTAAAACAAACACTCCAAAATGACGATCAGTTAACACTTGACTATTACCATGCTGATTACTTGGGATTATATTATTATATCCGGAACCATGATTGGTCCAAAATAACTGAATCTAAAGATGTGAATTATTGCGTATCAGAACTAACGACAGCAATTAAATCGGCAATCACTTTATATATACCGAAAAAAGACAGGAAATATAAAAAGAATGTCTCATATCCACCGTGGTTCTCGGCAGAATTGATAAAGACCCTAAAACGCAAAAAGTATTACCATAAAAAACATAAAAGGACCGGTAATATAAAGGCTAAAGAACAGTTTCAATGTTTGCGAGCCGAAATCAAAAAATTAATAACAAGAGATAAAAAATCATATTCCAATAAGATCAAAGTCTCCGTAACCAGAGACCCAAAATCATTTTGGGGATATGTTAACAAGAGGACAAGAGCTCAAAGACAAGAAATAATTCTAACAAAAAATAAAAATCTCATCACTAACAATTCGGCAATTGCCAAAGAATTCGCAGAAACATTCGCAAATATCGCTGATGATAACACTAACCAAAACAACCCGTATTTAATTGACCAAAAAATAGAAGATACCTTCAGAATCACGACAATCACTCTCGCAGACGCTGTAGAGGCTATCAACAAGCTAAAGACCAGATTATCAACAGGCAAAGATGGGATTACTAACATCATTATCAAAGGCTGCAAGGAGACTCTAGCCCCATTATTAACAAATATATACAATTTGTCTCTACACAGGAATGGAAGGTAGCCATAGTCTCACCCATATTCAAGAAAGGATTTACTGGCGACGCAACAAATTATCGGCCTATATCACTTCTCTGTTCTGTTCGTTTGGTATGGTTTTTGAAACAATCATGTATAAATTATATACACTTGGTTCTCCAAGAACATACCTGATTCACAACATGGGTTTGTGAAGGGAAGATCTGTGGAAACAAATCATTTATCTTTCTTGAACCAAATAAAGCCAAAGGTCCTCCAGAAAGGGCAAGTTGATGTTTTATATGTAAGTCTATGTAGACTTATCAAAAGCCTTTGACCGCGTATCGCATCCGCTATTACTAAAAAAGCTTCATCACTACGGCATGGATGGAAATATGTTATGTTGGGTGAGGAACTACTTAACCGATAGACACAACCAGCTAAAATGTAATGGGGAAATAACCTCCGTAAAATAAATAGTGTCATGTGGAATACCACAAGGATCATCCCTGGGTCCTCTTCTATTTAATATCTACATTGCAGATCTGCCAAATAATATTTCATGCTCACTATATCAATTTGCCGATGACCACAAATTAGCCAAAACTATATCAAATCTGAAAGACTGCTATAGCCTACAAAATGATCTAAACATTTTAGCCGATTGGTGTCAAACCAATAATATACCAATTAACCTAGATAAAACGGTTATTATCTCATTTACAAGGAAAATTAGATCGGCATTATTTAGCTATACATTAAATGGGAAACCCATAAAGAGAGAAACGTCACCAAGGAGTGATTTTCGACTCCAAACTACGATTTAAACCACATCGATCATACATAACACAAAAATGTAAAAGGACACTTGGATATATCCTAAAGATCACAAAACTTTTAACCTCAGCAACGGCTTTTCATCGGCTCTACCTCTCTTTAGTCAAATCATGGCTTATATATGGAGCAACTACCTATAATGACAATGTTAAAACCAACATAAAGTCCATAGAAGCAGTTCAAAGGAAATATATTGAACATTATCATACCCAATTTATCAAGGATGCATCCTATGACTACGAACTAATATTGAAGGAACTTAATATGGACTCAAAAGCAGAAACATTTATAAAATTAGACATCATCTTGTTACACAAGATAATAACTTACAAACTCAAATGCCCCTCAATATTATCTAGCCTAAACTTCAAATCCACAACCCACAAAAGTAGAGAAAGAAGTTTATTCCAGCGGCAACCACACGACATATCACCCATATCAAGAAGAGTTCACAATTATCACACCTATGGAAAGGATATTGACATTTTTAATAAAACAAGTTGGGAAAAGCAAAATATTACCTCTCCGAGTCAAGAGGTGAACTACTTCAAAACTTAATTAATTATGGAATTATTTCTCTTTTTTATGTTAAAATTTACGAATTATCAAAGCAGTATTGAAGGCCAAGCTCATATACAGTAAAGCAGACGACATTTTTCATCCAAGTAGGATATGCCTTAGCTTTATTTTCTATTCTCTAAAGCAAGGTTTATGCCATCTACAGTTGTAGTTAATAATGACTTCAATGCGAGGGCTTTTTAACCCTGGAGTCGCGTTGTCTCATGACCTTTTGGACGGCTCCAGATTACCTAGCTCTGGCTACCTGGCTTTAAGCATGCATGGGCCTACGTGTCTATACAGTTTTCTATAGTCTTTTCGAATCGCAGCAATGGAAAAGAACAGCGCATTTGCGTGAATTTTAATTTATATTTATTAATATTCATATTTTTTTCCTATTAGTTTAGCAAACTGATCCTCATAAATAGCGCTCAACGCTAAACCACGTAACAAAGTCAAATTATCAACATCAATAATTAAGTAACAAAGTCATAAATTCTCAACATCAGTAATTAAGTAACAAAGTAACAGAGTGATAAATTCTCAACATCAATAATTAAGTAACAGAGTGATAAATTCTCAACATCAATAATTAAGTAACAGAGTGATAAATTCTCAACATCAATAATTAAGTAACAGAGTCATAAATTCTCAACATCAATAATTAAGTAACAGAGTCATAAATTCTCAACATTAAGAAAATCCCGTCAGGGATTTTCTATTTATACTCAATCCGAAATCATAATGTTAAACTCTATGGAGCTTAACATTATGAGGTGGAAAAATTTTTGCGAGTTAGACCCAAGGTTTCGCGACCAAGGGGGTACACTTTTTTCACAGCCTAACTTTACAGCACTAGCAAAGGCTGAAAAGGTATAGTATCTCATTTCTCGTAGTGTAAGGTTAACTTGGCCTTTTTCAAAAAAATATTTTTAAACCACGCGCTAGCTCACGCGCCAGCACGCGCAGCATTTCAATAAAAGTTTCAATTCAAATCTCGCGCTTAATTTCACCATTTTGATTCTCTAATTAAGTTCACGTGATTTTTTTAAAACTTTTTGGGCCTATTTTTGTCTTTCTAAGCCTAATGTTAAATGATCACAAAGAAATAGTTGGAGAATTTTTATAATTTTCACATGGTTTCAACGAATATTTAGCATAGTGTGTTTTTATACAGTGCATTGTATTATCCGACCATTCCAATTTCCAAATGTAAGTTACGATTTAGTGAAATAATTAGTCTTAAAAAATTGGACGATTGAGTTTGACTATTCCAGAACTAATTTATTCCCAAATAACGTTTCTCCCCAAAAAGGGACAGATATTATACAAAAACGAGTTTTGCTTCGCAGTCCTTAAAAAACTGCATTTATACACAATCCGCGACACTTTTTCAAACCCACAAAGGGCCAGAAACTAGGAATTATTATACTGTATTTATTGCAATTTGAAATGAAGTTTAATCGATATGAGAAATTTGGTTTTAATTGCGTAGTTCAAACATTTGTTATGATTAGAAATTTTACAACAAAAACGGGTATAAATGCGGCGTTTTGGAACAAAGAGCTAAATCACGGACGATTATGACTCGAGTTCGAATTGAAGTTTAAAACTTATACAAGATGTAACAACACACATATGAACATCTTTTCTGAATGTATGATAAAGGTCAGAAATACTACACTGCTTTTAAAGCCACAAATCAGAATGCGGGACCTCATTTTAGGAGTAGTAAAGCGACATTTTACTCGAAATAAGTGTTCTTCTTATCTGTTCCGCCCTGAAAAATTAAAATGCTAAAAGCTCATTTTGTATTTTTTCGCCTTAATTATTTGACAGGGTTAAGTTTTTACGGGAACAGATTCTATATAATTTCATACGTGAAAATCTAAGCTCCCTTTATCTCGAAACGCCGCATTTAAACCCGTTTTTGTTGTAAAATTTCTAATCATAACAAATGTTTGAACTACGCAATTAAAACCAAATTTCTCATATCGATTAAACTTCATTTCAAATTGCAATAAATACAGTATAATAATTCCTAGTTTCTGGCCCTTTGTGGGTTTGAAAAAGTGTCGCGGATTGTGTATAAATGCAGTTTTTTAAGGACTGCGAAGCAAAACTCGTTTTTGTATAATCAATAATTAAGTAACAGAGTCATAAATTCTCAACATCAATAATTAAGTAACAGAGTCATAAATTCTCAACATCAATAATTAAGTAACAGAGTCATAAATTCTCAACATCAATAATCAAGAAACAGAGTCATAAATTCACAACATCAGTAATTAAGTAACAGAGTCATAAATTCTCAACATCAGTAATTAAGTAACAAAGTCATATTTTTTAGTATTAATAATTAAATAACTAAGACAAATTTCCAACATCGAAAATTATATAACTAAGTTGTAATTACGTAACTAAAACGCATATTTTAAAGAAACCAATAATAAAGTTTGTTTATTATAAAGCCCTGATAATTGTTGCTGTCTGATAAGTACTGTTCTCTAGTGTGAGTGTTGGGCTTGAAATAATTACGAATTTCTGACCCTGCATTAACGGATTAAAGATACGGTCATATCGTATAAGGGAGTCACAAGTAATTTACTGCAAAAGTCGATGTATCATGGAAATATTCCAGAATTGACACACATTCATGAAGACAAAATACCTAGCAGATTTTACAATTACACCAATGTTGCTTCTATTTGATAATTATGTGTTCGAAAATCTGACAATTTCCCTTCAAGAAAGCAAATCGTTTGGGAAATGGAAGTTAACGTTACTTTGCTCTACACATCCAGTGACTTTGCCCGAAGCTCAGTTTTCCACCAAGACTTACTAAACGGGATCGTTTGGGAAATGGCAGCGAACGTCACATCATGCCACACATCCAGTGACTTTGCCCGAAGCTCAGTTTTCCACCAAGACTTACTAAACGGGATCGTTTGGGAAATGGCAGCGAACGTCACATCATGCCACACATCCAGTGACTTTGCCCGAAGCTCAGTTTTCCACCAAGACTTACTAAACGGGATCGTTTGGGAAATGGCAGCGAACGTCACATCATGCCACACATCCAGTGACTTTGCCCGAAGTTCAGTTTTCCACCAAGACTTACTAAACGGGATCGTTTGGGAAATGGCAGCGAACGTCACATCATGCCACACATCCAGTGACTTTGCCCGAAGCTCAGTTTTCCACCAAGACTTACTAAACGGGATCGTTTGGGAAATGGCAGCGAACGTCACATCATGCCACACATCCAGTGACTTTGCCCGAAGCTCAGTTTTCCACCAAGACTTACTAAACGGGATCGTTTGGGAAATGGCAGCGAACGTTTTTTTGGAGCAGGTTTGCATTTCAGTTTGCGCAAACGAGCTTCTTAAATATATGTGAAGAACAAGAAACTATGTTACTTGCGTCATTCGAACTCTCCCGCGAGTCGAATGCCTCAACATTGTAAACACATTGACTAAAGCAGTAAGAAATGTGACAATTAAACGCAATTTGTCTTTTTTTAATCGTTTAACCCTTGATCAGAAATTCTCAATTATTACAAAATCTTGACATATACATACACCTAGACAACAGAACTTGATAGACAACAACAACGTTAAATGATACAGGACTCAAAGTAGGTATCGCCAGGAAACCCAAAAACGGACCTGAAACATTTTAATAGCAAATTTACATTAACACTCCCCTCCCCCTCCCCGAATCAAAAAGTAACAATCGGGAGAGTTCTCCCCCTTAATTACGTAACGAACAGAATTGACCCTTTTGTATACTAGAATTTCGCTTCATTAAATCTCGTCTATTTCCCTCTAAATAATGTGAACATAATGGAAATTGTATTAGTAAAATTAATGGAAATATATTCATTAATGAAACCCAACGTACATAGAAATAGAAACAAAAAGTACACTTCGTTGAAACTTGCTCGTGCCATGTAATATGCGGAGTCCTCCTTTATCTCAGAATAGTGTTGACCCCCTCTGCACAGGGAACAAGCCGTGAATAGGCTCATAAAGTAGCAGATGCTAGCTCTAGTACCAAAAATGAACGTTAGGATAGCCAGCATCATCTACTACTTTCTATAATTTTCCTGATTGGTTAGTTCATGTAATCGGTTAAGCGGATTGCAGTTTGCTTCTCAGTTTACATGTAGTCTACAGTCAATGGAAGGGAATTGTTAATGAAGTGTACTTTTTGTTTATATCTATACACTTTTGATGAAACCCTGTTCTTCTAACGTAATTTGTGAGCAGGCCCAATGAGATTTAGTTATTCCACACAGGAATATTTTAAACTGAATTTACACCTATTGCGTTATTCCACACAGGAATATTGAAATTTGTATTCACACAGTTTTCCTTATTCCGCACATCAGTTTTGAATCCACTAAGAGTAAAATCCCCAATTATTACAAAATCCTGATATTTACATATATCTAGACAACAGATCTTGATAGACTACAACGTTCATTGATACAGTGTTCTCCCGTAACAGACCACTTCATTATTGACATGGGTAAAGAGAACTTAACCGGGCGTAAGGGTGCGTCAAGAAGCACCACTAGAGGCATTGCGAGTTAGCTAGCCTCCCGCGTGTAGTTAACTCGGTCTCCATCAGACGTTGCCACTTGGCAAGTCGGAAGGAACCCTCCGCCCCTGCGCGTTGGTTTCTCTACAAGCAATTAAAGGAATGGTCTATAACGTAACAATCACTTCTGAACCCTAATGTTTAATTGCAATCTTACATTACATCTCCCCCTCGGAACAAAAGGAATAATCGAGAACTCTCCCTTAATTACGTAACAAACTGTTTCGACCTCTTGTATGCTAGAATATATACTAACATTTTGATACTCGTCCATTTTTCCTCTATTTCATGAGAACATAGTGGAAGTTGTACTAGTAATCCTCAATGGGAATGTCTTTCATCATAAATTTTGACTATCTTTAATTATGCTATTAGGTTTTTGTGTCAAAATATAATTTGTTACGTAAAATTTCCCATGACCTTCCCACCTCCCAAGGTAACAATTAGCAACATTGATTCAAACCCCCTCCAACCCTGTTATTGTTAAATAATTTGTGAACGGCCCCAAAGCCCCAATAAGATATTGTTATTCCACACAGGAATATTGCAATTTGAATTCACACAGAATTCTTTACTCCACACAGGAATATTGCAATTTGAATTCACACAGAATTCTTTATTCCACACAGCAATATTGCAATCTGAATTCACACATAATACTTCATTCCGTACAGGAATACTGCAATTTGAATTCACGCAGAATTCTTTATTCCACACAGCAATATTGCAATCTGAATTCACACATAATACTTCATTCCGTACAGGAATACTGCAATTTGAATTCACGCAGAATTCTTTATTCCACACAGGAATGCAAGCCATTTAGCAAGTTGGCAAATGGAACCCCAGAGTTAAAGGGCGTTTTTGCAAGCCATTAAGCAAGTTAGCTAATGGAACCCCAGAGTTAAAGGGCGTTTTTGCAAGCCATTAAGCAAGTTAGCTAATGGAACCCCAGAGTTAAAGGGCGTTTTTGCAAGCCATTAAGCAAGTTAGCTAATGGAACCCCAGAGTTAAAGGGCGTTTTGCAAGCCATTTAGCAAGTTAGCTAATGGAACCCCAGAGTTAAAGGGCGTTTTGCAAGCCATTTAGCAAGTTAGCTAATGGAACCCCAGAGTTAAAGGGCGTTTTGCAAGCCATTTAGCAAGTTAGCTAATGGAACCCCAGAGTTAAAGGGCGTTTTGCAAGCCATTTAGCAAGTTAGCTAATGG
This sequence comes from Phalangium opilio, assembly GCA_019434445.1. Taxonomy (NCBI): domain Eukaryota; kingdom Metazoa; phylum Arthropoda; class Arachnida; order Opiliones; family Phalangiidae; genus Phalangium; species Phalangium opilio. The sequence goes on from JAEQBA010002711.1 coordinate 28,077, forward strand.
AACCCCAGAGTTAAAGGGCGTTTTGCAAGCCATTTAGCAAGTTAGCTAATGGAACCCCAGAGTTAAAGGGCGTTTTGCAAGCCATTTAGCAAGTTAGCTAATGGAACCCCAGAGTTAAAGGGCGTTTTGCAAGCCATTTAGCAAGTTAGCTAATGGAACCCCAGAGTTAAAGGGCGTTTTGCAAGCCATTTAGCAAGTTAGCTAATGGAACCCCAGAGTTAAAGGGCGTTTTGCAAGCCATTTAGCAAGTTAGCAAATGGAACCCCAGAGTTAAAGGGCGTTTTGCAAGCCATTTAGCAAGTTAGCTAATGGAACCCCAGAGTTAAAGGGCGTTTTGGAAAGCCATGTACGTAGTTTTATACAGACATGACTTGTAATAGAGTAGTGGCGGTAGAGAGGAAAGTAGACTATGTATTCCCCCCTTTGGTCGCGCTCTTGTAAGAGAAGAAACTGTAAGCGCCCAGTAGGCGGACTAAGAGATAGAAGGGTATGACGTTTCATCTTACCTTACCGCCACCGCTCTATTAAATAATTACAGGCTAAGACCCTCCCGGGTAAGCCAAGTAGATAAAGCCACCCTCTCCACCCACTTTTATCTACTACTGGTTTTACTATGAATAGTCGCTTGATAAATATATCTTTAGACACAAAGATTTGCCAGCTTTAAATTCTTTTTTTTTTTTCGACAAAACATATTTCTTTGTGATAAGAATAATAGTTTTCTATATAAAAGGCTTCGTATCGGTCTATAAAGCTCTGTTTTCAAAACATAAATATAATTAGCAATGATAATCTGTTGAGTATTTTCACTTGAGACGAGGTAACAATGCTAGGAATTCCATCAACTATTAATTAACAAAGCTATTACAGCTAGGACAACAGACACCCCTATTACTTTTTAACAAAACATATTCCTTTATGATACGAGTAGTAAGTTTCTCTGTAACAGGCCTCGAATCTGTCTCGGAATAGTTTGTTTCCGAACGCTAAATCTAACTGGCAATGATAGTCTGTTGAAACTTTCTCTTCAAGGCCAGGCATAAGTGTCATATCAAAGGAATCAAAGAACATCTTCAGTGCCGTTTTACTTTTTAAAAAATTTATATTAAAATCTCCCACAACAACTGTTGGAACAGAGGCATCATATCTAATATCGAATAAAGGATTAAAATCCTCAAACACTAATTTCAAACTCGCTCCGGGCGATTTGTATAACAACACAACACTCATCGGTTCATTTTCAATGGAAACATCTAACCAACAGCGTTCCACATGCGAATTTCTGAAAGGTCTATCGCTTCGCAAAACCCTATTTTCCAAATCGTTAACTACATTTTCGGGTGTATCTTTAAATAAATGGAAGAACCAAACGCAATTCTACGTGCGGTTCTTGGCAGATAAATACCACCCACTTCCTAAAGGATGGCACATAACTCATCATTTTCTTTCTTCCACGTTTCAACAAAGCATAATAACTGGGCATTTCTTATTACGGTGTCTGCTAAAATATCTTCCAAATGTGCGTTTAAGGACTGCACATTATGAACATAAATGTAAACTTGTTCGTTCAAAACGGTAATACAATACTCTTCGTATCTCGTAATCTTTGAAGTTCCAATTCTACTTGATTGTTTTTGGCGCATTTGGAACTTGAAATTTACCCTCAATATACAAACCGGAGGCGTTTCTTGCCCTACTACAAGCAACATATAAATGAGTTCTCTCTAATTTCTTTCTGGGATTACAATGCACTACTACGGACGAGTATGTATCGCCTTGACTCTTGTGTATCGTAATAGCCTCAGAAATGACCAAAGGAAACTGTCTCCTAGAGACTGAAACATTATTTTGCCTCCATTTTCTACTAAATGCCTTCATAACTTTTTCGACAGGAGTCCAAGTCCTGTTATAGTTATTCTGCTCGTACAATCCAAGACACTTTTGTCTCAACACTTCCCAACATTAGCATCAGCAAACTCAATCCAACTCTGAACGGAATTTGTTCCCCGAGCCTATTAGTACCGTACTCTATCTTCTTAACCAACCTGTCGCACCATTCGTAAGTCCATCAGACGTATCTACATTGTTAGTCATCATATATCTCGCACCACAAGCGAGTGTTAGTTCTTTAGGGAGACCATACGTATCAGACGTTGCTAACGTTTGAATTTGGGAAAGAATGTTACTTTTAACTTCGCTACTAAGATCACCATTTACAACATCTACTGAAAATGAAATACACTTTTCCGTACTCATTTTTAATAGAGTCTCTTGGTTAAATTGGTTGACTTCAACGTTAGTAGGGAAAAGATGTATCGCTTCTTTTGGCGGTACACGCTCTCTGTTTATTCTAAACTTACGAATAAGTCAATATCATCCTGATTCATAGTTCCCACAGCCATTCTATTCAAAGCTTCCGCAAACCTCTTATCATCTTTTTGCCTCATAATTTCTTCAAGCTCACTAAATTGGAATTCCTCCCATATTGGGTTACCAATTAAAGACGCATATGGATTGTCACTATCACTTTGACTTTGAAAAGCGAAATGATCCCGGACGGGTCTAAGTTGGTTAAAATCTCCAACTAAAAGTACAGACACACCACCAAAATAATCTGGGCAACCCATTATCTCTTGCATTCTCGAGTTACTCGGTTAAAAACCTTCGCACCAACCATTGATATTTCGTCAATAATTAACAATTCACTTGACCATACATCAACATCAACAATTGTGAAGAGTTTCACTTTCTAATCTGGAAATGCTTCCGGCAAATTGACTAACGGGTAGACAAAAGGTACTATGCAAAGTCGCACCACCTATATTAAAGGCAGCCTTGCCCGTAGGTGCGCATCGCAGAACTTTAACCTCCGAGGGATTAGACCCTGGTTGCTTATTGTAAAATCTAGTAACAGATTCAAATATGGCACTTATCAAAACGCTTTCAACACCACAGCGCCTCCTGTAACAAATAGCCGTAAAGGCGTTTCTTTGCACTTTAAATGGTGTAGAACTTCATAAATATTTCTTTCTGTTTCAAATTTAGCTTTCTAACAAGAGCATTGTATTCTGAATCATTAACTAACGTGACTGATGGAGCAACAGTTTTTTCCGCATTACCATCAAGAATATCTCTGTTAACATTTCCTATTGCCTCTTCCACTGTATTAATTAGAAATTCAGAATCTTCAACAATTAAAGACCTATCTATTTCATTTTGATGTTCCAATTCAGGTTGGATATTAGTAAGATCAGCTTCAATCGCTTCACTTTCCAAATCTCTCACAGCCTGTTCAATAGCTGCTTCGTCAATTTCATTATGAAATTCTTTTCTAGATTCCGTTATAGTCTCAAGTCTAAGCTCATACTCATTTTCACATCCTTTGTCAAAATATCTCTACTCTCATCACGCCAAGGCGAGAATAACATGACTTGTTCACGATAAAACTGCTCAGGATCTTTCACTAAATTGAATCTACGATACCGTATAATTTTACAATGACCACGTTTTCTAATGAACCCTGAATCATTTTTCAGTTTTAACCATTTAGCACATTGAACTTCATCGTTCTCACCGTCATCAATATGACTTTGAGTTTTCGAATCTCTTCGACTTTTGGAAAATTCATACCAAACCGCAAATTGAGCTAACGTCACTGCCTCTAAATCATCTGGCCTTTGAACATAGTGGTCTAACATTCCAGAAGCGAAAACATCCATACTATCTTTGGACAATTGTTCAGCTCAACTTTGCTTTTGAGAATATGAACACGATTTCGGGCACATTTGTGTTAACATAAATGCAAGCCCGACTACACCTGGAGACTGGAATTTGTAAAGCACTATAAGCCGCTTCCTGCGCGCTTACCTCGTGCGCGTTCAAAAACTCATTAGCAATCACCTTCAACTTTTGCTTCACCGTGCATTTATCTGACTGCGCTCGTTTAGCAGCTTCACGCAGAAGCATTGACATACCACGCTGAGATTTCCCTATATAAGACACGATATACATAACCAGAGCGTAAGGATCAAGTACAAACTGAATGTCCATATTCGCTTGCCAGAGGCGCAAAGTACACGGGTTGTACGGATTAACTCTAGTATCTTTAGGGTGTCTTTTCAATAAAACCACTTTCTTTTAAGGTCATACGTAATGGCTTTAATATATTCATCTTCAGTTAATCGCAACTTTCCAACAACTCCTCAAAACTATCTACCCATATTTCTTTTTCTTTTGATTGAAAAAGCTCACGCAATTTAATGGAATTGTTCTTACACTTAAGTTCTTCGTCAAGAGTACCGGGTTCTCTTAAACTCGGATCATAAATAATAGTTCTAGGCATGGGTGGAAATGGAATTCCAAAACGACAAACTGAACTATTATTAACTTTCTTCCTACACGCTGTCGTGTGTTTATGCATTTGCAATGACGTTAACAAATCCCCATTAGCATCGTTCAATTTCCCAGCGCAAGAAATAACTTTATCAATATATTCCTCTACCTCTATAACATTAGACAAGTCATCTTAAGCTTAGGCGCATCTTTAACCCATATCAACCCATGTTGATGAGGAGAGCCTCTTTGCTGTATTTCAACCCTGAAGTAATAATCTTCAATAACACCAAGAGGGCCTAGCTTTTGCAGAGCTTTAAGAAGAGCCCGAAAACGGTGGTCAAAATATCTAGCACAACTTCACAAGTAACAGGATCATCCTGAATCAACTTTGCCTTTTCCGAAAAACTTAAATTGCCAATATCATCATTCGCTAAGCGATCTTGACCCGAAGTCACCCTCAGTATGTTCAAAAGCTCAGCCATTTGCCTTCCGCAGCTGAAAACGTTATAAAAAAGGTAGCCGTACCAAGCTGCCTAATCATAGCCATCACTCTTTCTGCTATGCTGCCAATATGAGGCGATGACTGCAAATTTTCTAATACTCTAAAACCATCATCCTGCTTAATAATTGAATCGAGTGCACCAGCAGACGATAAAAACCCAGCAGTGTAGTTTGAGCCATCTTTTCTCTTGGTTTTTCTCATACAAACTTGTATGGAATCTCAACTTTCATAGTTTCTCCACTTAACAAAAGTGTAAAACAATTTAGACGGAT
>JAEQBA010002712.1:0-13077 GCA_019434445.1 Phalangium opilio
CCTTTAGAAATCTCTAACAGCTGTTTTGGAACCCTCAGTAAAAGTTTTCCCCAACTATTATACTACAAATCCTCCAGCTCTAAATTCTTCTTTTTCCTCTTTTATGGGCCGCCGGCGGAGAAAGGAACTCGTCTCACATTCACCCTACATTAATCAATTAACAGAGCGGAGAAACTCGCTCCTGCTTTCGATACTCAACGTCCTATAACCCGCGTCCTATAGACCAGTCCATTAGTTACTCGCAGAGACAACCAACACACAGGCGGTAAGCCGCGTCCTTAAGCTACTTCCCTCGCGCCAGAGGAAAATCCTGCCTTAGCCCACGTGCTTAGCCCGAGTGTTCATTACAGGAGGGAGGCTAGCCGACTGGCGCTGCCTCTAGCGGTGATTCTTGGTGAGATCGAGGAAAATAACCCATGAGAGTGGGGCTTCGATTCTGGTATTAATGGAACGGTCTATTCGACCAAAATAAAGCCTCATCATAGGCTTCCGAGAATAGTTAGTTATACCAGCGCTACATCTAGCGGGGCTTCATGGCGCGAGGAAATAAGGCGGAGCTTCGCTTCTGGTATTGATGGAAAGGTCTGTTCGACTAAAATAAAGCCTCATCATAGTCTTCCGAGAATAGTTAGTTATACCAGCGCTACATCTAGCGGGGCTTCATGGCGCGAGGAAATAAGGCGCAGCTTCTCTTCTTGGGATTATTGGAACGGTCTATTCAACTAAAGCCTCATCATAGATTTCCGAGAATTGTTAGTTATATACCAGAAAGGGGTAAGGAATTGATTTGTAAAGCTATAATGAATGAGAAAAGGCGAATTCATAAAATAAATATTATCGCTTTGAATATGATGGGTTTCCTAACTTGGAAAACCTATAGTAAGTTTTGCAAAAATATGATTAGGAAATTTATAATAATATAGTTTTAGCATTTCTATGGGTGCACCGAGATCTGAAAATGTATGAGATATGTTCCATAAGTTTGTCACTGGTTACAAAGAGCTTGTCATGAAGTGAGTGAGGTAGGTCACAGATTCGAGGTAAAGCGACGCCTGCAGTCAGTTGCTGTCAAAGTCTTAGTACAGACTAAATAGGAGAAGATGGACTGCAAAATTAAAGGAGTGTAGCCAATCAATTCTCGCTTGTCGTTCTGGAACTAGCTCGAGCTGTAAGTCTCTAGCAATACGAATTATAGGTTAGTGTCATACTTATGGAACATATCACTTATAAACTTATGCCATTACTAGATCTTAGATTTCAGAGAACAGTGCTATCTATTTTTTTTTTACAACTAAGAGGCTTATTGGGGCACGTATAGTGTCGTGATCTTAGAGTTTTTAGCCCACTATTCCTAGTTAATACCCTTACATCACCGCAATATTGGTAAGCGTATAACGACACAACTGCACACCGCACAGTCTACGTTCTCAGATACATCTTACATTTTTCTGAATATACATCACAATTTCATCTCACTCTCCTAAAAAAAGGAAATGATTTCTAGCTAAACCACTAAACGTCAAATCGTCTAGAGACTAAACGAAGCCAAAGTGTGTTTGACATAAGAAGCCACGAGAGCGGAAAGAAGAGTTACAAGCAAAAAAAAACCAACCAAACATTGGAAAGGGAAGACGAGACAGGACGGACATTCCCGAGAAAAAGTACTGCAGTTAGTAAAAGAGAGTAGATTAAAGTCAACGGAGTTAGATTTCTTCTTATGGATGGCAACATCACGATGGTGTTTGCCTTGAGTGAAGAAAACAAAAAGAAATGGGTCGCTTTCTTGCTCCATAACCGCGCCCATTCATCATTTGTCGATCTTAAGCCTAACTCCTTCCTTTATATGTACCACGAATATATTCATTTCAACCATGAACATTCGTGTTTCGGCGCTTTTGAGGCAAAACTTAGCATGCGCGGATATTCAATGCTAATCTTTTACGTTCATATGACGTCAGTTCCTGTTGCGACCGTATTTATTAAGGAAGTTCAGTTGTATATTCACGGTTAGAAATGATTAAATTGGTTTTTAGTATATTACCCGTTGAATTTCTTTAACTTTTTTGAATAATTTTGTCCAAGAAAATATACACAATAAAGGAAACCAAGCCATGTTTGAATGACTGGAGCTATGTTCACACTTACATGAGAAACCAGTTCGAAGCGATTCGAAGCGATTCAAAACGCTTAAGTGTGAACAAAACTGATACTCGAGAAGCTATAATTACAAACTTGGCTTCTTGCAGTTGCTTGTATTTGTGCTTGTACTGGTGCTTGTATTTGTGCTTGTATTTGTGCTTGTACTGGTGCTTGTATTTGTGCTTGTACTGGTGCTTGTATTTGTATTTGTGCTTGTACTGGTGCTTGTATTTGTATTTGTGCTTGTACTGGTGCTTGTATTTGTGCTTGTACTGGTGCTTGTACTTGTGCTTGTATTTGTGCTTGTACTGGTGCTTGTATTTGTATTTGTGCTTGTACTGGTGCTTGTATTTGTGCTTGTACTGGTGCTTGTATTTGTATTTGTGCTTGTACTTGTGCTTGTATTTGTGCTTGTACTGGTGCTTGTATTTGTATTTGTGCTTGTACTGGTGCTTGTATTTGTGCTTGTACTGGTGCTTGTACTGGTGCTTGTATTTGTGCTTGTACTGGTGCTTGTATTTGTGCTTGTACTGGTGCTTGTATTTGTGCTTGTACTGGTGCTTGTATTTGTGCTTGTACTGGTGCTGTCCAAAGAACATCCCTCTTAATTTATGACAGACTTATCAGAAACACGCTGTATAAAAGTTATAATACAAGTTACAGCTTTATGTAATATATCCATTAACAAACAATACAGGTTATAAACTCGTCTTACGCGCAGAAACTATATATATCGAGGCATTCGACCTTGAAATTTTCAGATGCTATAAGCTATACAGGGAGCGCATATCGACGATCGTTACATATGTATTTTACTTCGCTATAGTCAAGAGAGAGAAGAAAAACCGATTGACAGCTAGAAATCGGAAAAGATAACGCTAATAGGTCAACTACATCATGCCCCCCGACGTCAGACGTTTGTGGCTAAGGGTTCTAAGGATTTTCTTCTTCATCCCATCCAGAGATATACGAACATGTCATAAGAAATATTCTTTGTAATCCCTTAAGATTTGGTTGGCTTTGACGTATACTTTTTCCCAAGTTTTTGACATCTCCGTGGTTAAATTGCAGCCGAACTGATGGATACAGAAGGTTCATTATAAGAATACTAACAATCCAAAGCTTTATTTTACGAGATGTAGGCTATTAAAAACCAAAAACTGCTATAACATGGTCAGAAAAGACTTTCGTATAGGCATAAGTTAATAAGATATGTTCCATCCATAAGTTTGTCACTGGTTATAAATTGGAGCTTGTCATGAAGTGAAGTAGGTCATAGATTCGAGGTAAAGCGACGCCTGGTGACTGGGGCGCTGTCAAAGGCTTAGTACAGAATAACTAGGAAGATGGAAGTCCTGCAAAATTAATTAACTTCAATTCTCGCTTGTCGTTCTCGAACTAGTTATCTCGAGCTGTAAGTCTCTAGCATTACGAAGTATAGGTAGTGCCATACTTATGGATGGAACATATCTTATAAACTTATGGTAATGGTATAGGGAGATAATGATTCCCAATGTCAGCTGTATTATTTCTTGGGTATAGAATAGATTTTCATTTATGGTGCACATTAAGAAGACGAAAACGTAAGCACATATACGAAAAACAATTGAAGTTATAAGTAACGTTTATATTGACTCATTCAACCTGCAGTAAAGAACTTTTTTTGTTAATTAGAATGTCTTCTTACTTACTTATGAAAAAAGAAACGTTAGTAGAGCACACAGGAATTAGTTTTTGAAAAGAATTATGAAAGAAACATTCTTATGGTTACAATTTGTTTATTAAAAGAGAAAGTTCAAGAGAGAAGAATTAATTAGAAGAGACAAGATAACGCAGCATTATGTATAGGCGAAAGAATTCTATCTAGTAAATCACAAAGGTTAATTCACTTAAAAATTAAAATAACCTTTTAGTTTAGTTAACTATAATTGTAATTGTCATCTCAAACTCCTTCTGATATTGCTTACCTTTTTAGATTAAAATATGAGTCCAATTCGTTCTGAGATCATAAAATGACAATTTTAGGAACGTCGTTATGTTTAGTTAGAATATTTGTAGCAAATTAAATATTCATATGAACTCGATTGCGGTCAGAGAAAGGGTAACTATATTGCCATTGGTATAGGGTATAGTTTCAATTATTTACATTGAAAATTTTATATATTTACAACATTACTATGTAAAATCCTACGGTAAAACAATTAATGACAATGTCTGGGTCCGTGCAGATAACGACGTCATGATAGCACGGTCCTTTATTGGTCGCTAAAATCAGTAGACGAAACTATACAGGGTGTTTCTTAAAGGTCTGTTTGAAATTAAGGGAAATTTTCTTTGAACGATTTTGAGTCGAAAATGTAGCATCTATGACATTTTGCCACAAGGGAAACTGTTTTCAATTTAAGATTGTCCAAGTATTTTACGAATGATCCCTTAAATTGATTTAAGAAACTGATTTAGACAATGATTGCTAATTTAATGAAGGGGTCATCCCTAAAGCACCCTTCAAATCATAACTCGAAAACAGTGGCCCGGACCGCAAAATATCACAGAAGTCACATTTTCGACTCGAAATCGCCCCAAATTAAGATCACTGTACATAATTTTTAACAGACCTTTCAAAAACACCCTGTATATTCTCTTACTGTCTTTTCCTATTGTCATTTTGCACCATTTTATAGCTAGTCTTACTAAAATACGGTTTTAGTCAATGTCATCTGACCTGAGACATCAGTGAAAAGGTAATAAAAGGGGATCTTACTTCAGGTGATGGATTCTACTGTACAAATACGACCCATTAACACTTATCCTAAGCCTAAAAACTGTCTAATAATTTTACTTGTTAAAACCTCGCATAGATCTGGAAAAAAAGGAAGCATATTTGATTTTGACAATTGACTCAATTTCTCCTTACTGTCAGATGCCCAATATCTACACCCGAAAAGAATTTTTTTCGTTCTTAAGTAAGTACTCAACCCCTTGAATGGTTTCGAGTGAAGGGCACCCATGCTGTTTACACTTAGACCTAGGAGAGTTCCCAAGTACTTAATCGCGTAAAGACCGGCCGGTTTTTGATTTGTGGTTAAAAATCTCTAAAGTCGTTCGAGATACGGTACTTGTCTTTATATATAAAACGTTTCTTGGTTTGGTGCCCGCAAACTTCCAGTTACCGTGGCCTTACAATGCTATCCAGAAGACGGGAGGGGCATAACGGATGTCAAACGCCGTAGTCATTGGCGTTCGAAGCGGCAGTCATCTCAGTCTCGTTGCTACTCAGGGCCCCAGAGTGATCACGGATCATTTCGCCTCCGGGACCTCGATGAGATGGGTTCTTCCGGCGGAAGGAGCGCCGAAGACCCGTCGCCACCGAAGATGAGTCGCTGCTGTACTCGTAAGTGAAGCCCCCGATGAAACCTCCCAAGAGAGGACCGATCCAGTAAACCTATATTTTGGAATAAAAAAAAGACCAAGACCTTGAGTTGTTGTTACAAACGACAGAAAATAGATATTTATTAAATGGGTTTCTTCCTAAACCGCAGGCTATAGTACTAAAATCGGGAGTATCCAGATTAGTAAAATTGGTCAACCAGAAAATACATTGAGGAAATAAGCGATAGTAAATTATTTTGATTATTGGTAGAGTTATTTGAGGCATTGTTATAAATGAGAAAAATATGTCTATTAATTAAGAAATTATTTCAAAACTGCATGGGGATTGGAGACTGAAACTAAAATCAAGAAGTGATATCTAGTTTATTAGGGAGAAGGTATAAGATGCTTAAGTATTCGCGCGCCATAGTCCCAGTCCCCCTTTCAAAATACAAGGGGAGACGTAAAAGGAGGCCGGGCTATTTCGCCTCTCCTCAGTCGGAAAATACAAGTAATTTTCGTCATTCGCGTCTCCCTGACGCGAGTTTTCAAGAACCAATGAGATGCTGATTGTAATTTAGAGGCGGGGATTAACTCCGGACCTACGTTTGGACTGGAGATAAAGCTAGAAATGTGGCGAATTTATACCTTCTCCCTAGTAAACTAGATATCCCTTCTTGGAAAAACCAATAGTATAAATAAATATTAGTAGCGTTATTTTACCAGCTTTAAGCAAATTGTTTTCAAAGAATCACGTTAACTATCGAACTAACCAATCGAAACGTTTGAAAAATTCTCAAGATTTAACAGCAATTGGAATCATTGATACGCGGTTACAATTATAGTTGACACACATCTATCAACCGGTGAAATAGCCATGAAGGGTGGCTCGACAGTTCACTGATTTTAGGCAAATTGAGTTACATTCCGAAATCAGATGCTTAGTAGTACATTATCAAAATTGTTGATTTACTCTGGTCTATTACTTATATTGATTCGTAAGGAGGTAATAGTGGTAGATTGTATCCCTTCTCTCGCTACAATATACATAAGGCGCACGTGACTGAAATCTAGTCACGTGCAAATGCCCTTAGCATCTCGCGACAGAGAATGTCTGAGGAAATATTGACAAAACTGTCTCATTTTTTTTATGCTCAGGATGGCTTAGCTATTCGAGGCAAATTAGCTTTTACTTTGTTTTGACTATTTGAAAAATTTTCCTATGAAAACCGGCAAACATTCATTAGTGTCTAGTAAATCATTATTGGCGAATACTTGTAGTGGTAGGTTCAGTTTAAATAAGATGTTTAAAAAGGTTTCTTATGAGTAAAAATGTTAATGAATAAAAAAAATATATAGTAAATTATTTTAGTGTAAAAAATTACTTAAATAAGGGTATGATAATTATAAGTAATTTAAAAATTGAGGGTTTAATCTATTTCACTAATTTTTAGTATATTGGTTCCTAATACCCTACAGTCGGCCTTTATGGAAAGCTTTTGGTATTCACCGCCATTTTTTAAAATGGCGACCAAAAAAAAGCAAAGAACCCTAAATTATAGCTAAGTTACTCTGTGTATAACTCTTTTGATATTGGATAAGTGGATTGTAAGATTGTAACCGAACCGAACGTGCATTGAAGAAAAAAGAGAGAAGAAAGCAATATGTACTCGACCAGCAAACATAGTTTCAAATATCGGTCAATTTCTTCAAGGACTAAGTCCTCCACCCTATGTGTTTTATGGTATAGGCGATACCGTAAAAACATGAGAGATAGAATAAAAATCTTCGGTAACACCAGCTGAGTCATCCTGAATACAAATACCCTGCAAAAACCCTTCGGTTTTTCCTTCGAAACGTATATCATAAGCTCATAAGATATGTTCCATCCATAAGTTTGTCACTGGTAACTTAGAAACTGGAGCTTGCCATGAAGTGAATGAGGTAGGTCATAGATTCGAGGTAAAGCGACGCCTGGTGAGGCGCTGTCAAATTTGGGCTTAGTACAGACTAAATAGGACCTAGATGGAAGTCCTGCAAAATTAACCACCGAGTGTAGGACTTCAATTCTCGCTTGTCGTTCGTTACAAACTGGAGCTTGCCATGAAGTGACGTAGGTCATAGATTCGAGGTAAAGCGACGCCTGGTGAGGCGCTGTCAAAGGCTTAGTACAGACTAAATAGGAGAAGATGGAAGTCCTGCGAAATTAACCACCGAGTGTAGGACTTCAATTCTCGCTTGTCACTGGTTACAAACTGGAGCTTGCCATGAAGTGACGTAGGTCATAGATTCGAGGTAAAGCGACGCCTGGTGAGGCGCTGTCAAAGGCTTAGTATTCAGACTAAATAAAAAGTCCTGCAAAATTAACCACCGAAATAGTTATCTCGAGCTGTAAGTCTCTAGCATTACGAAGTTTAGTAAGTGTCATACTTATGGAACATTAGTTATAAACTTATGCTATATCCCTATATAAAGCTTCTTGGAGAAAATATATCTCGTATAGTAAAGACCATGAACATTGAAGAATAAAAAATAAAAAAATGTTAACCATTGTAGCATCTCGAATTCACTTAACCCCATCTTGATATAAAATGCCATAAATAATAAAGGCACAGCGGCCTGGTTTTGAGTTGCTTGCTTCCTCCCTGCCCTTCTTATTCTTTCAGTACTTCTAGGGTTATTAGATTAAATGGTTGAGGAATGTAGCATAGCATAAGTTTCTTCGATGTAACTCAGAGGGAAAGACACAGGGGTAAACCTTTGCCTTCCATCTCGCTTTTCGGCGCCTGCGCTCTAGGACCTTAGGGTCCAGATAGTGCGCAGTATAGTATATGTATGGATATTTCTACTACTTGTCAACTCTCTCCTTCAAATAAAATTTCTGACTGACAATCATCGCCTGATGTAGATCTACAAATTGAACACGCAACAATTTTCACAGCGTTTCCACTAATTCGCTATTAGGGTTTATGACGTAACAGAGTAAATGGAATATGCCATAAGTTTATTCTTACCAGGGATAGATTTATTTTTAGAAGTAGGAATGGAGAACGGTTAGTATTTACTCCAGTCCGCCTATAGCCCAGTATATAGTCCCTCCCTCCAACACATAACAAAAAGTTTAAATTATCTTATTGGCTCACTTAAACTACGTTATGATGACGTTGCTGACGGGGACGGCGAAAAATACGTAATTCCTTTTTACCTCTGTCGCTATGACCCGCCTCTTCTTTCATACCCCCCGTCCCGTGGAAGGGGGTCTGGGACTTTGACACTCGCCCAGACTATTCTGTTCTTCATTCCTGCTTCTAAAATTAAATCTATCCCTGCTCTTACATATCCCTTAATCCGACCTCAAAACAAAAAGGCCTCATTAATCTTGATACTGAACTGGAACAAACATCCCCAAGTTTAAGAAATAGGGCCATCTCATCTATTAAGCCTTGTCCGTATTTACTTGTAAAATCACCCTTGCCCCATTTCCTATTTTCTGGTGGGACCATCCCGGAAACTAAAGAAAGAAAAAACAAGTTGGGAAAACCAAAATATTACCTCTCCGAGTCAAGACGACTACTTACAAACTTATTTGCCCAGATATGGAAATGTTTCTTAAGTTAAAATTTATGAAATATTAAAGCAGTATACAAAGCATAGCAAATATACTGTAAATCAGACGACATTTTACATCCAATAATGATATACTTGTACACATTAAAATCATTCGATGGGGGGAAAAACGGGAAATGAAGAGATAAAACTTTGGAGGGATATTACCTTTACGTGTTTGTAAAGGCCTGATTTTCTACTCCTCAACTGTATGCCCTCTATGTTCAAAGCCATATTCACAACAGGGTTGCCATGTAAACACTATCCTCTCGTTTCACCTCAACAATTTTCTTAGTTTGTCAACATGACTGTTAACGTTACAAACACCAAAGCTTATTTGTGGCTACACACACTGAAAGTAAAGGCGTACCATAAAAAGCATGAAAACACGAAGCTATTATCCGATTACGATCAGACCTTTCACTGGTCTGGGCTGCGTTCAGCAGAGCTCACCAAAAAAGACAGCGGATTTTGGAAATGTTTACCGGTGAGCTCTGTCGTCATAGCTTTTCTCCGGTCATCGGCGTTTTATAAATGACGCTAGCGCAATAAAGCGTGCAAGGTACCAAGGCTTAACAAAAATTGTATGATAACATATTTATAGAGATAGATAACAACTTTTATAATTAAAATTAGAAACTAACATATCTCTTAAAATTCTCGCGTGATCAACTGGTTTCACGCCAATTAAATAGCTATAGTCACATAGAGCTATTTGTATTAATTCCTCCATGGTTTTTTCGCCAAGCTGAGAACTACGCGTTTTACGTCACGTTATCCAAAAAGCCGACTATTTTCTTTGAAGACCGCGCTAGCTCAGCGCTAAACACCGTGACGTCACAATTCAAAAACAAAATCCCGTTATGCAGGATACTGCTAACAGCGCTGGGCTCTGCTGAACGCGGCCCAGATTTCCACCATGATTATAAAGGGTGCGTTCAGTAACGCTCAACGGATACCAAACGCGTTGAGCTCCGTTGATCAACGTGATGTCATGTGACGTATTAGGCTACTGAACGGTTTTTGCAAACTTTGCGTTGCATCATCTGCTTACAGTTCATGGAAATGCAAACGCAAGGACCTGCTAGCCGAAATAAGAGCAAACTCTGACCCGTAACTTAGCCAAGGCTTAAACTTTCAAACCCAATAACTTTTAAAGCTTCATAGATATAATCGAAAAAATTTCATAAAATAATTAACAGACACTATTCATTCGCATTCAGTCGATGTCAAGCCTGGTTTTCACTGCCGAAAATTTCACGGAACAGTAAATAAAAATCCGCTTCATTTTGCGGTATATTCCTTAAAAAAAACGGCGGCAATTTCGGCAAAACGTTTTCACTAAAACTTGGAGACCAAGGCTTACTAGTTATGTTGAAAACGCACCAATAGCAACCTATCGGTTTTTTAGAATTTGTCTTTGTAAAAACGTTCATTTTTATCATATAAATAACGATTAAGCCAAAGTTCTTTAACAAATCGTTAACTACACATTTTTATAAATTTAACTCGACAACAGAAACGCCTTCAATTTAAAAAAAATGGCGCCGAAAAAAGCCTCCGTTTAGCTTTACTGAACGCAGCCCAAATCAAGCCTATGACGTCACGTATTCGTCGATTCCTATTGGCCACCGCTTTCCTTTCCGTAAAATTTTGCGGAAAAATAGAAAACCAATTCCTTGCTTGCCGCCCAGAAAACGCGAAATTTTGCGGCAAGTTACCTCTGAAAAAACGGCGCGGAACGCGGTTTTTCCTGCGTTTTGGGCCAGTGAAAACCAGGCTTTACACCGATTTTATAAATAGTTCCGAAATTATCCATCAAATTAACTTCTCGATAAGTTTCCTCCATTGCTGCTACGTCACAAATGCGTTGCTCAACGAAGTAATCGGCTCTTACAGCCGATGACTTCGATGCCTCTTCGCTTACAATCGTGACGTCAAACCGGAAGTTCCGAAAATCGTTCAGTGGCGAATGCGCATTCAACGGAGCCTCCGTTGAGCGTTACTGAACGCGCCCAAAATCTAAGCCTAATTATTTAAAAGTGTATTTAACTTTCGGCTCACTCTGAACCGTTAATGTCTCTGCATTACAGAAACGAAAACCAAACCCAAGCGTTTACTTTTTGGTTCACTAGGCCTATTGACAAATAAAAGATCATTTGACCAACATAGTAGCGTTGTGCTTGTATTCACTTTAGAAAGGATTATGCTATAAACAGATGTAGTATAGCTTAAGTAATATATAAACATCCATTTTAAATAATATTAAAAAAAATCTTTGGAATATCAAAATGAAATAGAGCTTTAAAGCTACAAAAGTACTAAATGCATCAAAATTACGAAAAATATTTCCACATATTCACTTTATATATATTAAGGATAAAGGGAATATTATGGTTCTGTAGGATTTCTTTACACATCAAAACAAAACGAACTTTTAACGCAGCGCACTACTGTAACAACGGACGGACACACACAGACAAAAACATAGACTGCTTTTTAACTCTTTCCGTATTAATTTTGAATTGAGAAACAAGATTATCTTAAATATTAAAATAAATATAATTAATATTTAATAATTTCTTCGTTAGTTATTCGCCTTATTGAACGTTACATCGTTTTAAAAAAGAACAATTAAACAATCTTGAGAGACTTGACTAATATTGGCGTTTGAAATGAAGCATACGCCGGTTGCTTGGCCTTACTCAAATAGGTAGTATATAAGGGTGTCGAACTACAGCTAAAAGCAAGAACAACCGCAATTGCGAAAACCTTTGGTGGCGATCCCACCTTAGGGAGGCTAGACGTTTCTCGTAAAGGCTCGTTTTCAATCAAGCAAAAAGTTTACGCTTTTTGCTTACGATTGAGGTGGCAAAAAAGCGTATTTTCAATCAGCGCGCTACCGCGTGAGAAAAAAGCAAACTGCAAAACTACTAACCGTTTTCAAACTGGTCGCGCAAAGCTTTTAAAGCGCGCGTTTACCGATATCACGTGATAGTGGGCGGGTACCAAAGCATTTTCGGCCCTAAAACTATAAGCAAATATGGCGGTCACCTCGAAAAGACGGATTATGCTAAGCCTCGGTTCCGCAAGTTTGCTTTATGTCTCACCAATTTTTAACAGCGCCACCTTTTTTAGCTGCCTATCTTTCTATCCGGTGCATTTCTTTTATTATTTATTTTTTTCTGCCATTTTCAATAATAGTATAATTGTTACAAGTTATTCAATGTAAAATATAACACTAAAAATCTCCGAGTCGAACGGTCAACACACACTCAGAGGCATGAACAATGGAGAATTTCTATTGGACACTAAACTGTGACGTCATCCTCCATCGCGCTTCAAAGCAAAAAGTTAACGCAAATATCTACGGAGGATAGATATCTGCTTGAACTAACATTCAAGCAAAAGCGCGCCTATGAAAGCTTAAAGCTTCAGCCCAAGCGCGATTGAAAACGACTAAATATTTTGCTTTTGCGTTTCGCTGTGATTTTTCAAGCAAAAGCTTGCGTTTTTGATCAAAAAAGCTTGATTGAAAACGGGGCTTAACCCTAGCTGATCGCCGCGAATGTCTTAAACCCAACGATGACGATGGAGTAGAAGCCAGGTGTACAGACTGGTGTCCAAGTGGAATGGACGAAGACCAGAAGATGGTGGTGATTAGAAGCCAGTATGTACAGACTGGTGTCCATGTGGGATGGACGAAGACCAAAAGATGGTGGTGATTAGAAGCCAGTATGTACAGACTGGTGTCCATGTGGGATGGACGAAGACCAAAAGTTGGTGGTGAATAGAAGCCAGTATGTACAGACTGGTGTCCAAGTGGAATGGACGAAGACCAGAAGATGGTGGTGATTAGAAGCCAGTATGTACAGACTGGTGTCCATGTGGGATGGACGAAGACCAAAAGATGGTGGTGATTAGAAGCCAGTAAGTACAGACTGGTGTCCGTGTGGGGTGGAC
>JAEQBA010002713.1:0-49945 GCA_019434445.1 Phalangium opilio
CCCACAGCGGCTCGAATGTAACTTCCTTCGGGCGATAAAGGGTCAACGAAGAATTTTATGGGACAAGGCCCGTAAAATTCACAAGTCACACCCCACCACATAAGGTTCTACGTGCCTGCACCAGTTGGAACACGTTCTCTTCAGTGGGTCTCTACTTGGAATCACGACTTCAATGTCCTTCTCAAACTTAACAATTTCACGACATCAACGAAGTGGCGAAAAACAACCAAGCCTCGGCCCATGATCTTCAAGAACGTCTTTCTGCAACAATCCTCGATTACCCTGCCTGTCTTTCATCAAAATTCATCCGGCATTGCGGCGTGAAAAGAGACCAAATTCGATTGTTCTGACCACACAGCGTGTAAAGCCTACATTTTGAGATCAAAAAGTGCCAAAAACAACTTGTTTTGGATCTAGAAACCTTGTTGTTGTCCGGTAGAAGCGGCGGTAAATAACCTTAGTTTTAATTTAGGATTCAGCGTGTAACGCGTTTTTTTATGGGGATGCCGAACAAAGCATTCCCAACTCAAAGAAAAGAAGTATTGACCTTTTTGATGACAAACAATATCTTTGTTTATATTTATATTCTTGTTATTCTCTATTTTATTGTATATATTATTTGGTATTTGTTATTAAAAAATCTTTATTTGTATATCTGTCTTTGTTTCTCAGCCATGGGCTTATGGCGGGAAATTCAAACAGGGATCTGGCAAAATAACACAAGTCTGGGTTGGTTTAGACTTGTTCGGGGGCATAGCATGGTGGAAGGCAGGAATACCCATAGCACGGTGGAAGGTAGGGAATATCAGGTAAGATTTCTCCATAAAATAACACAATCTAGGGTTGGCAGTTCATCAATCTAGGGTTGAAAAATAACACGCCCGAGCTCGAGCCAGTCCGGACTTGTCTGTGAAGTTTGGTTTGAGTTGGGTAGTGGCGGCCATCTTGGGGTGGCGGCCATCTTGGATCCATGCGTATCTGTATAGTCCCTACTACTCGGAAGCTTGTTCTTCCATGGATGAGTCCACCCTACTGGAAGGATCGGATGGGACCCTTCGGGATCCAGCCGATGTGCGTTCTAGTGGTCCTGATGAGGGGGAGGATCTTGGGACTGGGAGCTTGCCTGTCGGGGGGGAGGTGCCACTAGCTCTCTCGGGACCGATGAGGTGTAGCTAGGTCCCTTCTGAACCCCTCTCTTAAGGACCATAGGGACGCTACGTGCAATTCAAATCAATCTGCTCCATAGTAAGGCGGCCTCTGCGGTACTCTGCAGGAGGTTTGCTATAGAGGGTCTTGATCTCATACAAGAACCGTGGATTTGCCATGGCAAAATCCTCGGTCTTGACGCGGCGGGGTCACTATTTTATGACCATACTGCTGCTAGACCTAGGGCGTGTATTCTGGTTCGGAGGGATCTTTGTTGTATCTCTCTACCGCTGTACACGTCCCAGGACACGGCGGCCGTGAAGCTAGTCCTGGCCACTGGGCATGCCAAGTTGCCTATCACGGCTGCCTCTGCATACTTTGCCCACGACGCGGACTCTCTCCCGACAATTGAGGTGATCAATTTGGTCAATCAATGTGAAAAGAGAGGGGACAAACTAATCATTGTCTGCGACGCAAATGCTCATCACATCACGTGGGGCAGTTCTGACTGCAACAGGAGAGGTGATGATTTACTAGAATATTTAGTTGGTTGTAAACTCTATATTCTTAATCAAAACAATGAACCTACTTTTGTTACTTCTAATAGAAGGGAGGTCATTGACCTCACGCTAGCCACGGAAAACCTCGTGTCTTCCGTGTCTAACTGGCATGTGTCTAATGAGCCGCCTCTGTCGGATCATAGGCACATCTGCTTTACTGTCGCGACTACCTCTGTCCCGGCGGGGACGGAGATACGCAATCCAAAACGGACTAATTGGGCCGGCTATAGGGAAGACCTAATCCTACGCTACGGAGGGGGTCACACTCCTAAACTTACTTCACCAAAGGATCTTGATAGGGCTGTTGGTGATTTACAGTGCTCGAGGCTTGTCCCTTGGTGGAACGCGGATCTCAGCCGGCTTCGGAAATACACGCGCAGGCTCTTTAACAAAGCCAAGCGCACGGGTGACTAGGCTGGATACAGGCAGTCCCTTAACACCTACAACAGGGCCATTAGAGCTGCTAAGAAGGACTCCTGGCGAACCTTCTGTGAGCAAGTCTCCAATAGCCCTGCTACGGCTAGGGTCATGAAGATTCTAGCGCACGACAGCACACATCGACGTAATTCTATTAAGCTGCGGGAAGGTGTGTACACTTAGTCTGGGGCTGAGACTCTTAAGCACATGCTGGAGGTCCATTTTCCTGACTCTACTTTTATCAATCAAACAAACCCCGACTCTCTCTACCCTGTCCTGCACAGGGCTAAGAGGGAAGACTGGCTTGTAGCCAGACAGGTTGTCACGATTCCTAAGCTTCGGTGGGCTGTCAACTGTTTTGAGCCCTACAAGTCTCCGGGACCCGATGGGGTCTTCCCTCTGCTTTTCCAGGAGGGCTTAGACCACATCGCCTCTCCGCTATGCAAGATTTACATACTCTGCGTTGCTCTCGGTCACATACCTCGAGACTGGAAACGCTCTAGAGTCATCTTTATTCCCAAATCCCGGGAAGGCTTCCTACCTCGAGGCGAAGGCATTTAGACGCATATGCCTGACCTCCTTCTTCCTCAAAATTATGGAGAAGCTGGTGGACAGGTACATTAGAGACGAGGCACTTTCGGTAGATCCTCTCTCTTCTTCACAATTTGCTTACCAAAAAGGCAAATCCACTGAGACGGCCCTTCACGGCCTTACGAAGGGCATTCGAGTTTCAGGAAATTTCACTGGCCGTCTTCCTCGATATTGAGGGGGCCTTTGACAAGGTCTCTAGCTCGGTTATTACTGAAGCTGTTAAGAGATTTGGCATCAGCGACTCTCTTGGCCGCTGGATCAAGTCCATGCTTACCGACCGCGAGGTGTCGGCGTACCTCCTTGGGGACTCTCTAGGGGTGACTACCAGCAGGGGCTGCCCTCAGGGTGGAGTGCTCTCCCCCCTGTTGTGGTGCCTGGTGGTCGACAAACTCTTGGGGAGGCTCGGGGGTGCTGGGGGCTGTAACTGCTTCGGGTATGCGGACGATGTAGCGATAGTCTTTACCGGGAAGTTCCCGGATACTGTTACCGCGCTTATGAGATCTGCTCTCTCTAGCGTGGAGCAATGGTGTCGGGCGGTTAACCTCACCGTTAATCCTGATAAAATTGTCCTTGTTCCTTTTACGAGGAAGAATACTAAGGATCTGTTCAATGATATATCTTTCTTTGGCCAGGTCCTGACAATGTCCACCGAGGTGAAATACCTGGGGGTGACCTTTGATTGCAGACTCACTCACATGGAAGCCGCATCTTGATCGGTGTATTAAGAAGGCCAAGATGCTCTTCTGGAGGACCAGGAGCTCTGTCGGCCAGACTTGGGGCCTCAACCCCAAGGCTGTACACTGGCTCTATTCTGGGATCATCAGACCCATACTATC
This sequence comes from Phalangium opilio, assembly GCA_019434445.1. NCBI lineage: Eukaryota > Metazoa > Arthropoda > Arachnida > Opiliones > Phalangiidae > Phalangium > Phalangium opilio. The sequence goes on from JAEQBA010002713.1 coordinate 3,551, forward strand.
TTACGGGGCACTTGTCTGGTGGACAAGGGTCCGGCTTAAGACGGTGCAGGCTGCCCTGCGCAAGCTTCAAAGGCTTGCCTGCATTGGTGTTACGGGGGCCTCATCAACCCCAACTGCTTCCCTGGAGGTGCTCCTTGACATGCTTCCTCTTCATCTCTTCATTGAGGAGGAGGCTGTCATGGGGGCCTACAGGCTCAACATTAGTGGCTGCTGGGTTCCAAGACATTGGGATTACAGCCATACGAAGCTCTTTCGGGAGTACGCCGCACTTGAGCCGTCGCTAACGATGTGCTCTGACAAAACCGTCACCAGTTTTGATTTCACTAAGCCATTCAGCATCCACTTTCCCAGTCGGGCCGAGTGGACTAACCTGCTGCCTCTTGGCACTGGGGGTGAAACTATTTGGTTCACCGATGGTTCCAAGACTGATTCCGGCGCTGGCGCCGGCTATTACGGCCAACCCACAAGGGTCGGCTTTTCTGCTTGCCTGGGCACCTTCGCTAGTGTGTTCTAGGCGGAAATTGCCGCGATCTGTTATTGCGCAGATTACTGAATTAACAGGGGTAAACCGGACGGACTGTGAGAATTTACTCTGACAGCCAGGCCGCCCTGAGCGCTCTGAACCAGTGTCAGATTACCTCTCAACTGGTGCGCAGCTGCCTTGATCTGCTAGCGCGACTGGCATCCTGCAACAGGGTTCTGTTGTACTGGGTGCCAGGGCATAGCGGATATCATGGCAATGAGCAAGCTGATAGATTTGCGAAAAGGGGTGTGGAGGCCAAGCTCTTGGGGCCGGAGCCGGCCGTCCCTATCCCCTACAGGCACGTCAAACGGTGTCTGCATGACAGGTTGACTGTCATACAAAACCAGCTCTGGCATAACATGGAGGGCCATAGACAGACAAAACTGTTAGTCAAAGGTCCCTTCAGGTCTCGTGCTAGAGACCTAATTTCGCTCATCAGACGGGATATTAGGCTGGCCACCGGTCTTCTGACCGGGCACTGTCGGCTTAACAGGCACCTCCATCTGATGGGTTTAGCCGACGACCCTCTCTGTAGGTCGTGTCAGGAGAAGGAAGAAACATCCGCTCACGTACTTTGCGAGTGCGACTGCTTCGCCTCGCTTAGACTAGAATATTTTGATTCACACACTTTGGAACCCTCGCGGGTCTCCTCTATTACGGTGGAGCGAATTCTTCGCTACGCTGTGGCCACAGGTCAATTCAAGGCCTGAACACCAGGGTGCACAATATGCCTGTGGCATCGGTGCAAGGGCGCGAGCCCCCCTTCTCACTAATAATAATAATACTCCGTCCACTCTTGAGTGGTTCGCGTCGTATCTCCGTAATCGGTCCCAATACGTCGGCCTCGGCCAAACCGCTTCTGCATCTTTACCGTCCTCCCTCGGTGTAACTCAGGGTAGCGACCTTGGCCCTATCTTGTTCGCTCTCTACATCAACGCGATTCCCGCCTCCCTTCGTCATAGTACCGCACATCTCTTTGCCGATGACACAGCATCGATGACCGTTTCCAAAGATCCTGTCGCCCTACTTCGTTTTATGGACGATGATGTGGCGCATTTGGAACAGGCTCTGGACAACCTCCATCTCCGCCTCCAAAAAACGAAATCCACGTTCCCTCAAACCTTCCCTTGATGTCGGTCTTTTGAACCTCCTCTACAAAACTATGGTTCAACCCTTATTTGACTATGGCAACATCCTGTACAACTCGGCTTCAGCCTCCACCCTTCGCTCCCTCCAAACTCTACAAAACCGCACTGCCAAAACTAAACTTGGTTCAACCCGACGCTCTTCAGCCACTGACGCCCGCGCCAAGCTGGGTTGGCTTACTCTCTGTCAGCTCTTCACCCTCCACATGTACCTTTTCTTGTACCGTCTCCAGACCGGCCTCGTACCGGCCTACATAAGTGCCCATTTTCTTCGTGTCGCAGATATGCACACCTATAGCACTCGTTCTCGCGACACAAAGCGTTGCCTACGCTATATCAAGGCCCGAGTACGGCACCCAATTTCGATTGTAAAACTGACAATTTAATTCGCCGTTTTTTCCCACCAGGAGCGCTTGTAGCAGGACCTGTGTGACGTCATATTATTTGAAATACTTATTTTCCCGCGCTAGAAAAGGCGAGTCAGTAAAGGGACGAGACGGGCGAGTAGCTCCCGGCGAAACTGGGCTACGGCGGGCTTAAGGGAGAACGGGTCGGGATTGGGTACGTACGTGTACGCTGTACGCGGCAGCGGTTTCGGTCGCTTTCGGCGTCGATTGGGAATGGGAGTTTGGGACATTCTAGAAAATTATTTAAGGCCATTGTTACACAATCATGCTCGCGACCCTTATGATCTTCTTACAATCAGAAAAACACTAATTTATTTATTCACTATCCCGAAAGATTTTAAGTGTGAATAAATAATTAAATGGTAATTGCAACAAGTTTAAGTGAAAAACTTTCAACAGGCTTGTTTCGTATCATGAACAATGACATAACAATGAATAGTTTCAATTATCGTTTTTGATAATAATAATAATTATCATTATTATAAATCTTTCTAATAATAATAAAAGTATATTATAAATATTGGAATATTTGAATATTTACGCATTATTAATAGCATTGAAACGCTGGAAAATAGTAATTTTTTATTAAAAAATTTGGCCCATCATATTTATGCACGCTCTCTCCAATTTCAAATAAATGGAAGATCCCTTAAAATGGGACTGCTACGAGCGCCGTCTGCGAAAAGAAAAGAGCAAAAAACAAGGTGTCGCGTTCCTTAAAAGTCCCCCCTAGCCAGAAGAGCGTACTCGGGCCTTGATATAGCGTAGGCAACGCACAAAGCTTCAAGTTCCCTCACTCCTCACTCACCTCCGCGAAGTTAGCCCACGTTGTCGCGCCATTGCCCTTTGGAACGCGCTCCCCCAAACCCTTCACGACTTCACCCAATCCATTGCCGAGTTTCGTAGGGGTGTCACTGCTCTCCTGATAAACTAAACGCTCCACCTTATTCCTTACATAATATTGTATTGCATTCTTCCAACTGTAACATTTCTTGTACCAATTTTGTTTACGGGACCCAGCTGGAAATCAGATTCGTCTGAGCTGGATATCCCATAATAAAGCCATCTTATTATTATTATTATTATTATAACCGTTAAGACTTCAAAAAGGACACGAATCCGGGTCAATTTTGGTTTAGCCCTATAAGATGTCTTCATTCATGAATCCAATCCAAACAACACATACTAAACTATAGTAATAATATAATATAAATATAATAATAAGTACTAGCCGTTACCCGCGGCGTCGCTCACGTGTAATAAGAACTTCCATCTAAAATGATATAAAGAATGTGTAGATTTTACTGATGACTAATATTTTTCTAGCACCCCAGGAGCGAAGGCACTCGGCACAGTCCGTCAGCCCGTCGGGATATTTTTTATTACTTTTTACGCGGACATTATTCCATAAAGAAGGGTTTTTAAGTTTTTGGCCGCCATTTAAAAAGATGGCAACAAATCGAACCTAAAATACCATTCAGCCCGTCTATAGGTTAAAGGAAACCATTGTACTAAATATTTGTGAAATCGGTTGAAACGCGCAGACTTTATTGCATAGAGAATATTTTCTTACATTTCTGGGCGCCATTTTAAAAGATGGTTGAAAAATCGAACCCGAAAGACCATTCAGCCCGTTTTAAGGTTAAAGCAAACTTGTGAACTAAATATTTTTGAAATCGGTTGAAACGCGCGTACTTAATTGCATAGAGAATATTTTTTACATTTCTGGGCGCCATTTTTAAGATGGTGGCGGATTGGAAAAATCTTTCTTAGTACGCGCCTACTACTTATGAGTAACGTTCCTGCAAATTTTCAGCCTTCTAGGGCAAGCGGTTTGGGCTGGGTGTTGATTATCAGTCAGTCTGTCAGTCAGTCAGTCAGGACTTTGATTTATATAGATATAGATTAACATCCATTGTAACTAGGAAAGATTAATTTCAAGTTTACACTGAATACAGGGTGTTTTTGAAAGGTCCATCACAAATTAAGGAGCGTGTTTATTGGACCAAACTGAGTGAAACGTATCAAAGAACATGGAGTCTACAACATTTAATTTCGGAGATATGGCCCCCCAAACATATGCCCCAAAAACGAGAAAATATCCCAAAATGTGGAGTAAGGGTTTTGGCATTACCCAACTTGTTTCGAAGTCATAGACAATTTCAATAGCCTTGAATTTGAGAAACACTTCTGTAACTTTAGATAGCAGAAGGGTATAAATGGGTAGAAGTACGCGTACGGCGGTAATGTAAAGCTATTACCAAGTGCCATAGTGTTTTAAGATTTCTCAGCACCGAGTAAAATGGTTGCGATTGAAGGTTGAGTTTGTTCATTACGTTAGTGTTTGATGTGTCACAGAGAAAACGCCATGATACGATCCCAATGTAAATGAATTTTTTATTAGTTCTTAATTCTTATTCTGTAACAAATAACTACTACAAGAATTGTTCAAAGTGTTCACCACCCGCGTTAAGTCAAACTTGAACACGCCTTTAAAACGATTCCCTAACACGTTGCAAAATGCCTGGAGTATCGCGAATAGTTTGACAGGCATCAACGATTCGTCGACGAAGCTCTTCCACATCAGGTACTTCACTCTGATAAACTATGTATATCAAGTGGCCCCAAAGGAAGAAATCGCACGGGTTAAGGTCGGGTGATCGAACAGGTCATTCCACGGGTCCACCTCGACCTATCCACCGAAAAGGGAACGTCGCGTTAAGGTGAGCCCTGACAGCGAGATTGAAATGTGGTGGTGCACCGTCATGCATGAACCACATTCTGCGTACTGAACCTAAGGGCACGTCGTCAAGTAATTCCGGTAAAACTTCTTGTATGAATTGTAGGTACGCCTCACCGTTTAACCTGGGCTGTAGAAAATAGGTAATTGCTCCTAGTTCGTCCTCGAAAATAGGAAGTACTTTGCCCTCTACGGCCTCTGGGACTTCTTGCGCTCTAGGTTGAGGTCCAGCCGGTGGGATTCATCATTCCTGTCTTAAACGTCTGTTCACAGCCTCTAACGTCAGTCGGTTTGGTAAGCGTCTTTGCGGAAATCTTTCCTGATAGAAACGTACAGCTACCACAGCATTCCCCTCGGCTAGTCCATACATAAGATGCATATCCGCATATTCGGCATTTGTGAAGACTTTCATTGTTATCAGAGGTCAGGGCTTGTACTTGGTTTTTATTTAAATCATTTTGCTAGTGGTGTCTGCCTCAGGTCAACGTCCCGATAAAACGCTTTTTTATTTAAAACAAAGTGCAAGCCATGTTTTTTAAGGAAGGAATAACAAAGTTGTATAAAGATGCGTTTTTTACGAAAGGAATAAAAGACGGTACCGGTATTATTACCTTCACATTTCAACTAAGCGACGTCGTATAACAATGAATGTCTTTACAAATGCCGAATATGCGGATATGCACCTAATGTATGGACTAGCCGAGGGGAATGCTGCTGCAGCTGTACGTTTTTGTCACGAAAGATTTCCGCAAATATGCTTACCAAACCGACTGACGTTCGAGGCTGTGGACAGACGTTTACGACAGGACGGACGAATCCAACCGGCTGGACCTCAACCTAGAGGGCAAGAAGTCCCAGAGGCCGTAGAAGACGAAGTCCTTACTATTTTGGAGGACGAACCAGAAGCAAGTACCCGCCAGGTGGGTAAGCTCGTGTGGAAAATGCTCAAAAGTCACCAGTTTCATCCTTACCATTTTCAAAAGGTTCAAGGTTTGAATCCCGCGGACTACCCACGACGCACGGCGTTTTGCCAGTGGTTTCTGCCTCAGATAAACGCCATTGATTTCCCGCGTAGTCTGTTAGTCACACACGAAGCTAACTTTTCGCGAGATGGTATTATTAACCTGCATAATAAACATCAAGGGTCCCAAAGAAACCCTCACGCAACGTTTGTTAAATCTCACCAAGTACAATTTAGTTTAAACGTGTGGTGCGGTATTGTAGGTGACAATTTAATTGAACCTTATTTTCTACAGCCCAGGTTAAACGTTGAGGCGTACCAACAATTCTTACAAGACGTTTTATCGGAATTACTTGACGACGTGCCCTTAGGTTTGGTGCGCAGAATGTGGTTAAGCATCACGGTGCACCACCACATTTCACTCTCGCTGTCCGAGCTCACCTTAACGCGACGTTCCTTTTTCGGTGAACACTTTGAACAATTCTTGTAGTAGTTATTTGTTACAGATTAAGAATTAAGAACTAATAAAAAGTACATTAACATTGGGATCGTATCATGGCGTTTTCTCTGTGACACATCAAACACTGACGTAATGAAAAAACTCAACCTTCAATCGCAACCATTTTACTGGGTGCTGAGAAATCTTAAAACACTGTGACACTTGGTATTAGCTTTACATTACCGCCGTACGCGTACTTCTACCCATTTATACCCTTCTGCTATCTAAAGTTACAGTAGTGTTTCTCAAATTCAAGGCTATTGAAATTGTCTATGACTTCGAAACAAGTTGCGTAATGGCAATAACCCTTACTCCACATTTTGGGATATTTTCTCGTTTTCGGGGCAAATGTTTGGGGGGCCATATCTCCGAAACTAAATGTTGTAGACCCTTACGTTCTTTGAAAGGTTTCACTCAGTTTGGTCCAATAAACACGCTCCTTAATTTGTGATGGACCTTTCAAAAACACCCTGTATAAATGCAGTAAAGCTGAATTCAATAGTAAAATCCAAATTTGAAATATTAATATGAAAAGACGTTCTTGAAATATTGAAATGAAACAGAGCTTTATAGCTACACAACTACTCAAAGAATAATAATGCATAAACATGTTTAACATATTTTCATTAAATATTCTGCAAAAAGAAAATGTCATGGTTTTGTAAGAGATCTTTTCTTCCAACTCGCTTTATATTAACTCTGATATACGTATAGTGTTTCTATTCAGATGCAATCTTCATTACTCTTTCTATATAAATTTTCATTTGTTTCGTTCTAAAGAAAGTAGTTTATCTTAAATAATTTAGTAAATATAACTGAACTTAATTTTTTAATCGTCAGTATTTTACGCTTATTCTATTTTAGTCGTTTTTCCAAAAGTTATTCGAAAATTGAATTTAAACATAGCTATTTCTTGACATTCGACTTCTAGCGTACACCGTTTTCAAAATGTTTGGAAATTTAGGGTATATTAGGCGATTGATTCACAATAAATTATAAGAAAACCCGCAATTGCGTGAGCCTTTGGTGGAAGCCCTGCCACTGGGAGGCTAGACGTTTCTCGTAACTTTGGGCGATCGAGCGTACATCTTAACACCAACGATGATAATGGAGTAGAAGCCAATTTTGCAGATTGGCGTGTATGTGGTATAGACAGAATACCAGTATTTGTTGGTGTTGTTATAATCCAATAAGTTCAGATTGGCGTGTATGTGATATATACCATACGAAAGACAGGTGCATGGTGTGTGGAGATAGCATAATGACGTAAATTTTTCCTAATTTCTGTGAACTGCGAACGCGGTGCGGAAATTGCGAACACGTTGGCTGTGAACGCGGTGACAGACAGATACACACAGACATGTCCAGTCAAGGGGAAATTCAAGTGTTTTTATGAATTCCTCTAATTCCAAGACATTGCAACATATTGCTCTCTCCGAGAATTATTTCCCAATGATTGAAAAATCAAAATAAGTATGAATTCCTTCAAATATTTAGTATAAGGTAGTTCGAAGAAATATAAACTAATTTTGATTTTTAGAATCATTGGGATATATTTAGAATGTTTCACTATGCACGGAGAATTAGTAAATTATTTCCCTCTTCACCCTTCACGCTCAAAGCTCGTATCGAAAAGCGTTTCACTTAAAAAACATTTCAATAAGGGTCAAGGGATAGAACACCTTCCAATTGAAATAGAAAACACCCTTCAGATTAAAGCACACCTGAAAGAGTTAATAAAACCAAAAGGTGTTTCTACGTACCAGTGAAACACCATTTCCTTTAGAAACACCTAAAGAGAGTCAAGTAGCACCTTTTTACGGAGAAAACACCATCTAAGTTAAAAACACTCTAAAAAGAGTATATAAACACCTCAAGGTATTTCGAAACACCCTTGAAACACCTTTTTTTCTAACAGTGTATGGGCTGATATCCAGTTGTTTAGTTAGTATAATGGAATAGTAAAGGAGACTGGTAAAAGTGAAAGCTTTGATTTTTCTAAAATCGTGGCGCAAGACGGTTTTGAAGTTAAGTATAAAGCTTCGGTTCTAAAAGGAATTGTGAAACTCAAATTATAAAATATTGGAAAAATGTAGAATAATTTTTAAATTCATACTGGATACTAACAATATCGCATTGTTTGCTAGTCCCGTATGAGTAAAAATTGACCCAGACATTTTCCAGTTTTAGGCCCAAAAAACCCAGATTGTAACTATTAACCGCTAACATTTTCTACTATTACTAAGTATTTTGGAATCGTGAAGTGCCATACCTTAAGAGTCATGTTTATTTCACTAACTACTAATTATTAACATTGAACAATATAACTTTGACTAATTAACTAATTATGATACCCTTTTTAGTTACTAATTATTGGTATTCTTTTAGCCTGTGTCTCTCTGCATAGGGTCCCAGCTAATCAAAGGACTTAAATTAATAGCTTATTTCTTTGCATAATTAAATATACGCGACACTAATAATTGAACTCTACGCGACACTAATAGGGTAACTTCTCGCGACACATCCCCCAAAATATCATACAGCATGCAATACTAAACGATGCCAGTTTTCTTTCGTTCTACTAATGTTTGCGGGAACGTATTGATATCGTTTCTCGCGATAGATCGAAAGAGTACTTAACTATCTCTTCAGTTCAGTTTATGAAATAAACCCAACCGAACTGAAAACTGATCAGTTTGGAGATGTGCAAACTGAAACTGTTGCAACTGAAGCAATCAAATCAGTTTAGGCCCTGAACTGAAACCGAAAATAACTGAACTGAACCGAAAACTGAACTGCTTGAACTGAACTGTAGGAAACCTTAGTTAGGCCTAGTATAGGGCGCTGTCGGTGCCATAGAGGCTACCCACCACCCCACTAAGCATTGTAAAGGCTTAAAGTGGACATTCCTTTATAGACAAAGGCTTCGATTATTACTATAATTATTAACATGCCCTATATTCACAGAGCGAGTTACTAAAAATTGTTTGCTGTATTGAAAATATAATTCCATAAAACCAAGGTTACTTTGATTTTTTTATAACAAGTATTTTTTATTACTATTATTTAAAAATTCTAATCTCCGTGGGGTTATGTAGATAATGCGCCGATGCTCAGTAGTTGTTAATTAGTGGACGTCGTTTGCATGAGTTTCCTTGGATATATTATCGTAAAGGCGACTGTTAAAATAAGACCTTTGGTAGTTCAAAAATCCGGTAAAAATTTCTTTTTAGTATCTTCGTAAATCGAGACATCTTTCGGATTTAACCGCAATCTTGTAGACCATTGTTCACAGCATTCCTTGTTTTGTCCGGTATTGTGCTTCTTCAGTCGTGTATATATGTTAACATAGGAAAATAGTATTCAATGTAAAACATTTATTTATTAAATCCATGACTTTCTTAGCCAATAGGGTACTGCAAATTTTTAGAAAATGTGGAGATGACTTTCTTGGAAGAAGAATTCTACAAAAACCCTGAAGACTTTGAAATGTTTATGAAGTATTTCATTGACGAGCAAATGATTCTTGTGGCACACTATGCACGTATCGTGTGGTTACTTGAGAAGACAAATGACCAGCTTTTTGCGAAGAAAAAAGATTATTACTTTCGTATTGGAGAGCCTTCAAACGACATACCATTTGGAATTATGTTCGAAAGTGGGGCTAATTCTCAATTGAAAGAAAAATTCAATACAGTGTATGTATTTATTTTCTTAAAAGTTAATTCAGGCCAGGATATTTTAGTGAAAAGCTTGGGTAAATACTTCTAAATTATGCAATACAGTAACAACTAATCACTGCAGGGTTCGAATTAAAAAAAAACCAGCCCCAAAAAAACCCGCGGGTTTTATTGGGTTTTACCCACCATAAAAAACCCACTAAAACACACTTAATAAAACCCAACACTAAGATCTACCATTTTGATTAATTTGAATGCTAGAATAATTTCATTTTAAGGATATTTGTTGTTTCCACTTCAAAAGTACCATTTAATTATTATTTATTATTTTTTATGAGGCATTTTAAGACTTTTTTATTTAGCAGGTACGTTTGAATGTCAGTTTCTGTCACGCACACAGCTTCTAAAGAAAAAAACCCAAGTACCCAATAAAACCCAATAAAACCCAGAAAAACCCAATAAAACCCGGTGGGCTGGGCTTTTTAAAAAAAACCCTGGTATTTTTGAACCCTGAATCACCGTGTGGTAATATAAAATCTTTTCCCGATAAGTTTACGCAATTTCAATTGTGCCAAACACTGATTTAATATTTTCTATTAAACTCTGCGCTAGGGAAAAGTCGCAGTTTTACCGAATAGTTCTCATTTTGTGATTTAAGCATTATACAACTTCGATTCATTGCAATATTTACCAAGTAAACAGTTATTGAAACATTGGTTCCCATAAAAACGTCACCGTTATGAAAAATAATATCTTGGGACAAGTTTACTAATGATAATAAACACAAATAATACTAGCAAATTTAATTGTACAAGGTCCAACATTTTGGAAATTAAGCCCCCTTATTCAGTGGCTGCAGTCAATTTCACAAAAGATCAATTGGTCGTGAAAACAGGATTACAGAATATGTGGAGCAATTAAGGGATGTTGTTTCCACCAATTTTGGAATGTTAAATCTTCCATAACTCCGTAGTCATTTTCATTGAAACATTCTTCGAATCTAAAGCTATGAGAAACAATGCAAACGTCTTTAAGGAATACAAGCCTAAATGGAATAGTGGTAAGTTGGTAAAAGAAAAGGTCAGGATACTTACATTAAAAGAAAGGCCTTTTTTAAATATAAAAGTAAAAATGAAAAAAAAAAAAAATATTTTCTCTTACTACAAAATAATTAGCATTTCATTTGTCTAAAAACGAGGGGTACAGCACCGCTATTGCTAGCGTCTGCTTAATTCAACCTCTTACTTCTCTCAGCCAGTGAAAATTCAACCAGTCCCGTAGGATTAAATGGTTCGATTTAGCAGACGCCACTAAAGCAATGGCGGTGCTGTAGTCCTCGTTTTTAAGACTAGTTAAATATAAATTATTTTCTAATAAGAGGTAAGTTTCTCTTTAGTGTTATGCTACCTGAAGTTTTTGTTCGAGGATCGTTTTAGACAATAATTCAATTGCGACCGAAAATTTTTCAATGAAAATGTATCGATTATCCCTTGCCTCTTACAGAGAAGTATATCTTGCTCTGGCATAAAATATTTTGGAGGACAAGCAGATTTTAGAAAACGGAATAATTCCTTAGAAACATGGTTCGTTAAGTACGGTATCACTTAAATTTTGGTTAATTATTACAAAATAACGGCTTAGAAACGCCAAAATGTTTGTCATCAAAATATTTTTTGGTGGACGTTGGTTTCATAAAAATCTCCTCAGCTTCATGCAGTATCGAAGCTTTATATTGCATGTAAAGACTGAACGAGAAATTTGAAATTCGATAGTTTTTAGGATGACTTCTATCTCTGGTTATAACAACCAGCCATTCAGAATGTGTCTTTATATTTGCATCGATAAGAATTTAAAGGGGGCGCGTCGGTTTGTCCAATATGGCGCGATCTAAAGAAACAGAGCAGACGACTTGATAGACTATTCGGCACAAATCTCAGGGAGTGAAAGTAAAGTCAGACATTAACTAATTTATTATAAGTAAACACTCTTCAACTTGTGTTGTAGAAGACAAAGTTGGTTAATTATTGCTGTGTTAACGGATTTTAAAACAATGGCACCATGAAAGGTATGCGGATTTATTGTTTTCCTTTAAAACGACCGAAATTAGCCAAGGCTTGGGAAGTTACCTTGTAATACCATGGTTGTTTGCTCTTCTCACTTTAAAAAAGACGATTATAAAACAATTCCGCAAAAACATAGAGGTAAGACACTTATTGGAGTAATATAAATTGTAGTAGTTTTAAATCTACTATTCTTTAACAGATCAGTTCAAAATACCCAGCGCACCTAAGACCTTTGGCAATCCCATCCCAGAATCTGCCTATTTGTAAACATGACAGAAAATCAACGCAATCTTATAAAAACAGAGATTCTAGATATAATGAAAGGATCAGCAAAGCTGAACTCTGAAAAATAAAAACGGGGGAATGAATTCAGATGAAAATGAAAATTTGAAAGATCATTTGATTGCGGATCATGATCAAGTAGAGCAAATTGGTGTTAATAATCAACCCGGTGACATAACTGAAAGTGAAGAAAATGAAAACAGTTCTCGACTACGTGACACACCTGAAATTTGTGACACTGATAACAGTTCTTTAGAAAAAGGAATTATGGTGAACACATTAGAAGAACATAAATGTAAAGTGTCAGAATTTTAGCTGCGTTCAGTAACACTCATCAGGAAAAACATCGATGTTTGGGAAAATGAAATCGGTGTTCTTTTGATGTCATGATGACGTTACAGTTGTTGAATGGCAAAATTTTGTGTAATCGATGCTATATGGATTGGGCTGTGCTACTTTTCTAAAAGGCGACGATATTATGATATCTTTATGGCAGAAGCTTATATAATAAATGCTAAGAAGCCGCTCGACCGAACTATTTACTAAGATATTTTACTTCAATTTAACTATTAAATCAAAACGCCTACCTCTTAAAATTCTGTCATTATCCATTTTTTAACGAAACAATATATTGCTTTTTAGTATTATTATCCATAAGGATAATATTTGTCAATTCTTCATTATTTAAAATTGGTGGATATTGGGATGTAGTTCCCTCCAAATTTTTTTTGTCACGGTGCAAAATGACGAAATTTACGTCATGAATGCGATGCTCATTTAAAAAACCTACTCTCACAGCTGATTTTTCTGATGGGCATCCTATGAAAATCATGACGTCACGCCCAAAGACGCGAAAAACCGTTCAGTAAGATATCTATGTCATCTATTATTCATCGATGTTTTTGATTCCGGTTACTGAACGCTGCCTTTGAAACTAAAAACTGAAGTAGCTTTGATTGGAATTCAGTAAATGGAATTTTTTTAAGAAATAGTTAAAATTGTTAGTGAAGAATATCCTAGTAAAAGTCCACTACATGTTGCTGACGGAATTTTACTCACGGTAATGAAACTTAAACTTGGTGTTTTATACTTCGCACTCGGAATTCTTTTTGGTGTAAACCAGCAGATAATTTCTAGTTATTTCAAACAAACATTATGCACGTTAGCGACTGTCTTGGAATCGTCAGTTAAAAGCTATAAAAAGAAGAAATTGTGGAACCCGCATTGCTTTAAAGAATACGCTGATACTGTTGGCGTTATCATAGATAAGCTACGGTGCAGTACAGGTGTAGAGGAATAATAGGTCAACTAATGTTTTATTGTAGTTTTTACTAATGTATACTAAAGATATATGTGTTTACTCTGTGTAATTTAAAATTCCACTTGTGAATAAACTGTTGCGATATTAAGTTAGTCTTGTTGCTTAATTCTAATAGTTACAAGAGTGGTACTAGATTGCGCCGAGGTATCTGTTGAAAAACTTAGGTGTTTAAAATGCAAGATCAAGATTTATTCTCATCAAAAAGGAACCAATACTGTAAAAGTATGCGTTTGTGTAGCTACATCCGGTGTGATAACCATGGTGAGCAAAGCATAGGGGGAAAACTCATCTGATAAACAAAACACTAAAGAATGCTCAAACTAATTAAGCCCCCTTTTCTTAAACTCACTAGAGAAGATGCTTTTCTTACGTCAAAAATTGCGTGCGCTAGGGTACATGTTGAGCGCACAATCCAGAGACTAAGATCGATTAATATTTTCCACAAATGACTACCGTGGGATTTATTACCATATATCAATAAGATGTTTGTTGTATTCAGCGCTGTAGTAAAATTGTCAACAGCTATTTTGACTCACAATAAACTTTAATATCACCACTAATTTAATATCACAACTATTTTAACATTTCAATTACATGTATTTATTTAAAACATATTTGAAATAAACTGATTTAAATTTAACTAAGAGCTTAGGAACAAATTCTTTTTCAATAGAAACTTGAATAAGTAAACAATCCTCAATTTGTTTTGAATACACGACTAGGTGACCTACTGAGAGGCCTAATATTACTTGAATTAGTTTAATTTGTCCATAATACTTGTGCTTAGGTTTTAATTTCAAGTTGTAACACTCGTAGCATCTGCTTGCTGTTATTCTCTTTAGTGTGTTGCATGTCCATACGTGATCGCTCTGGCTAATGGTTTTGGTTGCAATTTCTAGAGCCATGGCATTTGTGACTACAATTTTTATTCTTCATAATAGAGTCTTTCACTTCGGGTTTGTGGCCTTTAAGCTTTTCAGATTCACCAGTCATGCTGCATGAAATGACGTGATTATTCCTTTTTTTCTCCTCTCCTTGTTGCAGACAATTAACTCTTGTTCCAATATAGTCTAATTCGTTATTGGCAGTCTGACACCATCTACTTCAAAAAATAAAAATACCCATGAATTACAATTTCCCATTAAATATAGTTTCAAGGGCCAACGCTTATTGCTTGTCTCAGTTGTTTTTATTTATTTTACTTACCATCTTCAGAATAGCCGAAAGAGCCGTTATTTACTCGATGGCCATTATCTTGCTTTACACTGGAAATTTTAGAAATTGTTATCAGGGATAAATTTAGTTTTAGGACAGATTTCATTCGCGTCAGACGTCACAAACGGTCACAACCCATACTACAGCCCGAAGAATACACAACAGAATTTTTTGGTTTCCAATAGGTCGTAGTTAACTTTTTTGCTATAGTATCTTTTGGTTGCGAATAAGCTTTCAACTTTTGTGTAAAGCTATAATGGTGGTATAAAGTGTTTGCTTCAGCTAAACTCAAAACGTTTTTTATTTCAGGGCCCTTCTTTTCCACGAAACTAGTCAGGACACCCCTGTACTACGTAAAGAGAATTTTCAGAGAAGAAAGTTGTTTGAGCAGCCAGCAAAAACTGACGCTTGGAGTCCACTTGGCATACAGATTATTTATGAAGCATCAAAGCTGTACTTTATATTACTCGCATTGGCGATAGTGACACTCGTAGAAGAAATAATTACTAAATATTTTAAAGATACTCGTCATCGCTCTCATGCCAGAAAGAAAGCTTTTGGCAAAAGATGGAAGAAAAGTTTGCATGAAATTGTGTTTGGGTGACTGAATCAGTTCACTCTTTGAAGTTATCTCTCAAATATCGTATGTACTGGCTCTTTTCTGTTAATTATTTTAGAGAAACAATTCTTGCCAATGGTGACTCAACCAAATTGCATATGTGGTTAAAATGAGATGGACCTGAGTTTGCACAAACTTGCTAGTATATAATAGTAGCGAGAAAAAGATTATGTATAATTACACCAAATCAAAAGGTGATAATAAACCGCATCCCAAATTAAATAATCTAAGACTTATGTATCGCAAAAACTTTCGAATTTTGAAAACATCTCGTTAGAAAAAGAAGACCCTAGGCCCCTTAATTAGGTAAGAAGTACTTCAAATGTAAACAGAACTGAAAAATGACGCAATATCTCGGAAAAATCCAAAAGTATTACTACAGACAGTGCTAATATATAGCACCAAAAGGAAATGACCACCACTTTCACATGTTAATTAGAGGGCCATGATATTAGGCTCTAAAATTTGGTAGCAGTTTGGTTTTTTTTGTTTTGAAAACTGTCACGTGCTAGGCTATTTGGTGTTGGCGGTATTTCTGCTTTTACTTTTATTAGAGAGCTTAGTGTAAAATTTTATATGACTTTTGAAGCGGCATTATCAGTGCTTTTAAAGGCAATCAAACAAAAAAGAGAGAAACGAATATCGAGGTAGGAAGGTCTATACAGATTTTCAAGCAATCTCTTTATACAGACGAGATCCGAGCCCATCTGGGGTCGAGCACGAGTTAATCTTTAATGCTTATTTATTGGGAGAAATCTGAAATCCGGTTATTGCTCACCTGGTTTCTCTGCATGAAGTGAAACCTTATTTTGTCAGGCACGTAGGGTTGTTTTCCTTTTAATTGACATTAGCTTAACTCTGCTAGTTTTATGACCATTTTACATATCATAGTCGGAAGTTTTAATACAGCTTTTTTGTAATGCTTTATGGATGAATTGTTAACCGGCCCAGGCTTATAAAAATGGACAGCTGGAAAATAACGGGCAACGTATACGTGACGAATAATAATAGTAGTGGTGGTGGTGGTGGTCGCGGCGGTCGCTGTAAACGTGGCGGGCGTCCGCGAATTTGCTATTTTTGCAAAAAAGCAGGGCATTTTATTAGAAATTGCCCTGCCCTCAAAGGTACCGATCCTTTTTTAGAAGCTGATAGTGTGACCATGGATAAAGAATGCGCGTGAGAGAATTTGTTTTCACGCTATAGGATAGGCAACTCCCTATCTCGAACGACAGCTTATTCTGTATATACTCTGTTACAACAACGGTTGTCAGCACGCGTAAACCTAGGTCTCTATGTAACGTAGTTTTTCACGCGTTGACAAGAGACGAGGAAAATAAGGATCTTCAGGATTTAAAATATCCGCGAATTTTTTAGCTCGAGTGCATGGACCTCTAGGTCTTAGGCAATTTCACACGTATTTGAAACTAAGGCCTAAAGGTCCGTGCAGGCGTGCACTGGAAGTAAGAATCTCGCGTCTCGCGCATATTTTAAACCTGAGGATACAGAAGTTTTTCTTCTCTTAACATTGCGTACAAAGCTACGTTACATAGAGACCTAGCTTTGAGCGTGCTGATAACTGTTGCTGTAACAAAGTATAATACAGAATAAGCTGTCGTCCAAGACATATAGTTAATTATTTGCCCTATATGTGTCATTTAAATATTATAACAAGTTAGAGCCAATTAATCAATAACATCAACTCACTCTTTATCAGCGTGGGAAATCGGAGGGGGTCAGTGGTCCACTTGACCATTAATAAAATTCAAGGGTAACCAGAGTCCAGAATTTATCTCAACTGTCTGAATTATCCACTTCTTTATTTTAGGAGACGACGCGTCCCTGTCAATTGTCATGGATCAGTTTATTTATTCCAGGCCAGGGGGGTCGCTGGCCCCATATCCAGTTTCAAAAAATCATTATTTCCCACCCAGCACGGAGATGTATTTTAAGAAATGATACAACTCCGTGGTTGCAAGACTGGCAGCACAACACTTTTTATCCTGTCCTCTATCTCTCATGACTAGTAAATTGTAAACACTGGGCCTTTTTTTATCCAAATTCTAGTTCCTAAACTATATTTAGTTTTCAGTGTTTTCACATATGGGGGATTCATACCATTTACGCCAGGAGGGCAGGCTACCTGGAAGACAAAAACCCCTTTTACATTTTTTCCTCCAGGCGCCTCCTGGCCTTCAGGTGTAAATGGTATGAATCCTCCTTGTGTTTAATAATTGTTAGACCAAATGAATGACTTAGTAAACAAATTCAATAAAGATAGTTAATAGCCTATTTATATTATTGGAAAAGAAAAAAAGGAGGAGGGCAAGGAGAACGGAGAGGGGGCGTCAAAGAACGCCCCCCAGGATGTCGTCATCCAAATGGAGGAGGAGGCTGTCGCCGAGGAGGCTGTCGCCAAACAGACAGTTTAATTTTTTTTTGTAAGTAAAATAAATAATAAATTCTTAGAAATAATGTAAAGAATTATATTAAACTGGGGCACTGGAAAAAATGTTAACAGTTTTTAATGTGTTAGACATGAATGTCATATAACATATTAAAACATTTAGGTACAAATATAATGAATGACGAAATATAGCTTCTTAAGCCCTAAAACTCTGAGCATATTTCTCCAGAATAGGCAAAACTTTGGTTA
This sequence comes from Phalangium opilio, assembly GCA_019434445.1. Classification (NCBI taxonomy): domain Eukaryota; kingdom Metazoa; phylum Arthropoda; class Arachnida; order Opiliones; family Phalangiidae; genus Phalangium; species Phalangium opilio. The sequence continues at coordinate 21,659 of JAEQBA010002713.1, forward strand.
GAGCTAAAATGTATTATTATGAGTAAAGCCTCATAGTTATGGATTAGCCAGGACGTTGTGGGTGACAATGAAGGGACCTGTTGCTAATACGCGCGAAAATTTAAACTTCAAACTAGCCTTATAATTAGTTGTTACCGGCTTTTCTACCAGTATTATATGGTTAATTTAATTTCCTGTGTTCCAATAAAATTCTTCTTAGACTATAATTTTTACCTCTCCGAGTGACGTATGTCACGGAGAGGTTCTAATTTCGACGTGTCTGTGTGTGTGTCTGTCTGTCTGTCTGTCTGTTGTTATTGACTTACACCCCAGGGGACCGTGTTCGCAGTTTCCGAATTGAAGCAAATGTGTTCGCTATTTCCGGACCGTATTCACAGTTCCCGGAAATTTCAAAACTTGAATCTATCCACAAATCAACTGGCCACTATTACTTCATCTGACTAGTCAATTGTCTATTCTACATGAATACCAATCTGTACTTATTGGCTTCAAACACCACCATTTTGTGGTCTTTGTCCATTCCACATAGACACCAGTCTGCACTTACTGGCTTCTATCACCATCATTTTCCGGTCTTTGTTTTTGTCCATCCCACATGGACACCAGTTTGTACACCTGGCATCTAACACCACCATCTTCTGGTCTTTGTTTTTGTCCATCCCACATGGACACCAGTCTGTACACCTGGCTTCTAACACCACCATCTTCTGGTCTTTGTTTTTGTCCATCCCACATGGACAGCAGTCTGTACACCTGGCTTCTAACACCACCATCTTCTGGTCTTTGTTTTTGTCCATCCCACATGGAGACCAGTCTGTACACCTGGCTTCTAACACCACCATCTTCTGGTCTTTGTTTTTGTCCATCCCACATGGACACCAGTCTGTACACCTGGCTTCTACTCCTTAAGGTTAAGACATACGCGGCGATCGGCCAGGGTTACGAGAAACGTCCGGCCTCCCAATGGTGGGGCTTCCACCAAAGGTTCACGCAATTGCGCTGTTCTTATCCATAGCTGCGATTCGACACCCTTATATACTACCTATTTGATGAAGGCGAAGCAACCGGCGTATGCTTCATTTCAAACGCCAATATTAGTCAAGTCTCTCAAGAATGTTTAATTGTTCTTTTTCAAAACGATGTAACGTTCAATAAGGCGAATAACTAACGAAGAAAATATTAAATATTAATTATATTTATTTTAATATTTAAGATAATCTTGTTTCTCAATTCAAAATTAATACGGAAAGAGTTAAAAGCAGTCTATGTTTTTGTCTGTATGTGTCCGTCCGTTGTTACAGTAGTGCGCTGCGTTAGAAGTTCGTTTTGTTTTGATGTGTAAAGAAATCCTACAGAACCATAATATTCCCTTTATCCTTAATATAAAGTGAATATGTGGAAATATTTTTCGTAATTATGATGCATTTAGTACTTTTGTAGCTTTAAAGCTCTATTTCATTTTGATATTCCAAAGATTTTTTTTAATATTATTATTTAAAATGGATGTTTATATATTACTTAAGCTATACTACATCTGTTTATAGCATAATCCTTTCTAAAATCACAGTGAATACAAGCACAATGCTGCTATGTTGGTCAAATGACCTCTTATTTGTCAATAGGCCTAGTGAACCAAAAAGTAAACGTTTGGGTTTGGTTTTCGTTTCTGTAATGCAGAGACATTAACGGTTCAGAGTGAGCCGAAAGTTAAATACACTTTTAAATAATTAGGCTTAGATTTTATAATCATGGTGGAAGTCTGGGCCGCGTTCAGCAGAGCCCAGCGCTGTTAGCAGTGTCCTACATAACGGGATTTTGTTTTTGAATTTTGACGTCACGGTGGTTCGCACTGAGCTAGCGCGGTCTTCAAAGAAAATAGTCGGCTTTTTGGATAACGTGACGTAAAACGCGTAGTTCTCAGCTTGGCGAAAAAACCTATGGAGGAATTAATACAAATAGCTCTATGGGACTATAGCTATTTAATTGGCGTGAAACCAGTTGATCACGCGAGAATTTTAAGAGATATGTTAGTTTCTAATTTTAGTTATAAAAGTTGTTATCTATCTCTATAAATATGTTATCCTACAATTTTTGTTAAGCCTTGGTACCTTGCACGCTTTATTAGGCTAGCGTCATTTATAAAACGCCGATGACCCGTTTTTCCCCCATCGGATGATTTTAATGTGTACAAGTATATCATTATTGGATGTAAAATGTCGTCTGATTTACAGTAAATTTGCTATGCTTTGTATACTGCTTTAATATTTCATAAATTTTAACTTAAGAAACATTTCCATATCTGGGTAAATAAGTTTGTAAGTAGTCGTCTTGACTCGGAGAGGTAATATTTTGGTTTTCCCAACTTGTTCTTCTTGTTTTATATAGGATTATTATTCACCGGTTTTTTTTTTAATTTTATTTTGTAAAAATCTTTAAAATTCCATTGTTTTAAAATTATTAAAATTACATTGTTTTAAAATTATTAAAATTACATTGTTTTAAAATTATTAAAATTACATTGTTTTAAAATTATAAAAATTACATTTTTTTTTAAATTATTAAAATTACATTGTTGTAAAAAATTACATTGTATTAAAATTAGAAAAATTACTAAATCCGTTTTCTATTAATCATTTAAATTTGGTCTATTATTCCAATTTCTTAATTCATACGCGGGGGGAATGGTGTGCAGTTTTATAATGATTTAATCCAATTTTATATATTAATTCAACATTAGTTAATCATTGTAATATTTAATAAAACATGTTCTTAAATATAATGTGTTTCTAATGATTAATTAGAAAACTACAATATCTTTGATATTCAACACCAAAATTTGAGTAGAAATGTTATATTTGTTTTTATCGTTAAGCTTATAGGAAATCCATCATGAACGTCATGCGTAATTTCCAAGCTATAATGTACTTTTTACTACCGTTAAAAACTTAAAATTGCATTTAAAATAAAAATTTATTTACTTGATTTTATTCTGTGTGGTGGCACTGAGCATAAAACTAACTGGGAACTCAATAAACCGCAATAATTTTTACCTTGAATGAAGAATTTTAATGTAAATAATGCAAATGTAAAATGTTATTAAATGAAACAATCTATACAGTTCTGTTTGTCATAATTTCCCTTGAAAAGTTATCGCCAAAGTTTCGGCAGCGGAGGTGTAACCTTTACAGCTTATATTAATGTGTCGTAGCTGTCACAGAAAACAATGTAGTAATTGATTCATCTACCAGTAAGATTAATAATTAATTTGTTTATTATTTATTTTAACCTACCTACAGTAATCTTAATGACTGGCTTTTATCCCAAATAAGTGAAGTTGATGTTGCCTATCGTATAACAACAACATCAACATGATTATCATAACGCTATTTTGACCGAGGCTTAGCGAAATTCCTTAAACAGCGTTATAAAATAAAAAGCCTGAGAATGGGATTCTCTTAAAAACCAGAATCAAGACCCATAAGTGTAAAGAAACAAATTGGACAAATCTCTATCATCCTTATTCTACAACGAAACCAAGAGTTAAGAGAACAATGAATAATAAACACGAAAAATCATAATTTTGTTTACAAAAGTGTTCTCACATATGCGCTGCTTCCCAGTACGAGTGAAAAACTACTATACAGACAGTCCTCGAGAGCAATCTGGGAAATAGCACATTTTCTCTGGTCCAAAACCAGTTTATTAATTGCTTTGACTAGTTCTTTAATTCAAAAAGTGGGGGGACCAGTTTATTATTTAGGACACTAGGGGAGACACTGGTCCCAAGGACTAGTTTAAAAATTATCCTTACTTCCCAGACTGGTCGAGAGTTCCCTAAATAGGGAGCTAACCAGACTTAGAAATAGCACACGTCCACTGGTCCAAAACCAGTTTATTAATTGCTTGGACTAGTTTTTTAATTCAAAAAGTGGGGGTTACTGGTCCTCGGGACCAGTTTATTAATTGCAAATCTATAGGAGAACAAAGGCCGGGACCACTCCGGAGACCAGTTTATTATTTAGGACACTAGGGGGTCACTGGTCCCAAGGACTAGTTTAAAAATTATCCTTATTTCTAAGTCTGGAGCTAACAGCTGGCAAGGGGGAAGAGATAGTCTGACGTCACGCAGCCCCCTTCTGGTTGGCATTTTTGCGCGTAGAATACTGTTTCCAACCGTTAGGGGGGATGAAACTACACTAAGAGATAGAAGGGTGTGACGTTTCAGGGTCAGAACTGTTAGCTCCCTATTCTCCTATTACCAAACAACCAATCAAAAAAGGAATTTAAGTCCCCTTTATGACGTCGTAACTGGGAAAACAAGATTGCTGGTATCAGAGTGGGAAATATGGATTTTTTTAAACTGGACATTGGGCCAGCGATCGCTCTAGCCCAAGGTCCTTAAAATCCCAAAGCTCTATTTGCATGACCACTGACCAGGGCGCGTCGTCTGCTAAATTGAAGAAGTGGATAATTACAATATATTAGCTAATGTCTGGACTCTGGAAACCTTTGAATTTTCTTAGTGGTCCTGTGGACCACTGACCCCCTGCGATTTAATTTTTAAACTGATCCACGCAATTTTTAAACTGGTCATTTGCAGGGCCTGAAATAAGCACAGGACACTGGACATTGTCCAATAAAATTTTAAAATGTCCTATAATTTTTTCAAAAACTACGGGGGTCACTGGACGTTTTGACCAATAAATTTTCCGAAGTTGGTCCCAAGGACTAGTTTAAAAAAATTTCCTTATTTCTAAGTCTGGTTTTTTGTCTCGAGTGCACGGACCTCTAGGCCTTTTAGTTTCAAATACGTGTAGTAGGCTGTAGGTAAATTAACACGCAATTGAGACTAAGGCCTAGAGGTCCGTGCACTCGAGGTAAAAAACTCGCGGGTATATTATTAAATTGTAAGCATTATACTTCTTTCACCCTTCAACCTAAATGATTACTTTAAAAAATTACATTAATGTGCAGGGAATTCCTAATTAACTGACATTGTTTTTATTGTTATTATTTTTTTTTATATTACATTATCCATTTTTGTTCTCGTATTACTCTACTCCTTTATTGTCTTTCCGCAAATTGCCTTATGTATTGAATTCCGATGATCACACATACGTCATATTGTTGACTTTGTGAACAACACATTCAATAAATAAATTATTAACACTGACATAAACGAATTATTTACACTGACATAAATGAATCATTTATACTGAAAATAATGAACAAACATGTATACTGACATAAATGAATCATGTCATGAATGAATGAATGAATGAATGAAATCATTTAGCTAATATAAATAATATCTATTAAATATTGTCAATTTATTTATAAATTAGCATTAACAATTTTGTCCACATAACAAATTTCCACACATCTCAAAGCAAAAAAAATATCTGTTAGGGTTAATTTAACCCGACGGCACTAGATGCTCCGCTAACCTTAGCAAAATAAACTGTTTTTCTGCAAATCAATAATTTTACAACAATAGGAACATTTGTTTTTTTAAACTGAGTTATGGACAGTGACTGGACACGCAAACAATTTATTTATAATTAAATTTTTACCTAATAACAAATATTGGGCATTAAATACTGATTTCAACATTCCATTATTCGTTGTTCAGAAAACTATGTTAACGCTAACGGAGAATTTTCTCCACCAAACTGATGTAAGTATTTTGTTGAAATAAAAGAAAAATACTAGCAGCATTCTAGGAAATTATTTACTATATTTGATTTACTCACAATAGTCTATTTGGTTAGAAACCATAGTTCGTTGGTTGGCTCGCGTTAATTGGCGTCGTACCAAACTGAACTTCATCCATCAAGTGTTACATTCATACAATCACAATTAAAAAACTTGTTAAAAGCGTGTCAATTAAAGCACTTTGAGCTAAAATTATAATAAATGAGGACTATTAGTTAACAAAATAAGGTCTGCAGTCATTACTTACAAGGTGTGCAGTCATTACTTATTTCATTGGAAAATCGCCGTTGTGTTCAATAGTTTACAATGTTACGTTGGTTGTTCTATAGTAATCGTGGTCTTTCATAAAGCATTACCTAATTAAATATTTAAATTATTTGGGTAGAAATGCCATTTTTTAATTAATACAATGGAGATATGAAAATAGCGGTAACGGATAAAAGCAGATGTGTACTAAAGAACACGACAACATGGTTTTTTCTACCCTGATTTGAGGAAATTAGATAACGGTATCCTGAATTAACTAGCGCTACTGTTACCTATGTTGACGAAATAAACAAAGCATAAAATCATAGCATAATTACGACTTCGAAGTTAGGAACAGAGGATATCCTAGCACGGTGCTACGAAAAATCGGAAATTGTTTTGACCAAGGCTTAGTGAAATGAAATAGATAAATTTACAATAATTTACAAATTTAACGATAATTTTTACCTTAAGCGTTTTATATTTAAATAATATTAAGTTTTAGCATCCAAATATACTAAAATTAGACCAAATTACTTTCCTAAAGCTTCACAAAGTTCATAAACGCTATTTAAGGCGACGATTTAGACTCTAGTATTTTGATGGCGTCGCCGACTTAAACTATCGCCGTTTCAACGTCACGGCGGCTGCGCGGCATTATTAATGCCGTCTTATCTCGCTCTCTATAGGCCATTTCATCCAAAAAGCATTATGAAGAAACTCTCAAATTATTATGAGGCAACTAAACGTTAAAATACCCCAATTTTGGTCGCGCTGATATTTTCTAGTAAATTAGTGTATCCATGATATAAAATCGCAAATCGAGTTATGTTCTAAATGTTATCAAAATTAATACTTAAACTTAATTATTTTCCATGAAAATTGCTTAGCGCCATGAGAAATGTTCTACCTTTCATTTAAGACCGTTCCCAAAACTAACAAACGTATAGTTTTTCTAACATCGAATTAACCGGACGGTTCTTTTCATAAAATTTCCCATGTTATTTCTATGGGAAAAATTCCTGTTTTTCATAAAAAGGTGTGAAAAATTTTATGGAAATGAAAACCACCCTTAGCAACTTTATTCTCTATAAAAAAACTAATGGATGGATCTTTTTGAAATTTTAACCACACATTAAGGGCCCAAATTGTAGTTCTGGGGTTTATTTTCAAAACAGTAAACGTAATACAAAAAAAGTTACATCCAATCAAAAAACCACCCTTATACATTAAGGGCAGTATGAAGTCTTATCTAAGAGAGCTACCGCTCTCTCAGAATACATATCCTGCTATACCCTCCCTTTAAAAAATGTTTTTGTATAATTGCTCCGAAATTTTAGTTAAAAATTGTCCAGCCAACTCTATGACACAAGCCAGGAATTAATGCATAACAAAGGCTGTATAGTTCTTAAGTAACACCATGCAGGTTTCAGGTAGGTCTTTTCAAATAAATCACTCCTCGTTACAGATAATTTTCATTGACTGCAGCTGGTAGGTTTCATTTGATTTTCTGTCAGATCTTTAATAAACTATACTTGCAATTTCTCATAATCGCTTAGATCAAAGCAAAAAATATTTCAAAAGGTATAATACCAAATGGTAGGATGTTTATAAATTTACCAGCTTTCCCTAGTATCTTAATATTATGCTTCTTCCATTCTTTTGATGGTTCTTGACAAGCAATCTGAAGTTTTGATATTTCGGAACCTTTCGTTTTCGTTGGCCCTAAACACTTGTTATCGTTAATGCACCAAGATAATGGGTTGGCTTTAAAACAACCATGAAATGTTCTATTTCAATTATCTTTTTAAGCATCATGTAACAGTGGTATTATAGATAATAAATGTTCATTTGGTAAGAATAAGCATTTCAGCTTGAGGATCGAAAATGGATATATTTCTGTAACACTGGACAACTTTCTAACAAAAATACCTAGTTTTGAAGATTCAAGTGGATACATTTTTCAAACAGATAAATATGTCATTATTTTGATTCTGACATATTGCCTTAACTACAACAATACACACTTTCTTACTGAAAACAATTGTCACCATTTGAACTTGATACAAAAAATTAAGGAGTGTGAAGCTTCTTATAGGCTTGGACACTTGGAGGTAAATAGGCAAAGGTAGATTTGAATGGTTTTCAAGAGACAAATGTTTTCCTTTTAAGAGTTTCTTTAAATGACACGCATTCTCCCATTCTTTTAATAACTTGCTGTAATGGCTTATTAGGGATCCTAAGTTTCTTTTAAGAAATGTAGGTGATTCTCAAAGGGAAATGCACTGTACGCATCAAGCCGCCCGAATATCTTGACATCCTGAACCACAAAAAAGAGCGAATGAACATTCATAACAACAAAATCGAATCCATAAAATTCTTTAGACATAGTAATGAAAAGTTTAATGAGTTCTCCAGCATAGTCAGCGTAATCTTTATGCAATTCAGGATGAGCAAGTATGTAAACTGCACAGTGTAGTAGGCGAAAGTGATTTAGAACATCATCATTAAGTATGTCCATGAGAATTATAGGTCATGTGTATAACAGAAACTGCTTAAGCTCTGTGGCCTTCCAAAGATTTATGTTATTAATGGCCCGTGACTTTCTCGCAAATTCATGTGGGATGTAAGACCTAGCAGTTGTTAGCTTCTGGGACAAAAGTTCAATTAAATAAGTGTTGAGTCGAACATATAATTTTCCGGTAAGCCAATATTTGGTCATCCTTCGCACTACACCAAGGCAAATTAGGTGCATATAATCTAAAGGGAACTGTCTGACCATATCTATATCCAAATCGACTAGTGGAGACATATTTCCTACCAGATGATGAAAATTATCATTCTGAGCACGGAATGATTCGTTAGTCCGTTCCGGTGAATCAAAGTTATCAAAAAAAAAACAGTTCGACGATTCACTCTTGAACCTCTAATTGAACATTTGTCACAAGAATAAAACCCTGTGTGACCTTTAGTGTTTTTCACAAAAGCACGAGCAGGGGTATCCAATATAAAAGGGCCTTTTGTGTTGCATGAATAATTCCTATTTCCGTACTGAAACCCGTTTGCTTCTAAATGTTGTAAGTCTGCAATTAAAGGCCTCAAATACTCCTCCAAATTACCAGGCTTGACTTCGCCATGAAAAACCCCCACAACGAATGGTTTTCCTATCATTCCAGAAGAGAAGTTAAAAACACATGCTAAAATAGGCCACATATGTTTAGTTTCACTTTTAAATATGGGAAGACCATCTATATTGATCGCAAATGATATTTCATTCGCATAATCTGGGTGGTCATTTAAGAAAATTTGAAGCCCTTCACTAAATCCTATGTAATAATATTCCCCATTTTCAATACTGACTACTGCCGTTGTTCTAGGCGTATGTAAGAGTGTCCTAGCATCTTTAGGTAAATCCATACCATTACTTCGAAGAACTTTAAGAAGGTCGTTAATTGTTACATGATTAACTTTGTGGTTTAGCGCCCAGTCACGTAAATCTGTGGCAATGTCAATCTCACACTCAGATGATGAGCTTTCAGTGGTATAACCATCGGCATCATCACTAAAACGTCCCAAGCCTTCAAAATCAGAGTCGTTATCTTCTGTACTATCCCCTTCAGATTCATTGTCATTACAGCTCCCATGAGATGACACATTTTTAACTCTATCGTCTAAGTCACTGATTGTATGATCTGAGACACTTGAATCATCGTGCTGCATGTTTGAGCCGGGGTTCCCACAATCTAAACTAATTTGATCGAAGGTCTCTTGACTAGCTGAACTCTCTTGCAAATTATTCTGATCAGAATAAGAACATCCTGATCCAGTCCCCAAGCATTGAGAATTAAAAGAATCTGGTACCTTGTTATGGACGTTACTGGATTTAGTGGAGTCATTATTGCGTTCAGGCACCTCACGTGCATTCTCTAATGCTGAGTCCACCTTTAGTAAAGTTTCCTCAAGATATTTGGATCTTTTTCTACGTTGCTGCCGTTTACTTAACTCAACATGCGGTTTATATGCCCCCCTTAATTTTACTGATGGTCCTGGCTTATCCATTATTTACAAAATTTTACTTTGCCATAAAAGTAAAAGCTCCACTTAACAATTGATTATAGTTCATTATTAATAATATTCGTCCTAAAACTCACACAATTGAAAAAAAACTCACACAATTGAAATATAAAACTCTAACAATTCAAATATGAAATTCAAACAATTCAAATATGAAATTCAAACAATTCAAATATGAAACTCAAACAATTCAAATATGAAACTCAAACAATTCAAATATGAAACTGAAAACAATTCAAATATGAAACTGAAAACAATTCAAGTATGAAACTGAAAACAATTCAAGTATGAAACTGAAAACAATTCAAGTATGAAACTGAAAACAATTCAAGTATGAAACTGAAAACAATTCAAGTATGAAACTGAGAACAATTCAAGTATGAAACTGAAAACAATTCAAATATGAAACCAAAAGAATTGAAAAATAAAATCCACTGTTCTTATATTTAAATTTACAACATTTGCAAGAAATTAAAATTTATTACCTTTATATTCATTGAAGTCTGTTTCAATTACTTAATATGTAAAGTTTTTGAACTTCAACCGGTCTCAGTGAAAGCCCCGAAACAATTGCTTCTATTCAAACAAAGAAACAGAAGTTATACATGAACTTTTAAGTTTTGGTTTCACTTTATAGGGGTGTGGTTCCCAGCAGATGAGAAGATAGGTAAAAAGCAAAGGCTTATGCATCAAACAGGCTCTAAGAGGTAGAGAAATGGATAATCCACTAACAAAATTCAAAACTTACGTGACAAACGAAGACGTTTCTCGTTTTTATAGTGTGACAAAGTCTTATTAGCGATGTAATAAAAAGTTACTAATAGTTTTCAACCACAAAAATCTCGTTAAAACATTCCAACCACGGAACTAACTAACACTATGTTACAACGTCCAGCGGCGTCAGAGATATACTGGAGAGACTGACTTGCTTTCGTACTAGCAGCGCCCTCTTCGATGATGACGTGCATGGCGTTACCATAGTTACGCCAATAGAAAAGAGGCGTATCACCTGACCAAAAAATTATAGGAGGGAAAATTCAAACTAGAAAATCATACTTGTTTTCTTGCTTTGCAGTTTTTGTAACATAATGTTTCTAGTGTTGCCAAAATTAAAATAGTATCAACTTTTGCGTGTGGGTCGAAATAAAGTATAAGTTAAATATACAACAACAAACTTTTTGTTGGCATATAGTTTTTATTATGTGAATTAACGTGGTTTTAATTGGTTTTTAAATTGTATATAGTTTTTGTTGAATAGTAAAAGTCATGAAACCGTCCCACGGAAAAAGACGGCCTACTGAAAACTTCGTTTTTCATTTTAATCCTTTTAAACGTCACAATACCGACTAGCGGTAGGAGTTGGTAATCAATCGGCAAAAATGGGTTAAATGTTTGGGACGGTAGGCAAGCCTACTTCAAACCGACACAGCTCCAACTGTTGGATAAATGTCGGTTACTAAACGGCCCAAGAATAACTTTGCTTTTAATTTTACTCTTCTTAAACGTCACAATACCGACTAGCGCGAGGGAGTCGGTAATAAATAGGCAAAAATGTGTTGGAATTTTCTACACGGTGGGCAAGCCTACTTCAAACCGACACAGTTCCAACTTCCGGATAATTGTCGGTTACTAAACGGCCTAAGAATGATTTTGCTTTTAATTTTACTCTTCTTAAACGTCACAATACCGACAAGCGCGAGTTAGTCGGAAATCAATTGGCAAAAATTTTCTAGATGGTAGGCAAGCCTACTTTAAACCATCTCAGTTCCAACTGTCGGATAGATGTCGGCATTGCCAACTAAAAGATGTAGTCGGCTTCATGAGTCGGAAAAGTGTCGGAATCAGCATGGTACAGCCGACTGGACCGTAAACCGACTATTCGACCTTTAACCGACTGTTATGCGGAAGGCTTGTGCTACTGGGGTTCTCTTATTTCTCTAACCCAAATCCAAATTGACATTTGAATCTCTCGCCAAACATTTACCCATCATAGGGCAATTTAGTTAGCCCATATATTTAAAATTAGAATTTAACTCATCTCAAAACTAAGCTTTTCCTAAGGGTTTAGAACCGTTTAATTAAAATTACTTAGTTTAATTATTGGTGATGATCAATTTACCAATATCGTTACCAATTTTTTTTAAAATCAATGAAACTACAATATCAATATTAAACAGATTATCTACTGGTAAATATATCAAGTTAATCTTTAATTTTAATTTTTCATGTTAAGTTTCAAAAGAAGATGAATTTTAATATTTTCCGACACAAAAATTGGCAGCTTCTTTGCTTAATTCCCGAATTGTTTCCTACTCTAAAGCAAAGGTTAACGTTTTGTGATATCAAAGGAGAAATATAACTATAATTTTCGTTTCTTTTGAACTAGTTTCTATATAGGAACTTTTATCAAAAGGCCATTTGTATCAGTACCCTTACCGATAATAGATTTTACTAATAGAGACGATTACTTTGCGTTATTGTATTAATATTTATAAATATTTAGGATTATGTTGATATTTCAGATTCATTGAGTTTAAAAAAATTGGATCAGTATTTCAGTTAAGCTTTGATATTGACATCGGTTAATTTACGATATCGGCTAACGATGCTAGTTTATTTATAAGATTAAATCTGAACTTCAAGTGTCACTTGACAGCGTAAAATTTCAAAATCGAGAGTTAGCAACTATAAAGCAATGTAAAGCAAATAATACCTTTAATCGCAATGTTTAGTAAATAATACCACTAAATTGCAAAGTTTGGGGTGTGACGTAGTTTATTATAAACGGTTAAATATAATTAAAATTTTTATTTTTGAAAGCAAAATCAAGTGATAATTTGATTTTAATTGTTTACTTGCAAATAAATAGTTTTCTTTTACTTAAAGGATTTCATTATTTGAAATAATAGTCAACCTACTAAGAAGGGACATTTAATTTAAGCGCGGAAAACTTGTTAAATTTCCCTTAGCATTCACCTAAAGTTCTTTAAGATAATCGGTAACACCCTGCCCTTCAGTAAAATGAAATTGAGTTGTTTTCATCAAAAATCTGTTCCAATTATCAGCCTTGGGAAATCAAAATTTTGAGTGAATGATATTTCCACTTACTTAAATCCTGGTGGTCGTCAAAAAGTGACACCAAGATCTCTCACAGAAAATTTGCTTTGATTAAAGTTAATAATCGAAATTCTGGTTTTATACTATGTCAATGAAATAAATATTTTTCCGTTTTCACATCTAGGTTTTGGCTCTGTTACACTTGACTGTAAAATATGCTTATTCGCGACTTAAACTCGAATTGCGTAGTTACACGTACGCGTTAAAATATAAAGTGTCAGAGAGATAGCAATCAGCTTTTAAGTGCTATATAACACGCGATCTAATATAGCCACCTTTCAAGCCGCATCTCATGAATATTTTCTGGGTTCGTATTTTTCTTATCTAGTATTCTCACTTGTGCAGGGGTCATAGATGAAAACCAGCACAATCAATATTCATGATGTAAATGAGTTTATCCATTAGTGAACAATGGAATCATATCTGAACTCGTGTTATTATACTTGTGATTTAAACCTTTGCTAATGATCATTTTAAAACACGGAGTCCTCAAGCGATTTCCAAAACAATACCTAGTAGAGGAAACGAATACATTACAAATTGGATGGATTTTCTAAACCCTTCTAGTAGAAGAGAAACAAGTTAGGGAAACGAACATTTTACCTCACCGAGTCAAAATGAGAACTACTTCTTACTTATCTACCCAACTGAAATATTGATAACCATTTGCCTGCGCTATACCTAAAAAAACAAGTTATTCAAATGTTCTAAAAAGTTCTATTCACAACTCGGATGCTATGAAAACGTTTTCCTCTCATTATACCACAATAATAGACAGAATATTTGCCAATTTTTCTAAATACTTCAGCTAAAATATCTCTTGCCGCAAAAAACGAGAATATGAATAAGAGAATGAAAGTATTGCTTGATCTACAGCGAACAAGTTGTGGTAACGTCCCATGACTCTATTAACAAACCTAGAACTATTTATTTAACACCTTTCAGAGTGTAGCATAACACCTTTAAGAGTGTAGCATAAAACCTTTAAGAGTGTAACATAACACATATCAGAGTGTAACATACCACATTTCAGAGTGTCTTATAACACCTTTAAGAGTGTAACATAACACATTTCAGAGTGTAACATAACACATTTCAGAGTGTAACATAACACATTTCAGAGTGTCTTATAACACCTTTTAGAGTGTCACGTAGCACCTTTCACAGTGTAGCATAACACCTTTCAGAGTGTAGCATAACGCCTTTAAGAATGACGATAACACCTTTAACAGTGGGAGATTGTTTTAGTTGGATTGTAGTATTTTTCCTAGTATGAAAAGCTAATCCGATGACGGAGAAAATACTACATTTCGGCCACTAATGGGGCATAATTTAAATATAGAATAATCTTGAGGGTTTTCTGTACAAATAATTTTTGATTATTCGGCATTCCCCAGTATTCTTAACAATTAGTGCTATATTCATAGCAAGGTTCCACCTTGAGATAACTTAAACCAAAACCCCTTTAAGCAAGGGTAGTTCTCGCATGCAGTGTGAAATTGCATATTTACTCTTCAATATTTCCAAAAAAAATCCATTTTGTACTCTAATTTTTCTCAAAATATATATAAAACATGTCACAAAAGGAAGTGCCCCACACGTTTCTCAAGCAGGCGTCAATAGTCGCCCTACCGTGAGGCCAGTACCTAACCTAGTCTCGTTTTGTTAGTGTCGCCTAGCACGTTTAGCAGTGTTTTGAAATGTACAATGCCTCTGATTACCATTTTCTTTTGTTAATTTAATTTAAAGGATAAAAATATTTTCTTTCGTGAATATCATCATTAAAAAATGTTTAACAATAAGTTTTTCAATAATTTTTCATTGTTTGGATTGACTTAAATATTAAAACATTAATAAAAACGAAAAGCCATGTTTAAGAAACCCGCAGAATTATAATTTCCCACGTTTTTTTCAAACGGTGTTTTGAAAGTTTTATTTTACACCGGATTTGCACTTTAAATTGACCACAAAAACTCAAGGTAAGGAAACTCTCCTTCGATTGTTTTTATAGTGTAAAAAAAGTGTAATCTAAATGTAGACCCTTTTTACACATTTTTAACATTTCGATTTCTTAGAGTGTATGAACCAATCCATGGCAGTTACAAGGAAATCTAAGCCCGTGATTCAACTGAAATATATATCTTGTTCCATATCTTTGAGAGCGTGCTCTACCCTTAGTCCTATGAGTCTCCGGGACCCGATGGGGTCTTCCCTATGCTTTTGCAGGAGGGCTTAGATTGCATCATCTCCCCGCTAAGCAAGATCTATAGACTTTGCATCGCTCTTGGTCACATACCTTGTGACTGGAAGCGCTCTAGGGTCATCTTTATTCCCAAGCCCGGGAAAGTTTCCTATCTCGAGGCGAAGGCATTTAGGCCCATATGCCTGACCTCCTTCTTCCTCAATTTCTAGAAAAGCTGGTGGACAGGTACATTAGAGACGAGGTACTCTCGGTAACTCCTCTTCACAATTTCCTATCAAAAAGGCAAATCCACTGATCCGGCCCTTCACGGCCTCAGAAATTGCCTGGATAGGGCATTCGAGTTTCAGGAAATTTCACTGGCCATCTTCATCGATATTGAGGGGCCTTTGATAAGGTCTCCAGCTCGGTTATTACTGATGCTGTTAAGACATTTAGTATCAGCGACACTCTTGGCCGCTGCATCAAATCCATTCTTACCGACCGCGAGGTGACGCCGTCCCTCCTTGGGGACTCTCTAGGGGTGACAACCAGCAGGGGCTGTCCTCAGGGTGGAGTGCTCTCCCCCTGTTGTGGTGCCTGTGCTCTCCCCCTGTTGTGGTGCCTGGTGGTGGGCGAACTCTTGGGGAGGCTCGGGGGTGCTGGGGCAATGAGCAAGGCGATAGATTTGCGAAAAGGAGTGCGGAGGCCAAGCTCTTGGGGCCGGAGCCGGCCGTCCCCATCCCCATCCCCTACAGGTATGTCAAACGAAGTCTGCATGACAGGCTGACTGTCATACAAAACCAGCTCTGGCATAACACGGAGAGCCAGAGACAGACAAAGCAGTTAGTCAATGGCCCCTGCAGGTTTCGTGCTAGAGACCTAATTGCGCTCAGCAGATGGGATATTAGGCTGGCCTCCGGTCTTCTGACCGGACACTGTCGGCTTAATAGGCACCTCCATCTGACGACCCTCTTTCTAGGTGGTCGTGCCGGGAGAAGGATGAAACATCCGCTCACGTACTTTGCGAGTGCGACTGCTTCGCCTCGCTTAGACTATAATATTTTGATTCACACACTGTGGAACCCTCGCGGGTCTCCTCTATTACGGTGGAGCGAATTCTTCACTACGCTGTGGCCACGGGTCTATTCAAGGCCTGAATACGAGGGTGCACAATATGCCTATGGCATCGGTGCTACGGCGCGAGCCCCTCTATCCATTAATAATAATAATAATAATAATAATACATAGAGACCCAGCTTTGCGCGTGCTGACAACCCAAGCTGAATCAGATTATACAGAATAAGCTGTTGTCAGATATAGGGGAGTTGACTATCCTATAGCGTGAAAACAAATTTCCTCACGCGAATTCTTTATCCATGCTCCTATGGTACCCGGAAGTAGGATAAAAACCCTTGGAAGGAAAAACAGACTGAGATCCGTCTTTTTACATAAATATAAATTGATTTTTAACATTTTTAGTGGTAAAACCTTTGGTAAACATTATATTTTACAATATTATTACAATATTTACAAAGAAATATACGAAAAGGTTTCCTCTAAAATAGCGATAATAGCGCTTAATAAAAATTGTAATATTTGAAAAATGCTAAAACCATTTATAATTTGATATCGCAGCTTTTTGAAGATCATTTCATCACCTAATAGAGAAATTATGAAAGGCAACATATAAATTCTATTATTTGAGTTGTAAAAACATGGCATTCATTAACTTCCGTTTTACCCTACTAAACCGCATTAAGCCTTTCGAGTGCTCGAGTGGATGGGCATATATTGGTGCAAATCCATCCTCTAAAACATTACCTGGCCATCGTGTCCGACGACGAAACGTTTATCATTCCTAAAGACTACACATTCTAACTGTTCGAGTGTCTAATTTGGATGCTCTGTTCCAGGGTTTTTTTGATTTAAATCAAGCGATTTTTTAAAAAAAATCATTTTGTAACCCTCTATAGAGTAAAACTAAATAGGGAAATTGTCCCGAGGGCCATAAAAATGAATAAAGACAACTTACTTTAATATCCAAAAATAGAAGAAATAAATCTTCTAACTTTTATAGAAGTAAATAACAAAGGGATTAAAATCCCGTAACCAACTTGGTTAACACTAACTTGCCCAGTCTTAGGAGACTTTTAATCAAAAAGAGAGAACTATTCTCGTCGACCGTCAACATAAGAACTGATAACAAAACTCTAACTTATTCTATATTACAACTGTGGAAGGGGGGAGTGGCTTGTGACATAGAGGCTAGATATGCCCTGCCAGAACCAAGGAGTGGAAGCTCCAAGAATTCTGGGAGCCATTTTTTTTTTATTAAAATCGAGAATATATTTTTTACCTCTCCGTGTGACGTAGTCCAGGAGAGGTTCTGTAACGGCCGTGCGTGTCTGTCTGTCTGTCCGTTGTTACACCCACGTGACCGCGTTCGCAGTTTGCGTATCGGACCAAACGTGTTCGCCATTTCCGAACTGCTTTCAGAGTCACGGAAATGGCTCCTCTACTTGAGTTCTCACACCACCATCTTCTGGTCTTTGTCCATCCCACACGGACACCAGGCTGTTCATACTAGTTTCTAATCACCACCATCTTCTGTTCTTTGTCAATCCCACATTGACACCAGCCTGCACTTACACTGGCTTCTAACACCACCATCCACTGGTCTTCCGTCTATTCCACATAGACACCAATCTGTATCATTGGCTTCTACTCCATTATCATCGTTCGGTTTCAGGATATACGCGGCGATCAGCTAGGGTTACGAGAAACGTCTAGCCTCCCTAAGGTGGGATCGCCACCAAAGGTTTTCGCAATTGCGCTTTTTCCTTACTATTATAATGGAAACGAATCGTATATATACCCCAAAATTTGAAGAAAGCGGGCAAGAGGGGTAGCCTTCACTTTAAACGTCAATATTAGCAAAGTTTGAGATGATAATAGGTATAACTTTATTTTAAACGATTTAACTATTATTAATGTTAATTATTGAAGATTAAAATAATTAAAAATAATTATATTTATTTAAATATTAAAGATAAACCTGTCGTGCAAAGAGAGAGATTATCATTGCCTCCTATATTTACCAAGGCCCGGGCATGTGATATATTTCATTCATTGCCTCCTATATCTCTCAAGGCCCGTGCATTGCGATATATTTTTCAAAACAACAACAAAAATGGGAAGCTCCTCTCATAAACATAATAATTTCTTTTCTCTGTATATGAAATGAAAATATGGATAATATTGCGCTCCTTCTTTAATGGTATGAATCCTTGCCTGTCTACTAATATTTTACGTAGGAGTAATACGTTTTTAGCGAAGTCTAGAGAGGATAAACATAAGCGAGATTGTTTCGGAAAAAAAATACTACTTCCACTAATGGGTTTATACTCCTTGTTACTGTTGTATAGAGTAATCATGATAAAAGCTTAAAAATTTACGAGAGGACAGACCTTTTTTATCCTCTTGTTTTATTCTTAATAAGAATATAAAAATATTTTTGGTGCTAAGATTGCTTTAAAAAAATCCAAACGGTTAGGCATTGGTAAAAAAAACAAATGATATTTTTCAAATCTAATGAGATAACGCCCACCTAATTGAAAATTGCCCTTTTTTATCCGCGGGAGCCATTCTTAATAAGAATTTCGATGCTAGTAGGTTGTCAATTAAACTACCGGTATATTATTGTTGTTGGGAGATGGATATTAAGTCAAATTAAGTGGTTGTAAAGAGCCAGCAGGTTTTTGCCGCTTCTTTTGTGAGTATTTGATTTTTTGTATGTAAAATGGAGGAAGATAATGTTGAGAGTAAGGATGAAATACGGAAGCGCAAAGCGCGGGTAAGGATGAGGGCAAAAAGGTCGACGTATTCATTGGATATTTAAGTTTATATAATCTTCTCGACACGGAGAGGTAATATTTTGGTTTTCCCAACTTGTTCTCTTTCCAGCAAGACAAACTGGAGTTATGGGAAAAACTTATATACCAACTGAAATATACCAACACTATGATTGTTTTTAATTATTGGTCTTTTCTAGTTAAGTTTCTTCTCTCGTTTTTTAAACTACTTCTTGGAATCTTACAAAACATTTTTTAAAAATAAATATATATTCTCGATTTTAATCAAATTGTAACATGGCTGCCAGAATTCTTGGAGCTTCAACTCCTTGGTTCTGGCAGGGCATATCTAGCCTCCATGTCACAAGCCACTCCCCCTTCCACAGTTGTATTATAGAAAAAGTTAGAGTTTTGTTATCAGTTCTTATGTTGACGGTTGACGAGAATAGTTCTCTCTTTTTGATTAAGTCTCCTAAGACTGGGCAAGTTAGTGTTAACCAAGTTGGTTACGGGATTTTTATCCCTTTGTTATTTACTTCAATAAAAGTTAGAAGATTTATTTCTTCTATTTTTGGATTATTTAAGTAAGTTGTCTTTATTCATTTTTATGGCCCTCGGGAGAATCTCCCTATTTAGTTTTAGTCTATAGAGGGTTACATAAATAGCGCCCGAACAGGGACACGAC
Source organism: Phalangium opilio (assembly GCA_019434445.1). Lineage (NCBI taxonomy): Eukaryota > Metazoa > Arthropoda > Arachnida > Opiliones > Phalangiidae > Phalangium > Phalangium opilio. Next base: position 41,529 of record JAEQBA010002713.1, read on the forward strand.
TAGACAAGACTAGGCCTTAAGCCTTGGTCAGTCCCGTAGAAAAACTTGTTAATCATTGTCGGTATATCCGCCCCCCACGTGGTGTTAAGCCTTGGCTTCCACGGTGGTAAATGATTAAAGATAATTAAATTAATTAAATGAAATCTAAATTAATCGGAATTAAATTAAATAATAAATTAAGAATAAAATTATCTTTGTAATTAATGTACTGAATTTAGATAACTTATTCGTTTATTTTGTATGAACTTAACTTGGCTTTTGATCATTGTTAAACTTAACTTGGCTTTTGATCATTGTAGAACTTAACTTGGCTTTTGATCATTGTAAAACTTAACTTTATTAAATAAACAATGGCCTACTCGGACAATAAGCCATGGAGGTCGCCTCGAACATCTGAGGATGAGGAAGATGATTCATCATTAAATAAAAGGGAAGACCAATCCAAAGAAGATCTGTTAGCTTCTATGGAAGATGATGGCGACACGCTAGCACCGCCAGAAACAGATGATCCATTGGAGAATTTCAACCGGATTCTTCGTCTTGAAGAAGAAAAGGAGGAAGAAGATACTGATACAAGAAAGAGAGCGGCCGCCTCTTCAGTATTGGGATTTTCTCCATATCAACTATTCCCTCCTTAGAGTATTCCTGCCCCTAAGGGAAGTTCAACTCCCTCAAATTTCCCTCCTCAAACTGGGATTGATTCCCCTGTTCCTCCTAAGTCAGCGTCCAAAAAAGATAAGCCTAAAGTTAGTTTTACAACCACTTTACCTAATCCTAAAGTTAAAACAACCGGAACTCAAATGTCTCCGTCTCGAAGAATCCCTCAATTAGGACCACATACTACTGATGAGGAATTAAGATCCTTTATATTACCCTTACTCCAAACCTTGGCTGATAATTCAACCACACAGGCTAACGCCGTAGCTCAGAATGTAGCAATAAATAAAGCTATAGCTACTCTTTTGGATAAGTTAGTGAGGGATCTACCCACATTAATAAATGGAAGTACTATTCCTCAGACGGGAAAAGCCCCTTTCGAACCGCCAGAAAGGTTAGCTTTTATGGGATCTTCTAACGATGACGACTCAGAGCTTTTAGCTGCTTTTGAGGAATATGCCAAATTTCACAAGCTATCAAATGAAGACAGGTTAGCGGCATTACCTCTCCTATTAAGATGGCATGCCTTGTATTGGTACAGGGATTTAATCCGTCAGTATGACGACATTTGTAATGCAAACACTGCACATCCTCATTTAGCTTGGAAGACATTTAAAAGGCACTTTAAGGCTCAATTTAGAGACTCAGAAGCTGACTCTAAGCTTACAATAGAGATTTCCCATAGGAGTCAGAAAGATAAGGAGTCAGTATTGGATTTTTTCGGCGAAGTTATGAAGTTAAATTTAGGGATGACCCATCCTCTTTCCGAAAAGGATTTAGTTCCTATTATTAAAAGTAATTTGAAAGATGAACTAAGAACTCCTCTCCTTTTCTTGCAATTTAGTACAATGGAACAGTTAAGAAATGCCTGTAAAACAATTGAAAAGGATATCGAAGTTAGGAAAAAGAATGCTGAGAAAAGAGAAAAGAGGAGATCACCCCCTAAACCTAAGGTTACAGCTGAGTCCTCTTGCCCAGCTAATAAGGGCTCCGCCCATAGTCAGTGTTCCCCCGGGCATTGTCAAAGCCCTTGTAATCCCCCTACTTCTCCTCAATGGGAATATCCCTTACAACCTTTAGACTCTAGAGCCAAAGATAGGGCTAACAACTCCAATAGAGGTCAAAGATCTTATAATAGATATAATAATCAGAGATCAAAATCTCCTGGTCGTCAATTGGGCTTGTCCTACCCCTCTACACGTACTATCACATGAGTTAATTGCCAAAAACCAGGTCATCTTGCACCCGACTGTCAAGAAAAAAAGATTACCAAGTCGGGGGAAGCCCAGACGGGAGAGGTCCCTCGTGGTCCCTCTCCCGGTGCCCAATAAATTCCCCTACCAAGAAGCGTGTCGCGTTCCCCCTGAGGGTTGAATCCGTCAGGAAAGGGTCAGTTTATAAAAGGATTACCATTCCCGTTACTTTTGAACACGCGACAGTTCACGCTAAATTAGATAGTGGGGCCGATGCCTCTTTTGTCAGTTTGGATCAGTGGCAGAAGATTTGTAAATTTAGAAACTCTTCAGAATTACCTAAAGATGAACAATTAGATTGTGTAGTTTGGGGCGATGGCCGATATAACATTTACAAAAGGTTCTCACGAACTAGAGTTTACTCTTAAGTCAAATGAAAGTGAGAAACAATTCAAATTTAAATTCTACATAGTTGCTTCCCTAAATAGTTACTTTATATTGGGACAAGATTTCCTTGAAGAAAACAGGGTCAAGCTAGATTTCGAATCTTCACAATGTCTAGTGGGTAACTTAAAGATCCCTTTTCAATTCCATCTGATCAAACAAAACAAGGTAAACCCTATAGGTTTTGTATTGATTACAGAAAACTTAATTAGGTTACCATCAAGGGTAGGAAGACCGAAATACATTACAACACTTGACCTTAAATCAGGGTATTGGCAAGTGGAAATGCACCCTAAGAGCAGACCTAAAACTGCTTTTGTGACTGACATGGGAAAGTTCGAGTTTAATGTACTCCCTTTTGGGCTGTGTAACACCCCTAGCTCTCTCCAGCGTTAAGTTGTTCGTATTACCGACGAAATTTTTAGAGATGCCGATTATTTCCAATTAATTGACTATTTAGATGATTTAATATCGCTTAGCGAGGATTGGTATAAACATTTAACGTGTTTAGAATACGTCCTAAATAGATTAAAGGAAGCGGGTCTCACCCTTGAGTTGAAAAAATGTCGGTTCGCTCAGAAGAAGCTATTAATTTCGGTCACATAGTAAATGTAAAAGGAGTGCATATAGATCCTTCAAAAATAGAAGCCATTCAGAAATTCCCTCCACCTAAAAATGATAAGGAAGTCCAGAGATTTTTAGGGATGGCAGGTTGGCACAATAGGTTCATTAATCACTACTCCCAAATAGTAGCTCCCATTAATAAACTGAAAAGAAAGGATCAGAAATCTATTTGGGATACCGAACAGCAACAGGCGTTCGAAAAGATTAAGGAAGAAATTTGTAAGGCTCATCCTTTATCTTCCTTTAGAAGGGATTCCCCGTGCATTTTAACTACAGATGCAAGTGATGCAGGGCTACGTGCCCTTCTTTCCAAATACAAGATAATATAGAAGTTCTTATAGCCTATGCTAGTACAGGACTTAAAGATGCGGAAACAAGGTACTCCACTAGCGAGAAAGTGTTTAGCCATTTGTTGGGCAGTTAAGAAGTTTAGGCCCTTTTCTAGAAGGTCGTAAATTCACTGTCCTTACTGACCATCAGGCTCTACAGTGGTTATTTAATATCAGGGAACCAAATTCTCGACTAGTTAAATGGGCTCTGTACCTTCAAACATTTGATTTTACTATTAAACATAATAGTCTTGGTAGCAAAAGCCGCAAATACGTGTAAAGCAGTCAGATAGGGCTCACAATTAAACTTTGTTTTAAGTAATGCATTGTAAGCACAGGAAAATAAATATTACCAAACATTACCGACTGAACGGTAATTTTTGTTTTCTCAAAATTTCAATCGGTAATTTACCGGTAAATTACCGTTTTTAAAATTACGGTAATTTAACATCTCTGGGGATACCTTACCCGATACTTATTTAGAGCCTTTCGATTGGGATGGCGACGAGAGGTGTGCAAAAGGGCAACGATTGTGCCGGGAGGCAAGGAAGTCGATATCTATTACCGACCTCCTGATAATAAACGATTACGGTCGAAATATGAGGTCCAAGTTTACCTCCAAAAAATAGATCCCGAACCTAACCAGGGAAAATTTCTGTTTTTCCCGAGAGCCAATCTCTATCTTCCCATGGGAGTTTATCTCCCAAGCTAATAACATATCTTTATAGATGGCGAAAAAATCTGAAGAGGCTCCGTGGTATTTCGAATTACCTAAGGAAATTCGACAAAAAGAATGTAGGACATCAAAACCCACAAGCTTAACTGGCAAATCTATAGAGATACTGGAGAAGTATTGTCCAGCTGATCAGCAAGTTCAAGAACGGTGTCGAAACTGTGGTGATTTCGGACACAAAGCATGCGATTGCTATATGACAAATCGTTTTAGAAATTCAAAAAATTCGTGCCCTCTATGCTATACCCAGGGGCATTCAGCAAACATTTTTCTCTTTGCGGATGAAGAATCGCTAGTAATAGAAGTTCCTCAGGAAGAACACCATACCTGCCTCCAGCTACTCCGCAACCTAGTTCCTGAACCCGTGACGGCATACCATGAATTTAGGGCGCTAGCTCTTGCTAACCCTGATCCAATTCGAATAAATGAATATCCTAATCCACTCCCACTTCCTTCTTCCCGTAAATGGCAACCCTTACTGGAAACCCCTGATGTGGGTGAAGAAAATTGGGAACGTTTTGGTTCAATGGGTTGGGTTCCAAAAAGGGTCTTCCCGAAAACGTTAGTCCCATCTACTATTATTTGTTGGCGATGCCGTAAAAGTGGCGATCATGTAGTATCGGACTGTCCCGGATAAAGTAGTAAGGCAGCAGAGCAACGTAGAAAAGCCCGAAGGCTAGCCCGTTTGGAAGACAAACGCAAGAAAGAAGAAAGCAAGAAATAGAAAAAAAAATAATTTTTGTGATAGTTAAAAATTTCCTCACCCCTGCAAAAAAACATTCAAGGTTCCTCGGGGTAAACTTTCTTTTTCATATTGTTATTATTGCTATGATAAAAAGAGTTCCTAAAGAGGGGGATGTAGCATGCCTGCTAGATTCCTTGGAGTTTCTACTCCTTGGATCTGACAGGGTATATATGCCTCCATGTTACATGCTCCTCCTCCTCTCAAAATCTTCTGTGATTTTTTCTTTTGTTAGTCAGTCAGTATTCAGCTCTCGGAGAGAGCAAGTTGTTTTTTTCGTGAAACAGTCAAAGTGTATGACTAGTTCGGGTTTATCCCTTTTTTGGTTTTCAAGTACAAATAAAAGTTAGAAGATTTATTTCTTCTATTTTTGGATCTAAAACTGTAAGTTGTCTTCAATTCATTTTTACGGCCCTCAGGAGAATCTCCCTATTTAGTTAAATTCTATTGAGGGTTACAACCCTTTGGCTAGATTGACATGGCTTTCGACTTAGGCGGTAAAATAGAGTAGTAATTCGGCAAATCAAAAGACTAGGCGGTAAAATAGAGTAGTAATTCGGCAAATCAAAAAACTAGGCGGTAAAATCCAAAGAACCATGATTAACGCTAAATAACGGCTTCATTTGAATATAATAACGCAAGACCATTTAAATACGTTTAAATATTACAAATCAAAGTAATTAAAACGTTTTCTCTCAACAAAAAGTCTGCGAAATAGTGGCGGTACATTAGCGTGTTTATTTTCGGTATTTTTCGAACCAAAAAAAAATTAAAGCTAATTAACGACTTAAACAAGTTTAAATTAATCTTATAATGCTCTTTCAAAATTTTCGGGCATTTAAACATCTTTTAAGTGGAAAAACTATACTTAAAATCCACTAAACTCTTCCATTGTCTAACGCTGTGCCATTTAAACACGTTTAAATAATAAATTCGAACGTTTACTTTCATAACATATTAGCGCGAAAACTTAACGGTTAAATTGTCTCTTCACTTTCGGCATTTTCCAAAAGAAAGAAAGAAAAAAATCCTAAATTGTCTCTTCACTTTCGGCATTTTCCAAAAGAAAGAAAGAAAAAAATCCTAATTAAAACTTCCACTAGTTCTATGCAACCATTTAACCAAAAAAAATTAAATTTCGGCAATTTCCAGAAAACCCTAATTAAAGCTAACTAACTACTTAAGATAATGGTTTTTTAATACCAAATCGCTTTGCTAGTTGTACCGAACCACGTTGCACATAAATTGACAACAATGACTACTAATATAATTTTACAATTAACTTTAATCATTCTTGGCCTATTAATATTCTAATTTAAACATCAATTGAGTAGAGAATTCCCTTAATACCGATTAAGTTGCAACATCCTCTAATGCAAACGCCTTTACACATCTATAATCATTAATTACCAAAGTTAATTATACTTAAATGACTTCGTTACGATTTATCTCATTCTAATAACCCGCTCCAAAAACATGGCTGTTGAAAACAGGCGGTAATTTAGTGTATGGATGTACACTTTCGGCACTTTACAAAAATCACGTCAGTTTGCCTACTCTAGAGCCTAGATGGCAAACCCTTCGCCGTGAAACAAATCGATAGAAAAAGGCTTTCCAAAACAGGCGGAAATTTAGTGTGACACCTTCGGCAATTTCCAGAAAAACCCCAATTAAAGCTAACTAACTGCTTAAGATAATTGTTTTTAAATACCAAATCGTTTTGCTAGTTGTACCGATCCACGTAGCGCATAAATTGACAACAATGACCATTAAAATAATTTTACAATTAACTTTAATCATTCTCGGCGTATTAATGTTCTTATTTAAACATCAGTTCAGTAAAGAATTCCTTTAATACTGATTAATTTCCATCATCATTGTCGCCTGTACACACTTTTATCGTTAACTACTTAATTATACTTAAATGACTTCGTTTCGATTTATCTCATTCATTTAAGCCAGTTATCTTTCACACTCGTATCTGAAAATAGCGACCCTGCCTTTATGCATAGTTCCCTTTTGTCTGAAAGTGAATCTCTCATTCTAGTTACCGTGCCGCATTTCTTCGCCCCCTCACGCCAACCCAACAAACTGGTCTTTTAGAAAATATTTCCCGATAGAGTAATGCCAGTACTACGTTTGCCAACGTCAGACCCTTCTGTCTCTTAGCTCAGCCTCAGTGTCATTCCTTTACTGAGCGTGTGCAATATATCCTCATACAAGCGCGCTTCCAGATCTGGTTTGATGTTTTCTTAGTAACAGTCGATCTCTTCGGTGTAAAATTTTGTATAGGTCTTTCAAATAGTTATAGGAATATAAGAATACACCTTATACACTCATTGAACTTAAAAGAGATTTTTGCACTGCCCATCTTGCTTATTTTACCAGAGAACACTTCATCCGAGCCCACTTTGTCGCCGAATATAATGTCGAATTTGTGATTTGATAGTTTCCGGTTTCGACAAAACTCCTATATTAATCTTAATTAAATTTAAAAGATCCTCTTGACCAAATTTATTGAGCTGACATATATATTTTTTAGGTTAAATGGTACATATATTTAATACTTTTTTAAGGTTTTAAGAATTTTTTTAAGGCAACATATATTTTTGAAGAAAAAAAAGAAAGAAATAAACATTTTTAATAAGGACGGCCCCTTCCGGCTGAAAACCACGGCCGCGGCTTCTACTAGGACCGACCGACCCTTTCTCTCCCATGTGAACAGTCTATTCAAATAGTGAATTTAAAAAGTATATTCCACTAATTGCAAGGAGTTCGTTTTTTTTGCGTGAGATTATCCCCCTGTGGTCATCAGAAATAATAATGCTTGTCAGCCCATTTCATTCTCTCTTCAAAATGAATTAAACGCGATTATAGATTTCGAGACGAACTTACTTCTTCTGTTCCTTCTGTTTTTTCGATTGCTTCTAGGCTCGTTATGGCCTTTTCGTGCTCAGCCAATAGCTGCGGACCGAACAGATTCGAGTTTCTAGCAAGGTTGCACTTTCCCATCAATTCTTTTGTCTTTGGAAAGATGTGTAAACATTGTCCCGACGACGCTCTTTGAGCACTTTCATGTGCTCGAATCGAGACTTTTTGTGTTTCTAGAGCTGTCATAATTTCGGCCTTTATAACGTTAAAAAATTACGCAGTTTCAGTAGCTGATCGAAAAGATGTAAAGCCCTACAGATTCGAGTGATATGCTCGGCCATACAGGTTAGTCGAATGCAGGGGGAAACCTGAAACTCACCAGTATGGCTGCCAACCGAAGTAAGAGCTAGGAAGGTGTGACGCCATTGAGGGAACATTGTTGGATCTCATAAAAAAGTAGTGTCACTCAATTCCGACTAAAATAAATCGAAGACGTTTCGCTGTCGCACTTTCTATTATTTATTTGAAGGAATAGTTACAGCTGATTCTTAAAGGGATTGTTACCTCAGAACAAAACACAGACTATATGCATCGCTTTCATGGACTAAGTCGCGACTTTAGCCAGAACTAAATGACTGGGAGAAAATCCACTGCTGGGTAATAAGCCATTTAAATACTCTTCTTTATTTAAACTCTGAATTACGGGTCCCCTTCAATCAATATCACTAGCCACGCGGTTTCAAATATGTCATGCATGACGTCAATAGTGACGGGTCTACACATCCTCGCTTTAGTTCAAGCACTAAGACCCAGAAATTACCTTT